>LR877172.1:0-225000 GCA_903995115.1 Angomonas deanei
CCCTAACCCTAACCCTAACCCTAACCCTAACCCCTAACCCTAACCCTAACCCTAACCCTAACCCTAACCCTAACCCTAACCCTAACCCCTAACCCTAACCCTAACCCTAACCCTAACCCTAACCCTAACCCTAACCCTAACCCTAACCCTAACCCTAACCCTAACCCTAACCCTAACCCTAACCCTAACCCTAACCCTAACCCTAACCCTAACCCTAACCCTAACCCTAACCCTAACCCTAACCCTAACCCTAACCCTAACCCTAACCCTAACCCTAACCCTAACCCTAACCCTAACCCTAACCCTAACCCTAACCCTAACCCTAACCCTAACCCTAACCCTAACCCTAACCCTAACCCTAACCCTAACCCTAACCCTAACCCCTAACCCTAACCCTAACCCTAACCCTAACCCTAACCCTAACCCTAACCCTAACCCTAACCCTAACCCTAACCCTAACCCTAACCCTAACCCTAACCCTAACCCTAACCCTAACCCTAACCCTAACCCTAACCCTAACCCTAACCCTAACCCTAACCCTAACCCTAACCCTAACCCTAACCCTAACCCTAACCCTAACCCTAACCCTAACCCTAACCCTAACCCTAACCCTAACCCTAACCCTAACCCTAACCCTAACCCTAACCCTAACCCTAACCCTAACCCTAACCCTAACCCTAACCCTAACCCTAACCCTAACCCTAACCCTAACCCTAACCCTAACCCTAACCCTAACCCTAACCCTAACCCTAACCCTAACCCTAACCCTAACCCTAACCCTAACCCTAACCCTAACCCTAACCCTAACCCTAACCCTAATGACGGAGGGCTACGGAGACTGGGAAGATAGCGTATGGTCACACGTTTTCAAGACACACACACCTTATTCGCATCGGGATATCTTTCTTGTGAGTCGAGAAAAACAGAGAGAGACCAGACAGCGTAGCAGAGAAAGAGAATGTATTCACCGTTTTCGGGCAGCAGGCTGCCGGTCAAACACATACATTAGAAGGCAAGAAGAACTGGGCACTCAGTCCTCGCAGGGAGGAACACACACAAAACAAACAAAAGCATTGTATATTCGAATAAGGTTTACAATTTATAATTTGACCAAACAAAACATGTAAATCGCACAGGAATAAGCTATTGGATGTTCTCCGGAATATTGACTAATAAACCACAATTAGCAATACTGGGTGGTCCTCGAGGCTGAAATATAATTAAACTTAATCATTGAACAACTGTTGTTACCTTATCCTACGTACTACATTTAAGAAATGTACCTTTGTCACCAATACACAAAAACATGAAAACGGTATTGGTGATTGACACAACAGAATGTAAACTAAAACAAATTAACAAAACTACGTAGGCACAGCGTTCATCAAAAAACAATAATTTAAAACTTACAGGTGAGGGTGGGAGGGAATCTTAAAAATAATTTTATTAAAAGATTTTTACTATAAATAAAAAGAGAAAACGAAAATAAAAAATGAACATTTTTCTTTTCCCTCCTCCCAAAATACAATTTTGATGGTGGAGTGACTTATCGCAATGCACGGCATAAATCTACAAGTCACTCGATAAAAAGATGAAAAAATTATTTTTTACCAAATAAATTTTCGGCTTCGCGGATCGTTCCGATCCCGCGGCACCACCATCCGGTCAGCACGGATACAAGAAACCCCAAGCGTCAATCCCACCCTATCAGTAAAGAGACAAAAAAGACTCACATGTGTACTACAAGTTTCTTACCATTGTTTATAAAAACAAGTAAAGACGAAAAAAGCTCACAAAGAGGGCCTGTTTTACCTCACCGACCACCAGGCACACTTTATCAAAAGGGTGCTAGGCAACGTGCATCCCAAACCCCAATGAAAACAAAAGGTAAGAAACAATCCTAAAATTGAAAGAGTCCGGATATACAAACTGTTCGTTCATAAAGAACGTATTTACGAAACTTGTACTATTCCGTTAAAACAAACACCAACAGAAGTCTATCGCTTTATAAGGTGTCAAACTAGCATCCCATGTTATACATTCACACTCACACGAGTTACAGAACAGCTAAATTACCGTACTACAATAAAATGAACACGCAGGAACCTACTTGGTGTAGATAATACCTTGTATTGGGTTAACACCACAACACAGTAGTACGAAAATACACTTACTAGGTCAACATGTCAATCACTCACAACGACGATAGAGACTGTTGTTGCCTCCATTAACTTTCCCTTATAATAAGCCTTGGATTCAATGGACCTTGGAACACACTTCTTTAAGAATAAGGAGATTACTCATACCACCGCACACGATTCACTAAATAGTACAACACGCTGCCCACAGGAAATAGTTACCTAGGTCAGCTCACTTGAGAGTCATGGTACATATAAACGGAAAATGAATTTATCCTTTGTGTAAACTTGAGAAATGAGATAAAATATGAAGTAGTGCATATATATCTCACAAGGCATTACACTGGAACATAGTAAAAACCTTAATGTCAGTGTAGAAATGTAAATTGATAAAAGACTCATTAATTATTATTCTTTTTCACTACAATCTTAATTTGAGCTGCACAATTTTGACAGCTTCAATTAAGAGTGAGATACCTCCACTTCCTTAAAGGAGTGGAGTACCAGAAACACTACAAGGCAGAAATAAGCTAGCTAAACTCTTCATTTCTTTAATTACATCATACCACAATACTTCCGCTTTCCAGATTAAACACTAACATCACAAGACCTTGCCTTAAGAACAATAACTATTTCCTTTTTCCGAGACTCCGAACTGACGGTAAACTCAACTCCATTAAAGGCAAACGAACCAAGAACAGAAGAGTCCTCTTTCTGCTCACCACAAGAAATCTTGGAGAACAATACAGTCGCGCACTTTAGCTTTGGAAAAGTGAAAAGGACATCCATACCTGTTACACGTTTGCACCCGTAAATATACAACTCCTCCATTGCTGTACAACCACGTAGGCCTTCAATACTTTTTACGCCACTCGTATGAGCATTCACTTTCTTCAAGTTGGTTAATCCAGACAACCCGTCCAGAGAGTTCAACTTTGGGCACAAACATACAGTCAACCTCTCCAACGCAACACACCCGGTGAGAGGCAGAACGCTGTTGATTTGTGTGTCCATTGCCTCAACGTATTTTAGTTTCTTTAATCCAGATAGACCCTTCAGAGACGTTAATTGTTCGCATTTATACAGATAAAGCCGCTTCAACGATTTACACCCGGTCAGCCCTTCAATATTTGAAATTCCACTTTCCCATGCATGGACGAACTCTAGGCACTTTAACCCAGATAAGCCATCCAGGTTCCTTAGGTTTTTGCAAAAATCCACGGTTAACACCTCTAAAGAATCACATCCTGCTAAGTAGCGAACACTTTCCAGTCCACTCCCGTCAGCCCACACGTCTTTCAATTTACGTAGTCCTGAAATGCCTTTCAGGGAGGTTAACTTTTTGCATCCCATTACGCAAAGAACACGCAACTCGACACACCCTTTCAATACCCTAAGATTCTCAATTTTGCTGTGCGCGGCATATAGCTCTTTCAGATTCTGTAACTCCGCAAGACCATCTAGAGAGGTCAATTGTTTACAATCACTTACATAAATTTCCTCCAAAGCCACACACCCCTTCAGACCCTCAATACTCTTGATTCCACTGAATTCAGCTTTCACAATCTTCAAAGTCTTTAAACCGGAGAGCCCCTCGAGAGTCTTTAGACTTTCACACGAATTGACACAAACTTCCTCCAGAGCAGTACATCCTGAAAGCGCACGGATACATTTGATGCCAGTCTTGGACGCATCCAAAGTCTTCAAGTTTTTCAGTCCCGATAGTCCGTCTAGTGATGTTAGCCAACGACAGGCTTTCACCTCCAAGCACTCCAGCAGGAGGCAGTCTTTCAGAAAATCAACATTTTTTATAGCACAGGAATTCAATACGACCTTCCTCAGACTTTGAACCCTCCCTAAACACACCAGTTTAGCACTATCATAGAAATCAGGGACTGAAACACTCGTCAGATTAGGACAAGTAGAAAGAGAGTCAAGGCTGAATGTACCGCGGCAATCTTGAAGTTCTATTTTTCGAAGACATTGAAGTCTTTCCAACGCCTCTAAGGACTTCAAGTTACATTTATTTAGGCAAACCTCCTCTGTCCGCTCCAACAGTACGGAGAATGGTAAAAGGGTCTTAACACAATGTATATCCAATCCAAACGTGTGTTCTACCTTGTTCTTCACCATCCTTTTTGAGAATTTTTCCCACGCGGGAATGTCTTTCAATGCTTTTTTGTCACTGAACGTGACGGTAAAATGTGGAGCAAATTCACTCTTTTCCTTCAGCCACGGCTTTTCCTTTTCCAACTGCGCCACGTCGAAAGACTTCATATTAAATGTATTGGTCGATACAACGCTGACCTTGTCACAGTGTTGCGGACCTCCCTTCTGGTGCCCACTTACCGCCCTGGTCTGAAACAAGAGACCCGAAAAGGCAATTGGCGGTACGTAAGTTAGGTATCCGGTATGTCGGGAAACATTCCGAAGTAGGAACATTCGAAGCTGGTATACAGAAAGTGGAATGAAATTAAAACCGATATACTAAAAAACAAATGAGAGAAAAGTGACTAGAAGGCCACCCTAATTACGAAGAGCGGTCTTTTCGCAGATAGTGCAACAAAAAAAAAGTAGCTCAAAAATCCGAAAGGAATACATCAAACAAAAGTCTATTCAATGCCCATATAGATCTACGGAGTCCGTCATACATATTTGTCTTTAGTTGTGGCAGTTATTCACGCCACTCCACACCAATGGAGAAGCTCTTAGTAGAAGCACTGTAAAACAGGAACCAAAACGCCCATGACCAGTGGTAATATCCAATGCTTGGAAAACAAACGCACGCCTCCCTCCAACTGTCAGCAGACTTCCCCCGTTCCCAATAAAAGGGCGCCGGCCCTGTAACCCCTTGTTGGTACCATGCCATGATTGTTCACCCCGAACACGTGGTTATCCAACAACAACTGAACAAATACTCACCCAAAAACAGGGCAGCACTGAGTGGACAACAGTACGAGATAGAGACAAACTTACCAACGTTCATGGAAGACGCCACAGTCACTACATTATCCATGGGAAAGCAAGTACTAAAACGACAACTTTTGGACGAGTTTCGCTTGCTTTGAATTATTATTTTTTCAAAAAAAAAATCAACACACGCGCCTAAAACTAGCACTATTTGTCGTTGTGATAATACTACTGATACTAGACTGTTGATTCCCGCCTTCGCGTGAGAAAACGTTTCCGTTGTCCTCCTCCTCTAATCCACCAACCAAAGCAACTACTCGTCGCAACCGGCTCCGGCAGTCAACAAAAAATCCCTAAACACAAATTCAGGATAGGAATGCGGCGGCGTTCGGTCGCCTGTCTGCGTTCTAGATATAGACTCATAATCCCACGTAGACGAGTCACACTAAATATACCTTCATCACTGGTTTCCCCCTTCCTGAACGCGAGTTGTTTGTTACGAGGAACACCGCTGTCCATGGATCCCACCCTTTTGAAGTTTGGCAGTCTTTTCAAGACCGTTAGTCGAGGTAAAATCCTTACATCAACTTACATGGCATGTTACTATCGTTGAGAGAGGAGAGAGAGGAAGAGACATATTCGGTTCCCAACCGCAATTCACGACCGAACGCCAAACCAATAATTCATTCTTCCTCAACTTTTTCTCAACTATTGACGGCCTAATTAGGGTGGAAACCCTAGTAAGCATTTGCTTGACGGTAACATGGACCGCAAGTGAGCTTTAAAAACTGATGGAAACCAAATTTAACCTCTCAGTTGTCATCCACTATTTTTTTTTTTTTTTTTTTTATTGTTTCACAACGTTTATGAGCAATAAAATGGACGGCGGGCGGGATAAAAAAAAAGGGGGGGACCATTCTTCCTTTTGAGTGGTAAAGAAGGAAAAGCGATTTGTTGCCGTATTCTCAACAAATCCAGGCGTCCGATGACACGCCCTTTCCTCCTGAGGGAGGAAAGCAATATGAGAATCCAGACAGAGAAGAGGAGGTACCGCGTCACGCTCCTTCAGCGGCAGGAATACTCCACCCTCTAAACGGAATAAAATGAAAAATGAGAAAACTTATGGGGATACCGTTTCCCTCACAAATTGTAGTCCACCTTCACATCACCCCTCTTCAACAATACATCCACCGATTGAAGTTGGGGACAATCACGTACGTCCACGTACCGAAGAGAAGGGCACTGGGCGATGGCAGCAACGTCGGTGATACCACTTCTGTCCGCACGCACCTCTTCGAGGTTTGTCAGGTCACCTAGTCCATCCAGAGAACAGAGAAGCGGGCAGGAACTGACGTCCACACTACGAAGGGAGACACATGTATTTAGCGAACGAATACTCGTTATGGGGCAGTCCGAAATAGTGATATACTTCAAACTAGGAGGTGCTTTGAAATGTTCGACGGAGGTCAAACTGCTGCAGGAGTGAACGCGCAACTCCTCGAGCGCCTCACAGGTGTGCAGCGCATCCAGATTGGTAACTCCGCAGCTTTCAATCATGAGTTTCCTCAGACGCGGAAGTACTCTTTCAAGACTACTCAAGTCCACTCCACCAGAAATGTCTACCACCTCCAACGCTGTACAGGTGTGAAGTGCGTGAATATCGCCCACGTTACCGGCAGAGAAGCCCACCTCCTTCAGACATTTTAGTCCTTCCAGCGGTTGGAGAGAGATTGTATGGGGAGGGCGGCAAACAACACGCTCCAGTGAAGGGCACGTACGGAGTGCCCCCAGACCAGTGATGGGACAGTCTATCACCGTCACACTCTTCAACTGTTGAAGCCCTTGCAACGCGTCAAGTGATGTCATGTCATGGCAAGAGGCCAAGCTAACACTTTCCAATGTTGGGCACGTACGGAGTGCATCCAGGCTGGTGACGCAGCACCCCCACAAAAACACGCTCTTTAACTGTTTAAGGCCTTGCATCTCGTCAATTGAGATCAAGCTGCGACAAGCCGAGAAGCTAACACTCTCCAGTGAAGGGCACGCGCGGACTGCATCCAGGCGAATGACGGGACAGTCTATCACTTCCACAATCGCCAAAGATTGAAGTCCCCGCAACGCGTCCAGTGATGTCAAGCCAGGGCAAGAGGAAAATGTAGCAGCCTCCAATAGGGCACATGTGCGAATAGCGCTAAAGTCTGTCATATCACAATCATTACAGTTCACACGTTTTAAACACCTCCGTCCGTCCAATCCGTCCAAAGAGGTCAACGTTCGGCATCTATTGAGAGTAACTTCTTCTGCTCGTGACAGTAGTGCGGCAAAAGGTTCGAGCGTGCTAATTTCATTTAGCTTTACGAAAAAGACAACATGCACACCACACCTTTCCAGGCGAACAGAGAATTCCTCCAATAACGCGACCGTGTCCACCGAGGCTTTGTCGTTCTTCAGGGTCACAGATACTTTCAGTGGCAACGTAGGGGGTCGCGTCAGCCACGCCTCTACCGTCTTTAACTGCGCCGCACATTCCTCGCTACAGATAGACAACGAGCGCCACGCCTCGACGTCAGTAATACGTGTCACACATCCGAGCGTTCCGCGCTCACGGGATTCCGTGCTTCCTCTAACACAGAGGCTGACGGCGGAAAAGGCCAGAGGTACACGGCCCCGGAAGTACGCACCGTACTCGTACAACAACCTACGTCGGAGCATTTTGTGCAAACGGATTAGATGAACTACTTAAAACAAAGGAATGATTCTATGCTAGGGGGTAGTAGGGAGGCGTGGAGGGTGAGATTTGCTAATACCGTGGATGTGACAGTTTAATTCTGGAAAAATCAAACTCCATTACTTGCAAAAACAAAGATGTTACTTTATCCACGTGGTTATCCGGGGAAAGGAAAGGAGGTAGCGCGTCGCGCTCATTCCGCAACGGGGGTACTCTACCCTCCAGCCGAGATAAAAATGAAAAATGAGAAAGTTTGTGGGGCTGCTGCCTCTTTCACTAATCGTAATCCACCGTCACATCACCCCTCTCTAACAATACATCCACCGATAGAAGTTGGGGACAGCCACATACTCCGACGTACCGAAGAGAAGGGCACTGGGCGATGGCAGCAACGTCGGTGATACCACTTCCGTTTGCAGTCACCCATTCAAGGTTTGGTAGACCACCTAGTCCATCCAGAGAACAGAGAAGCGGGCAGGAACTGACGTCCACACTACGAAGGGAGACACATGTATTTAGCGAACGAATACTGGTTATGGGGCAGTCAGAAATAGTGATACTTCTCAAATTAGGAGGTGCTTTGAAATGTTCGATGGAGGTCAGATTGCTGCAGGAGTTGACGTACAATTCCACCAGCGCCTCACAGGTGTGGAGCACACCCAGGCTTGTTATTCCACATCCAGCGATTAAGAGGAGCATCAGACACGGAACCCACTGTAGTCCATCCAGACTCACCAAGTTAACCACGCCAGAAATATCCACCACCTCCAACGCTGTACAGGTATGAAGTACACCAATGCCACTGACATTATCGGCAGAGAAGACCACCTCCTTCAGACATTTTAGTCCTTCCAGCGGTTGGAGAGAGGTCGCGTGAGAATAGCGGCAAATAACACGCTCTAGGGAGTGGCACGTATGGAGCGCATCCAGACCAGTGACGGAGCAGTATGACACATCCACGCTCTTCAACTGTTGAAGCCCTTGCAACGCGTCAAGTGACGCCAAGTCAGGGCAAGACGCAAAGCTAACACACTCCAACGAAGGGCACGTACGGAGCGCATCCAGGGAGGCAACGGGGCAGCCCCGCACATCCACTCTCTTCAAGTGTTGAAGCCCTTGCAACGCGTCAAGTGACGTCAAGCCACGGCAAAAGGCAACGTGAATACTCTCCAATAGGGCACACGTACGAATAGCGCTGATGTCTGTCATACCACAATTACGAAAGTACGCACGTTTTAGAGAATGCAGTTCATCCAAACCCCGCAAAGAGGTCAAATACCTGCAGCCATCGAGAGTGACTTCCTCTGCTCGTGACAGCAGTGTGGCAAAAGATTCGAGTGTGTGGATTTTATTTAACGTCAGGTAAAAGACAAAATGCACCTCACATCTCTCCAGGCAGGAAGAGAATTCCTCCAGTAACGCGACCGTGTCCAGTGAGTCTCGGTCGTCCGTCAGTTCCACAGATACTTTCAGTGGCACCAAAGGGGGACGCGTCAGCCACCACTCTGCCGACTCTAATTGCGACGCACATTTGTTGTCACCGATATGTAACTCGCGCCACGGCTCGCCGTCAACGATATGCATCACACACCCGAGCGCTCCGCGCCGGCAGGATTCCGCTACTTCTCTAGCACAGGGACTGACAGCGGCAAAGGCAAGAGGTGCGCAATACTCGAAATACGAACCGTATTCATACAACTCGTTATATGGGAGCATTTCGTGCAAGGGGATTATATCAACTGTTTAAAATAAACGGATGCGCGCTATGCTAGAGGAAGAAGGGGGCACAGAGGAAAAGATTTGTAATGTGGCTACGCGAGTTTAAATAAAAAAAAAAAAATACTATTACTAACGAAAAATGGAAGCTTTACTTTATCCACGTGGCCTCCCAGACGGAAGAGGGGGGGGGAGGGTACTGTGTCTTGCTTATTCACTACCCACTATCCATAATAAATATGAAAAATGGAAAAGGTTGACAACCGCACAGAGAAACACCTCCGCAACAAAGTCAAGGTATACACTTATGATGTAATAAGGTAGTCAAGGTTTTTACGATCAGTGAATCGAGTGACACAGAAGGTAGAACCTGTGGAAATCAACCCTGTAAATTACTTCGCGTAGGAGGCAGCTGCCATTGGCGCACCCGAGCGCCATACATTCAGCTAGATGTTCCATACTCTCAATGGCAGCCTTACTGACATTCACGATCTTCAGCTTTTAGGGATTTAAACCCCCTAAATGTCAGCTTAAACGCGTGTTCCCCCCACCCCCGGAGAGGTGTTCAGAGGCATTTTCCCATACGGGAATGTCATTTAAAGATTCCATGTCATCGAACTCGACCGCAACAAGCAGTGGGCGCTCACACTGGTTCACAAGCCACTACTCCACGTGCTCAAATCTCGCACTATCTGACGAATCCACTTTCAATTGCTAGTAGCGATGTAACATTCGAGTGTACCATCAACGAGACGCTCTCCGCACTCATTATATGTATTCTCCAAAAAAAAAGTCTTCAGTTTTCCTGTGTATACCAGAATGTCCTTCTTGTGCCGTTTTATGTGGACCATTTCACGGGAAAGACTTGTCCACTCCGAAAAATGCAACGCACGTGCGTACAGCGGCCAACCCAAACTCGTTTGGGAGATTTCAATAAAACTGCAAGTCCCCAAACTGAACCGACCGAAGTGCCGGACAACCCTCTGGGCGCTCGTCACGAGGGACGCCGGTGCCAGAAACATCCAACATCCTTAGGTTTGGTAGCCCTGAAAGGCCATTTAGAGAGGTCAATGTTCTACAACGTGACACGTCTACCGATGCCAGGGCCACACATCCTGTCAGATCACCAATACGCTCAATTCCACTCTTTCTGGCGTTCAACGTCCTCAGTTCCATCAGACAAGAGAGACCGTCAAGTGAATTGAGCCTCGCACAGCCGCTCACGTCTACTGTTTCTAGCGACACACATCCGGTCAGACCTTGAATGTTTGCAATCCCACTGTGGTTGGCATTCAACGTCCTCAGTTGGTGTAAGCCGGAAAGACCGTCGAGCGAGTTTAACTCTACACAGCCGCTCACATCTACCGTTCGCAGTGACACACATCCAGTTAGATCCCCAAGACGACGAATTCCGCTATAGTGGGCGTCAAGTTTCCTCACTTTCTGAAGGCCTTTTAGGGCATCCAGTGAGGTTAGCTTTGTACAACCACTTACGTCTATGGACTCCAACATAGCGCAGCCTTTTAGGAAATCAATACTCCTGTTGGCACAACTCCATATCACCACCTCCCTAAGCTGTTGAAGCTGCCCTAACCGTTCCGCCGAAACAACGTCAGCACAATACAAAATGTGAATACTCGTCAGGTTGGGACAGCTGGCCAGCGGATCAAGGTGAATGATATCCCTTACAGAGGATAGTTCTACTGTTCTTAATCGCCCGAGTCCTTTCATGACCTCCAAATCCTTTAGCCGGCACTCATAGAGACGGATATCCCGGGACTGCCGGAGCAGCACAGCGAACGGTAAAATAGACTTCAGATTCCTAATGTTCAACTCCAATGTGTGGTCAACCTTTCGCTCCAAAAGCTGTTGTGAGATGGCGTTCAATGCGGGAATCTGCATGAACGATTTGGTGCCATCGAACTTGACAAGAATATACAGTGGATAGTCACACTGTCTCTCAAGCCACCACCGCGCACACTCCAACCTCTCCACATGCGTTGCGTTCATTCTGAATGTGCGGTACACTTGGGAAGCGCCAGTAGTAATGCAACAGCCAAGCAAGCCTTCTCTGCGGCGCTCCCCGCATTCTCTGGCGTGGGCGTTGACGGCCGCAAGAGCAAGTGGAGGAGGATCCTCAAAGTAGGCGGCGTAGTCGGCGATGTGTTGAAAGATAAACATGGCAGAAAGATAACTAAACAAAAGCAAGAAGGTGAAGGTGCTTTAACGAAAGTTTTGGCCGGGGTAACAAACTGAAAACAGTAACAGTAAAATAAGCAAAGGTGGGAAGAGATCAATGGATGGAAGTCAAGGCTGGACTATGAGTATCGGGGTTCTGACCGGCTTTCCGGCGCTGAGGCCAGCATACGTGGCACGCTGCATGGAGTTGACCTCTGGGTTTCCGTTGCCACCCCCGCACCCGTCTAACGCGTGAAGGTCCGTCATACTAGTCCCACCACGTGCAGGGTTGTCAGGTTTTGTCGCCCGCGCAAACCACCCAGGAAAGACAGCTTCTCGTACTCATTCGCCCTCTAGGACGCCAGCGACACGCACACAGCCAAGTCGTAGACACTCCGCTACGCTGAGCACTCACGGTTTTGAGGTTTGGCACACCAGACAGGCCCCCAAGAATCGCTAAAGTTCTACAACGATTCGCGTCCACTTCCTCCGCACAGAAAATCGATTTCTCCGACTTTGCCGTCCTTCCGAACGACGTTCTTGAGCCCTCTTAAAGCTTCTACATCGGCACGGCAGGAGGGGCACTCCTACCATTTTACCTTTTCTGAGTCGCTCAAGTCCAAGCAAGACGTGTGCTCAAGGCTGGGACAGAAGCGGCAGTGACGCTAAACTAGACAAGGGTAGTGGGCGAAAAAGCCAACCACACAGCACCACAACAAAGCAAGTCACAGGTCACACTACCCCTAAACACTTACCACAACACGGACTCCAGGGGAGCCCGTAGTTTTAGGCACCTTTGGGAACTTCGTCCCACTACTCCGCCTACAGCCGTTTATGGGGACTCTTGCTAGACTTGGCAAAGTACCCAAGACAAATAGCGGAAGAGTGTACGTCTCCACATGTCGAGGCCGCTTTTGCAGCTCCGCCGCAACCCTCTTCTTCACACGGGCCTCATTTCAACTAGCATTCCTTAAATCCTAAAAAAAAAAAAGGAGAAAAGGCAGAAGAGATGGAAATAGTCGCACACTTACTGCGAGGCACAACAGGGTAGCCCACTCATCTTCTCACACAACTATCCTTTTTTTTTTTTTTTTAACATTTCGATCTGTTCATTTCCTACTAAAGTCACTAAAATGACGATATACTACCAAAAAAAAAAAAAATCTTGCTAGTTCACTGCGGTGTGTTTACCATATCGACAAATAGGCCATCCAACTGGTATGTCCTTGCGCGTGTGTATTTTTATTTTTTTTACTTATTGTATTGTTTTACTTTTCAATACAATATAAATGGGGGAAAATAAAAAAAAAGAATCATAGTAATTCGTTTTATTATTTTCCAGTATATACATTGGTTTTATTCTTTGGTATGTAACTCGAGAAGCCTCGTACAACAGAGTGAATGTGGCTCTCAAATTTGAGCAATAAAAAAAAAAAAATAATAATAATAATATTCATCATCATCATAATAGTAGTAATCGAAAATAAAAACCCATCGCCTCACACAATTGTGGTGTAAACAGTAAAACATTCTATCATTTTTGGTGTTACTATTTTGGGTTGGTGTGGGTTCTTTTTCTTTCTTTTTTCTTATTTTGATGTCATGACTCACTCACAGCCGTACTGCCATTTTCTTGTTTATCTGTGGTGTGAATCATATTAAAAATAAATAAAAACAAAATAGGTGGTTAAAAAAAAAAGGGGGGGCATCATCAAAGGGGCATTAACGTTTTAGGGTTACTTTTTCTTTCCTTTTTTGGTTGTCTGCAGCCGTGAGTACTCTACTTTTTTGATGTACAAAATAAATAATAAAAAAAAAAAAAATGAATGAATGAATGAAAAATAGCATCTGGGAAAAATACGTAGGAGAGTGGACACACTCTACAACGCGAAAATAAAAAAGAAATAGTATGAAACCGAAAGATGGGTCGTGGCAGACCCATGGCCAAAAAATAATAATAATAACAACGGTGGTATCTTTGTGGGGTGCGGCTTCTCATTACGATTGTCACTGTCCTACCGTTGATGGTATACCTTCCGCTCAGTCAACATCATCATAGTAAGAATAGCGCCTTATAGACGGCTCCTCGTTTCCTGATCTGATAGGTCCCTCGTCCTCTCCGCTGCGAAAAGAACACGCTGCTTCACTGTTTTCCGCAAGCGGGGCGGAGGTGGCGCAACCCCCTGCCACTCCAGTGGCGTCAGCAGCACTTTTGACGTCCTTCTTATCCTTTCGGCAGCAGCAGAAAAATATAATGAGGAACAGAATCGCAACAACCGCAATGACACTCCCCACCACAATACCGACAATGGTGCCAGTGGACAAGCCCCCCTTATCCGACCCCTTATCTGACTTGGTCGCCTCCTTCGAGCATGGAGTGCAATTTTCTAACACGAGAGGTGAGTTGTCTTCGACCAAGGAAGTGTAAGCATCATATAAGACGTCTTGGGGATCCCTCCAGCTGGGCGGCACGCAACCTGTCATTTGTGGATTCATCTGTACCCGAAAGTCGGTCAAGGAAGGAAATACTTGGGTAGTGTAGGACTCTGGAATACACCCGCTCAGCTGATTGTCGTTGAAAAACAACTGAGAAAGCTTAGGCATATTACTCCATTGTGCCGGCAGTGTACCCGTAAGGTGGTTTAACGAAAGGTCCACACGCCTTAAGTCACTCAAGTATTTCCACTCCGGCGGGATTGAGCCGTAAATCCGGTTTGCCGAAATTTCCAAATATCTAAGGGAAGGCATGGAACTCCACTCTGGTGGGAGTGTACCGGTAAGACTGTTGTAGGAAAGCTCCAACCTTTCAAGCCCCGCCATAGAACTCCATTCCGGGGGAAGAGTGCCAGTGAGCCGGTTGTTCTCGAGGGACAACTTCTCAAGCCGGGTCAAACGACCCCACTGGGGGGGAAGCATACCCTCCAACTTGCAGGAACTAAGGCTAATTCTTTCGAGTGTGTTTATTCGGCCCCAAGCCGCCGGAAGAGTCCCGCTCAGGAGGTCACAATGGGAGCAAACAATATCTTCAATGGTCATTTCCTCATAGTTGTACATGTTAAAAGGGGCCACGGTGTGGTCCGGTAGTTCCGCCGGGAGCTTCAGGAGGTTTCCAAAGTACATACTCGTAACTTCATCATTGGCACAAGAGATATCAGCTAGGTTACAAACATTATCCGCTGTCACACCAGAAATACCCATTTTAGTCAACAAAGCAGCCGCGTAGGCATTCGAATCATTTGCGGCTGTCGCTGGTCCAAATACCAATAAACCTGTAAGCAGGCTTACAAGCACTGAACGGCGGAGAGTGGATTTCATTTGGTTATGTTGTTTTGAGTGAACAGTAATAGAGCACACAGAGAAATATAAAATCTTAAAGGAAAAAAAAAAGAGAGAGAGAGAGAGGAAATTCTCCATACTCATGAAAATGGCCAAGGTTACACCGCTACCCACCTCAACGCAACGGACAACAAGAGGAAGGTTGGCTTAAAGCTGTTCTCGCGTCTTCATCGGCCCAGGCACTCATCCGAAAATCTCCAAACACAAATTTAGAGAAGGAATGCCTTGCTTTTCAGTCACCCCTCTCCACCCTCAGCATAGACGCACCAAACATTCCATTTCAGCTCCGCCGCAACCCTCTTCTTCACACGGGCCTCATTTCAACTAGAATTCCTTAAATCCTAAAAAAAAAAAAAGGAGAAAAGGCAGAAGAGATGGAAATAGTCGCACACTTACTGCGAGGCACAACAGGGTAGCCCTCTCATCTTATCACAGAACCTTTTTTTTTTTAAACATTTCGATCTGTTCATTTCCTACTAAAGTCACTAAAATGACGATATACTACCAAAAAAAAATATTTCTAGTTCACTGCGGTGTGTTTACCATTTTGACAAATAGGCCATCCAACTGGTATGTCCTTGTACAAGTGTATTTTTATTATTTTACTTATTGTATTGTTTTACTTTTCAATACAATATAAATGGGGGAAAATAAAAAAAAAGAATCATAGTAATTCGTTTTATTATTTTCCAGTATATACATTGGTTTTATTCTTTGGTATGTAACTCGAGAAGCCTCGTACAACAGAGTGGATGTGGCTCTCAAATTTGAGCAATAAAAAAAAAAAATAATAATAATAATATTCATCATCATCATAATAGTAGTAATCGAAATTAAAAACCCATCGCCTCACACAATTGTGGTGTAAACAGTAAAACATTTTATCATTTTTGGTGTTACTATTTTGGGTTGTTGTGTGGTTCTTTTTCTTCTTTCTTTTTTTTATTTTGATGTCATGACTCACTCACAGCCGTACTGCCATTTTCTTGTTTATCTGTGGCGTGAATCATATTAACAATAAATAAAAACAAAATAGGTGGTTAGTATAAAAAAGGGGGGCATCATCAAAGGGGCATTAACGTTTTAGGGTTACTTTTTCTTTCCTTTTTTGGTTGTCTGCTGCCGTGAGTACTCTACTTTTTTTGATGTACAAAATAAATAATAAAAAAAAAAAAATGAATGAATGAATGAAAAATAGCATCTGGGAAAAATACGTAGGAGAGTGGACACACTCTACAACGCGAAAATAAAAAAGAAATAGCATGAAACCGAAAGATGGGTCGTGGCAGACCCATGGTCAAAAAATAATAATAAAAACAACGGTGGTATCTTTGTGGGGTGCGGCTTCTCATTACGATTGTCACTGTCCTGCCGTTGATGGTATACCTTCCGTTCAATGCAGATCATCATAGTAAGAATAGCAATTGGTGGATAGCTCCTTCCTCCCCGCTTGCGGGGCGGAGGTGGCACAACCTCCTGCGGCAGCAGCTCTTTTTGTATCCTTCTTGTCCTTTCGGCAACAGCACAGAAATATAACAAGGAACAGAATCATCAGAAGCGCAACAACGCTACCCACCACAATACCGACGATGGCGCCAGTGGACAAGCCCCCTTTATCCGACTTGGTCGTGCAACTATCTGACGCTAGAGGTGACTTGTCTTCGACCAAGAAGGTATAAGTGTAATGGAAGACGTCTTGGGTATCTCTCCAGCTGGGCGGCACGCAACCTGTCATTTGTGGATTCTTCTCCATCCGAAAGGCGGTCAAGGAAGGAAACGTTTGGGTAGTGTAGGACTCTGGAATAGACCCGCTCAGTCGATTGTCGTTGAAAAACAACTGAGAAAGCTTAGGCATATTACTCCATTGTGCCGGCAGTGTACCCGTAAGCAAGTTTACAGAAAGATCCACACCCCTTAAGTCACTCAAGTATTTCCACTCCGGTGGGATTGAGCCGTAAATCCGATTTGCCGAAATTTCCAAATATCTAAGGGAAGGCATGGAACTCCACTCTGGTGGGAGTGTACCGGTAAGACTGTTGTAGGAAAGCTCCAACCTTTCAAGCCCCGCCATAGAACTCCATTCCGGGGGGAGAGTGCCAGTGAGCCGGTTGTTCTCGAGCATCACATTCACAATCTGGGTTAAACCGCTCCACTCAGGGGGAAGCGTACCCTCCAACCCGCCGGACGGAAAGTCTATGGTTTCAAGTGTCTTTATTCGGCCCCAAGCCGCCGGAAGAGACCCCCACGGGAGGTCACAATGGGGGCAACTAATCTCCCGAATGGTCATTTCCTCATAGTTAAACGTATTAAACGGGGCCACGGTGTGGTCCGGCAGTCCACGCGGTCTCGACGGGAGTTTTTCCAAATTAATAGAATATACCACGCCATTATAACAGTAGTTACTAACGGTGCTACAAATATCACCCACCGTCACACCGGAAATACCCATTTCGGTCAACAAAGCGGCTGTGTAGGCATTCGAATCATTTGCGGCTGCCGCTGGTCCAAATACCAATAAACCTGTAAGTAGGCTTACAAGTACTGAACGACGGAGAGTGGATTTCATTTGGTTATGTTGTTTTGAGTGAATAGTAATAAGACACACAGAGAAATAAAAAAAAAAAAAAGAGATAATCAAATCTTGAAAGAAAAAAAAATAATAAGAGAGAGAGAAAAAGAGACGAAATTCTCCATACTCATGAAAATGGCCAAGGTTACACCGCCAACCACACTCAACGCAACGGAGCAATCACAGAGCACAGCTACCCTTAAACGCTGTTCTCACGGACTTCAGCGGGCCGCAGTTCCACTCATCCTTTGGGAACTCTCCAACTACTCAAAGTTTAGGGAAGGACTGCCTTGCTGCTTGGCAAAGTCACCCAAGACAAATAGCGGAAGAGTGTACGTCTCCACATGTCGAGGCCGCTTTTGCAGCTCCGCCGCAACCCTCTTCTTCACACGGGCCTCATTTCAACTAGCATTCCTTAAACCTAAAAAAAAAGGGAGGAAAGGCAGAGGAGATGGAAATAGTCGCACACTTACTGCCAGACACAACCGGGTAGCCCACTCATCTTATCACACAACCATCTTTTAAAAAAAAAAAAATTTAGATTTCGACCTATTTATTTCTCTTTTCTTATTTATGACTTAAAATGCTAAAATGACGATATACTACCAAAAAAAGAAACAACATTGCTACTTCACTACGGTGTGTTTACCATTTTGACAAATAGGCCATCCAATTGGTATGTCCTTGTGCGTGTGTATTTTTCTTTTAATTTATTGTATTGTATTGTTTTACTTTTTCAATACAATATAAGTAGGCAGCAAAAAAAAAAAAAATGAAATTAAAAAAAATGAGTCGTTATATTATTTTCCAATATACACACTGATTACATTTCCTTGTATTTAACTCGAGAACCCACGTACACGGAATGTAAGCGGCTCTCAAATTTGAGTGGGAAACAACAAAAAAAAAAAAAAAAGTTAAAATCCCCTTGCCTCACAAGCTTATTAAACAGATTGTGGTATAAACAGTAAAACACTTTACCGTTTTTGATATTACCGTTTTGGCTTGGTACGGGATTTTTTTTTTTTTTTACTTTATATATATATGAGATCATGATTCAGTCACGGCCGTATTACCAGTTTCTTGTTTATCTGTGGCGTGAATCATATTAACAATAAATAAAAACAGAATGGGCGGTTAAAAAAAAAAAAAGGTGTTATCACAGGGGTGACAACGTTTTAGGGGTATTATTATTTATTTACTTTTATTTTTGACTGCTGATATGATTTCGCTACGTTTTTGGTGCACAAAATGATGAAAAAAAAAAAAAAGAATCACTAAATGAAAAATTGCATCTGGGAAAAATACGTAGGAGAGTGGGTATACTCTACAACGCAAAAATAAAAAAGAAATAGCATGAAACCGAAAGAAGGGTCGTGGCGGACCCATGGCCAAAAAAAAATGGTGGTATCTTTACGGTGTGTAGAAATATACTGTTTCTTACTATGCTTGTCACTTTTCTGCCTTTGATGGTGTACCTTCCGCGGAACGGCCGGCGTAAAAGGCGTCCCCAGCTCGAATGCTATTTCTCAGGGCATTCGGGGGAGTTCATATGTGCTCAATACAGATCGTCATAGTAAGAATACCCGGTGGTGGATGTCTTCTGGTTGCGTGGATTGGACCTTCCTTCCACAGCTCTGTTGCTGCCCGCCGTCGCCATCGGGGTACACGAAGAGGTATTGGAATCTCTCCGAGCATCGTCCAGCACATTACTCGTCACGGCGCGCTCCACCGTCTTCGAACCCTTCTTGTGTGTTCGACGGCAGCATAGAAATACAATGAAAAACAGAACCACCAGAAACACAACGACACACGCCACCACGATACCGGCGATGGCACCACCGGACAGGCCCCTTTTATCCGGTTTCGTCGGCTCGACTGCACAGCGCGGATCAGGCGTGCAATTATTGGATATGAGAGCGGGGTTACTTTGCCGTAGTATCGTGTACGAGTTGAAGAGGGGACTGGTGAGTTCTTTCCAGCTCGGCGGCACGCAACCTGTCAACTGTGGATTCTCTGCCAGAAGCATTCCATTCAGCGACGGGTAATTTGCGGTGGTGTAGGACTGCGGAATACACCCACTCAGACCATTGAAATTGAGGTTAAGCATGCTAATATGTGGCGGGAGTCTGGCAGGCAGCGTACCACTGAGTTGGTTGTCGTTGAGCGATAACGTTCGGAGCGCTGTGAGTGTGCTCCAATTGTGCCTTGAGGCAGTGTTCCCATGAGCACGTTTAAATCGAGCTCCAGCTTACTGAGTAATGTCATGGAGTTCCACTCCGGCGGGAGTGTACCCGTGAGACGGTTGTTGGAAAGCTCTATTATTTTAATATTCGTCAATCTACTCCATTCCCGGGGCAGGGTACCAGAAAGCGAGTTGGCCGCGAGGTCCAAAGTCGTAAGCGACGAGGGGAACGACCCGTAGCTCAGTGGGCCGGTAAACTTATTGCCGGAAAGATTCAATGTCTTCAGTGATTTGCAAAATTTGAACACGTCTGGGAGAGTACCAGTCAGCTGATTGATGAAAACAGATAAGGATTGAAGGGAACCAAAAGAACTCCAGGTAGGGGGAAAGGAACCTGTAAAATTGTTTCCCTCAAAATTAAGCTGGGTTATGCGGTTCATACCACTCCACTCGGGCGGAAGTGTACCACTTAATCCGTCCCAACTAAGGTCAAGGTATTCCAGTGTAGCTAATTCGCCCCACTCCTCCGGAAGGCTTCCCGCCAATTTGCAGTAACATAACTTTATGGATGTGAGCGTCCTTATGCGACCCCAAGCCGCCGGAAGAGGCCCAGCTAATGTTGGACAAAGCCGACACTCTATACTTGTAATCCTCATTTCTTCGTAGTGGTAGTCTTGGAAAGGGGCAACGGTATGGTCAGGCAACATTCTGGTGTCGTCAGCAAACGAGGGGATTTTCGCAAAATCGATTGTTGTCACCACACGACCAACACAGGTGACGCCACTGGTGCGGCAAACACTAACGGCGGTGATACCAGTGACGCCCATTTTGGTCAACAAATTCACTGTGTAGGTGACGGAATCATCTTGGGCAGTCGCTGCTCCGAACAGCAACAAACCTGTAAGCAGGCTTAGAAAAACTGAACGACGGAGAGTCAAATTCATTTGGTTAGGCTTGTTTTTAGTGAACAGTAATAGAGCACACAAAGAAAAAAAGCAAATATAATCTTAAAGAAACAAAAAGAGAGAACGAGGGAGAGAATACGTGAACAGGGCAAAAATTGCCACTTTTGCAATAATAAGAATAATAATAATAACGCTTTTGCGAGCCATTCTACTTTTTAACATTCATATTATTATCATCTGTATATAGATATGTGGGTAAATTTAAAGTTTTGATTTTTTTTTTTTTGAAGGATTAACAAGTAAAGAAAGAAAAACGTTAAACTAACAAACAAAACAATGACGGTATGGTTGGATCGTTACGACTTTCCATAAGCGGCATTTCCCGCAGCTTTGTCCATTTCTTTTAGCCACGAAGAAAGATCCGATTTCATAATGATTTCGTCGTAAATTCTGTGGCCACGGACCGCCTGTAGAACACCAAATGTGTCCATGTCCGCCAAATCGGGTTTGTTGCCGCCGTGGAACACTTTCGCCTTCTTTGTTTTCGGGTCTACCAAAGCCTCCTCTGCGAACCGTTTTAACTGCGCGTTGAACTGGACGGAAGGGACGTCCCCCTCTTTCATATACCCGTCCTTGATCAGGTTCGGGCGTGTGATTTTCAAAGCCACCAGGTACATGACGGGGGCGCCAACCACCTTCAAAAACCACTTATTCCAGGTGGGAATGGTATCGCACTTGTCAATGTAAGAGTACCCCGACCAGGCGTCTATTAACGACTTGTTGAACTCCAATGTCATCAGACGCACAAGCGGACCCCGCGCCCACTCGCGCCACCGCTGTACCTCCTCGTCGCTTAACTGCTTTCCGTAGCCGAGCTGCTGGGCGAGGGTGTCCACGATCACTTTGGAGTCGACTAAGTAGGGGCCCTTCTCGCCGTTCACATCAAAGCGTAACTGGGGAACCTTCTTGTACGCGCTTTCTTTCAGCTCCCCCTTCAGCATCGGTTCCACTTCCACGCATTCATGGTTGACGTTGTTGCAGTCGAGGAACGACTTGACGGTCCCACACCACGGGCAGGTGGTGTAACGGTACAACTTTGGTAAAAGGCCACTGTCCTTGGTGGTGAGATGCGCCAAGGACCACGCCACCTTGCTGCTATCTTGCTGACTGTTAAACGCCTCAGCGGACATGCTTCGGTTCTCTTTCAAACGTCGTTGGTACGTGGCGTAGCCTCCGCCAAGGGCAAGTACCCCGACAGCAGAACCGCCGATAAACAACTTTTTCCCCAAACCCTTCAAAGACATGATTGGACAACAATGGTATGAACAAAGGAAAAGAAACCTATTGGGTAGAGAGAAAAAAAAAAAAAGGTTAGATGTGGGTAAATCGCAGGGGGGAGATTTCCATTGGAGACGGCGTGGCTCCAGTAAAGTAGGAAAAGAGCACAAGAAAGAGGAACGAATGTATATTATCAAAAAGTACTTAGATCTGTAAAGTGCAAAAAGTCAAGGGAGAACACCTCTCGCAGCGCTGACAAGGGGCTGCAGCTGCTGTCCAGTACAAATGAAAGCATCAGCGACTGCCTCCCTACTTTCCGCTGGCGTATAAAATTCATCTTCTCCATGTGGCGCTCAGACACATTGTAGACGCAAGGATAGCGCAATCGACTGGCGGCGGGAGACCTCTCTTGCAGCAAAAAGGGATCTGTTTTTAGAACAGCAGTGGAGCTGTCGTCGGCAAAGAGTTGCCCCCGCAACCCCCGCGGACGGTCAACGAGGCGGCGATACACCGGGGGTGATCCCGCGGAAGACGACGAGAGGAGAAAGTCCACGCCATACCGTTCTGCCGTGGCGACAAACCGCCCCTGGTTCACCTGGGGGAGCTCGGGGAACTGCGGCGTCGTACCGAGATAGGGGACTGGGAGAACCACATCTGCGAGGCAGAACCGCCCACACTCCTCTTCCAAAACCTTTACCCGACCCTCCGTGAGGACCAAGTCTCCTTTGAGGGCGCGGTCTTCTCTAGACAGCACCAGTCTCTGTGACGCCATAAGGTTCCACAAGAATTCAGCCGAGCTCTTCTGGGAAGCGTCGTGGAGGGGGACAGACAAGGACACCTCCTTCATCGCCATGCCCCCGGCGTGGTACTGTCGAACCGCCTCAATGACACTGGTCAGCCGTGGATCACACTTGGAGTTCACACAGTAGTCACGCCACTTGGTGAGGACGCCCAACGTGGTGGAGGTGTCGGCGTTCACGTACCGATTAAAATGGTTAAAGTGAAATGGATCTCCCTCCGCGACGGTAGAAAGATACGCCCCTACAGCGCGGTCAAACATGCCCTTGTGGTGCAGCGCTGCCACGTCGTACAGAGTAGACGACCCGCAACCAAAGTGACTCAGGCCAAAGTAATTGACGAACCCGCTCCGCTTCAACTCACCCAGTCGACGATAGACAGCGTCCTTCTCGCCATCCACGAAGCGCAGCAGAACGTCGTACTGATAAAACGACGGAGGACGACTCAGATCGGGAAACGCGTCTTCTTCGTGGTAACGGTTGGGCTGGAAGAGGAGGGGGTGCAAGTTATAGTGGCGGGATGCGTGGGTCAGCTGTTCTTTGGTCACCCCAATGCACACACCATGCTGGGTGACACACCCAAAAGAACCGCCAGGGGTGGGGTGCAGGACCACGGCGTCGGGGGGTACGTTGGCTTCGTACCGCAGCCGGTTCAGCACATCCTGCACCGAGTGGTGGTCACGAAAAAGGGTGAACTGCAGCAGTGGCTTCCCTTGTGGCAACTTCCCCATCCGCTTGACGTACTCTCCATGACTTTGGAGGTACGGGACGAAGGACTTGTCAGGGTTACTAAAGGGTTCGGAGGTGTTCTCCAAGAGGATCGTTTTGGCTCGACTAACCTTCTTCCACTTACTTTTGGGCGCCCCCTCCAACTGCAGCAAATCGCCGTGCGGGGCGACTTCGTGGACTTGAAAGTCTGAACTAAGTGCTTTAAAAAGCGCGGGTACACGGGTACGTTCGATCGGTGACCGGTGAAGAAGAATTCCCGCCCGCGTCTCCTCCGCTCGGAGATTTCTACCCGCACTCCAGTCATCCCGTTCGAAGAGGGTAGGGACCGCCTTTGCGCCTACTGAAGCTAGTCGAATGAGCGGACCTACTGGAAGGGCCTTCATACGTTAAAAATCTGTGAATAGGTAAAAAAAAAAAAAAAAGTAAGGCAGGGTTGGGAAGAAAGAGGAGTGGGAGGGGCAGATGACGCAGTCACACACAAACAACCCACGCCAGAAGAAGAAAGATGAACGGGAGGGAAGGCCAACCTGTACGGTGAAAACGGTTAAACGAGTTTTAGAAATTGGGGTAAATCCCACGACGTTCGACAGCAGATTAAATTTTAAACTTATTAAAAAAGTCTACGATAGACATGGACAGGAGCGTCAGTATTATTCTTCCAGCCGACACCACGACCCACTGTTTTGTCAGGCAACTCACATTCCAGTATGTAATCACCACCGCTATCCACGCAACCGGGTTGAATTCTAAACGGAGAAAAATAAAACTATACAATACGATAAGTCCGGAGAGAAACCCGCTCAGCACGCAGCAGAGGGACCACGTCACCGTCTGGGAATACCACCAGGTCCACCGAACGGGGGGGCTGCTGACAATGTAGGACTTGGACGCCTCGTGATTTGGTCCGTACTTTCCGTAAGTGCAGTTCTGATCGAGCGTCTCCTGAAGCACCTCACTACGGTGACACTTGCGTTTTAGAATCAGGCATGTCTGGTTCAGTAGTCGACCGAATAGAATTGCCAAAGGAGCGCCAACCACAACATCGACAGTGCACGTGCTGATGTACCACCCCACCCCCTCAAGAGGTTTTCCGCGGATTCGGACGTGTCCAGCGGCGTTAGCAACTTTGGCGGTAAAAGTGTAATTGACAACCGCCGCCACGGTACTCGCGATTAAAATCTTCGACAGATCAAAAAGGAATACCTTTGGGTGTCGCTTTTCCGTGTACGTCACAAAACGCCCGTACACATAAAAGAGCACAAAGGCCACAACCGTTATCGCCGCTAGAATGCACATCATGATGAACCCGCCGGTCCCAGAAAACACCATACAGGATAGACGCGTCATGACGGTATCGTTGATTTGAGAACTATATTTGCTGCAAGAGAGTTTGGTGGGGGGAGAGGAAGGACGGAAATGCTTTATCACTACAGTTTTGCAGGTAGTGTCGAGAGCGAAAAACAAAAAAAGCAGCTCTTCATAAAAACAAAAATGCTTATAAATAGCTATAATGTGGTTAAATGGGTGAAAAACTTAAAATACTATTCCTTAACAAAAAAACGGAAAGAGGAAGGAAAAGGCACGTAAGTCACCCACTTCCTTCTCGTTCTGTTTTAAGAAAGCATTCTCCACGACGCCTTCTTGTTGTTTACAAATCGTCGGACCGTCCCATCCGCCCCATCGACGGCGTACGTCGCCTCGCTTTCGTCCTTCCAAGGCTTGTAAGGGTTGTCGTAGAACGGTTCATACAGGTGTCGCTCCGCCTCTTCTGTACGTGCGGCGGCCTCCGTCTCAATCGTGTCAAGTGGGGGGGCAATGTCGCCTAACAACTCGCTCTCCAGGAAACCATTCTCCGCCAGCTGCGCACGAATATGAGGTGGGAGGATGAGAAGCTTGTGCACGTACATCTCCTTCTCCAACTGCATCAGCGCTCCTTCGGTAATGACAAAGAGGTGGTGGGTCAGGGCGTCGTATGCGTTGAAGCGGTTGATTGGGATGGGGTTCTTTTGGCCCTTGGGACCTTTGCTGCGTTGCTTCGAGGAGGACCTATTGTAATCGTACGGCTCATCGCACAGAAGTGTCGGTCGGACTAGTTTGTTACGACCATTAAAAAAGCTCCCAAAAAAGAAGCTCCTATTGTACTCACTGCTGGGGGTGAGGCGGGAGCCGCCGTCCATGAACAGCACTCCCCCTCCATTGTGGCGTACATCCCAGTCCATCGTACGGCACAACTCCAAGTACGCCTCCTGCGTGGGTTCTTCTAGAGAAAGCTTATCCACAACCTGCACCTTCCCTTGGAGCAGCTTCAGCGTGGCGAGCATGCGGTTGCTCTTGCTCCAGCACGATACCGACATGGTGGGCATCAGCATGTTCCACGGCTTCACGGGCGCGGTGTGCGCACCCCATTGATACATGTGATTCTTTCGGTCACTCACGCGCGCCATGCCCATCCCCGTGTTCGGCCAATTCTTCTTTGCTTTCCGCCAAATTTCCCGCTTTTCGTAGTCCCATCGGCTAGAAAAGTTTTGACAGCGAACGAGCCAATAATTCAAGTTCTTGCTTATTTCCTCCACATGGGGGTAAAATCCGAATATAAATGGGTCCAACTCGCGTGTGTGCGTCACTTCACCCTTGAGGTTGTACACCGGGACCACAATGCGCTCCTTGATGGTGCCGACGGTGTACACGATTGGGCGAGTCGTGTGGAAGTGCGGCAACTCTGGTATGCTATCGGTGAAGTACGGATGAATTCGGTGTGGGGAGGGAAGGTATGGGGAAACTAACGGGCGAGTAACAGTATTCTCGGGCTCGAAGAGTGGCAGGGGGTGCGCACCGGGCACTACTTGATTTGGCGAATCAAACGTAAAGTCCGTGCCTTCTCTAGGAGCCATATCGTGAACGCCCGAAGGGGTTGCGTCATAGCGGCTACTAAATACAAAAAACCGAGCGCCGTGGCTAGACAAAGGATGAGGAATGATTCTACGCATCTTGCCGCTGGATTTAATCTGCTACGTGTATGGTTACTATAGTTCGAATCGGGTATGGGAGGAGAGAGAGAGGCAAGCAATGGAAAGATTTTACTTGAGAAGTGCGAAAGCTAGCATTGTACTGATATTGTTCCACAGTAAACAACAGAAAAAGTACACGTCAATGGAAAATTAAAGCGGAACCGCAATGGCTATAATAGGTTAAGTTACTGTATTTAGGGAAAAAGAAGAGGACTGGAAAATTACAGTACAGATCATGTTAGACTTTGCAAGCGTTGAATGGTCTGTTGAAGTTCACAGATAATGCTAAACTGCTCGTCCACCTCCGCCTTGGCCTTGTCCAGTAAGACTTTTAGTTTCTCATTTTCCTCTTTAAGAACCTTGCTCTCCATCTTCAACTTTTTGTTTTCCTCATCTAACTGGGAGTATCCCGCCAACGTTTGTTCGTTTGTATAGTTAAACAACTGTATCTGGCTACGGGCAGTCTCCAACTCCGACCGTAACGTCTCTACCGTCGCCCCACTGTCCGTCGGGGGTGCACCAGGGGGCACAGCGGGAGGGATCTCGCCGACTAAAGGAGGGAACAGACGGGTTGTGAGTGGGAGCGGCACCCGCACGTTTTTCACCACCACCGCCGCCTTCACCTCCTGTTTTTGAAGAAAGGGGTTCCCCCGTCCACGTAGGTGCGCAACAGTTGCCGCCGGAGAGCTCCACGATCTTTTCCTACTGGTATTCATTCAAATCGGAAATAAAATCGCAATAAAATAAAATAAAATAAAAAAAAATGCTAATAAGAACTAAGGACAATAAGGAGAAAAGGGAGGAAAGATCAGAGGGAGTGAAAAGGGGAATGAACGTCGGTGCGACCTTCTCTTTCGTCACTGCACCACGGCTCACTAAAACGTATAAACAAGAAAAAAATACACAAACGGAGTAGCATTCTAAAACGGAATAATAATAAAAAGTGAATCTAAATAAAATTTATTATTATTATTGGTTCAAGGGCTGTGGAGACGCACACAAGGGGAGTGGGTGGGTGAAACCACCTTTGAGTTGGACCGACTATTCGCGTTTTCAATCACCGCCGGTGGCGGCGACACTGGCAGATGGGCGTCGTCCGTAGGCGGTACGCGCAGAATACAGAAGCCGCCTTCATTCAAGTACTGTCGTGCAATCGCCGGACTTCGAACGGTAATGCAGGTGTCCCCTAGGTGTTGAAAGCTGTCGCCGCTAAAGGAAGAGAACAACGCCTCGAAGGGGGGAAAGTTAATTCGCTGACTATTCTCTTTAAAGGGATTCATATGAAGAATACTACTTGGAGCAGCTAAAAAACGAATAAGAAAAAAGCGTAAAAGGGAGAGCGCTGTGCATCCTATGGGATACTGAACGGGAGCAAACGGCCTACACCAAGGGAGGAAACTACACCGTTAAAAAAAAAAAACAAAATGAGATAATAAGTACCTCTCATTCACAGAGAAGAGAATCCACTGAAGAGATGGGATTGCGATTCGCCACGTTTTTGCCGTCTGGTTTCTGGGTGCACTTCACGTTTTGGGTATAGACGGTATAATGCACAGGGTGTTCACTCGCGAGAGGTGCTAGCAGCTTATTTTTGTTTCCCATCGTGAAAAAGGAAACTTGGGGCGTTTCGGGTCTGTCGCGAAATGTCAGTCGGAATAAATAATCAACGTTGACGGGCAAAAAAGACTTCTGTAACAAAAATGTCCCATCGGACGCGCGTGTAAACTCAATGGTGCGAAAAGGTTCACCGTGCGTGCTCATCTCCACCGACGCGACATCGCCGCCCGAAGCGCTAAAGTGGTGAAACATGTCCCTTGTGCGGGACTCACACGCGTCCACGGCATAGAGAAGCACGCACGTGCTGTTGGAGTATACTGGGGTAGACACCAGAGCACCGACCACCTCAACCCCCGTGCCCGCGGTGTCTCTCAGAGAGTTGAGAAGGCTGGGGGACTCGGCCGCCTGCTGGGGAGCAAAAAATGCAATTCTCTTGCAATCCCATGCTTTGGACAACCCCACAAAAGGGTCGTAGAGCACATCCAAGAATACGGACAGAACCGAATGGAGCAGGACTGGCGAAAGTCCAGTGGTATCGAGGGAGCACAAGATGAGTGCGGAATGCGTTGTAGCGTCCTCAAGCAACGCAAAGCAAGACCTGCAGGAGTGCGACAGCAAACCAACCTCACAAACGATGGGGCTTGCCAAAGAAGTAAAGGAAGAATACGACAACAAGATATCCATCAAGTTGAAAAACTGTAGTGTTTTTAGAGCTACTGTGTTCTCCTTGTACGCCAGGGACGTTCCTTCTTGGCTAATAATGCAGTAGTCATCGGATAGTCCTTTGAGCTGGGACTTGGAAGCGTTGAATATAATGCATGCGTCGGATTTTTCCTCGTTCACAAGATTGGCGCAATCCTTGTACGCGCGATTAGGGTTCGGTTCAATGCGAACAGCACTGAAAACGGCCATTCGGGGGGTGTCGCCTAAAAAAGGAAAGAGAGAAAAGAAGGCAGTGGTGTGAATAAGTGAAATCCGTTTCACAAGGGAAAAAACAAAAAAAAAGGAAAATCGTTCGTCGCGCCCTTACTGTGGTTGTGCAACAGTATTCTATTATAGTACATGGCACATTGTGTGCCGTTTTTTAACCGCAGAGGTGGACTTGGGGTCGCCAGCGCTTGCTCCCCCCGCCGGCTGACACGGTTGCACGGGAGGAGTTCCGCCTCCGGGGTTCACTACTTTTGAAAATACGTAATTCACCGAAGGAAATGAGGTGGCCGTCACTTCCATAAACGGCACACCCAGCTCTGCGGCCGCGGCCCTCCCGTCCTCGCTACTGACCTCGCGGTACGCTTCCAGGTCCACCTTGTTGCCTACTAGGACGCACGTAAAAGGTTGACTTCCTTTTATTCGCTTCATCTCCTCGTAAATATTCAACGCCGCTTGGAAACTTTTCTTATCCGTCACACTGTACACCAACAGTGCGGCCGTTTCCTTCGCGTAGTACGCCTGTCGTACGATCTCATAAATCGATTTCCCGCCGACTTCCGTGACGGTGACGCTGCGCGTCACACCGTCGGTGACGACCTGCTTCGTGTATACATCCTCGATTGTTGACGAATAAGAGTTGCTAAAATGTTGCAAAACATACTGAATGCAAAGGCAGCTCTTTCCCACACCAGCACCGCCAAGGACCACCACAGCCTCTACCATCCTCAGAAGGAAACGGATCAAAGACTACAAGGTTGTGGGATAACAAAAAATAGAAGGAAAAAGAATGCATTTATGGTACAATGACGCGCTGTGCGATGGTTGGTGTTTATCATTTCACTTTCACTATATTTTTCGTTATTCGTTCAGCGGCTCTGGTCGCCACCGGCGAGAAACACGTTACCGTATGTTGTCTCTCAGTGTAGGTTGCAGTGGGTGTACGAATCAGAAAACAATAAAAAGAAGGAGAAACGAGGATGATCCATCGTTATACGTTAAATAGAAAAGTGGGGAGGAACACTACTGTCCTCAGGCCAGCGCCCCACAGCGCTCTACTACTCTGCGGCACAAATGATAGGCGGCGGGGACCGCCACGGCGTTCAGAACTGCGCAAAGGATGAAAGAAACGGCGATGCATTCCACCCCTTTACAGGAATTGTCCTCGGTACGACCTTGAGACCTACTGTGGGAATCGTATAAAGGGCCGAAGAGACACATGTTGAATACCACGGGAGACAGCATACCAGCCGTGTAGAGCCAGCTGTAGTGCTTGCCACAGTTATTACTCTGAAAGAGAGAGGTGACGACCAGCACCGTACTTCCCCAGGACACACCAGCCGAAAAGCCAACGATAAAAAAGGGCAAGAAGAGCAGGGCGGTCGGGATAATCAGAAACAGTGGTAGTCCGATCAAGTTGAACAGTGGTGGTATAGAGAGCAACGAGCCAATAAAGTATCCTTCCTTCATCAAGTACGGATGTGCAAAGCCCACCAACACACGACCGAGGGCGCTCGCCACACCAAAGATGGATACGTACACCGTGTTCGTATAAAAGCTAAAGTGGTCGTAATCGACAGCCTGGTATACCTGGCTGCTATTGGAACTAACAAGCGTCATGGAGCTCCACGACGCGAAGCACACCAGCCAGAGCAGCCACACCTCCCTGTGCATCAAGTTTGCGGTGAGCGGTGCCTTATTCAGCACAATGGGGGCTGACTGTCGGAGGAAGAAGAAGTAGGTCGAGGGCGCAGGGGCTTCCTCCTCTGCCGGTTGGACCGGAGACTCTGCCACCTGCCCTTCGGCGCCGTACGTCTTCCCAGACGAAGAGTCCTCCACCGGCAGCCTCTCTGATGCGTCAATGTGTTTCATATCCTCCTCCCCTTCCTGGGTGTCCCCACGGTAGCCGCCAACGTTCACCTTGTAGGAAGGGGTGAGAAAAGTCATCCCGATAAACAGCAAGCACAGGGTCACGGTTGAAACGCCAACGAAAGCACGATACGCGGGACTCAAATCGGCGTGGTTTTCATAAAGCGTGACCACCAGGACATAGACCACTCCCACCAGCAGCACAACCGTCCCATAGTTGAACGGCTTGGAGAATAGTTTCGTTTCTCCCCCCGTCGGCCCAATCTCTGGGTCGGCCACATTCAGTCCGACACAACGAGTCGACTCGGTTGGCAGAGACACAAAGAGTACACCCAGTATACCAGAAACAGCCGAAAAGGTAAACAGGAACGCAAAGAAGGGGGCGATGCCAGTTATATTCAACTGAAAGAACGCAATGTATATCTGGGCGACGATGGAACTCCCAAGGCCCATGAACGTCTTTTGAATGAGTATCACCCGCCCTTGGTAGCAGTTAAAGCTCCTCAAGTTGGTGAGAACACTGCCCGTCTCATAAAAACTAGCGGATAGCTGAGAGAACCCGTAGAAAATACACATCACAAAGACACTGTTGGACCAGAGTGGGTGCTCCAAGTCATAGAAGATGCAATACATCCCGAACCACCCAAGGACGTTCAGAACCGTTCCGACTAGTATCGTGGCTTTTGGGCCCTTCAGGTCGTACAAATACCCGGTAGGAAGAGAAAAGTAGCTCAGCAGTACCCCCACCGTAGAAACCGTCATCAATTGCGACTGGCTATACCGAAAACCGCCCAACTTCATGAATGGGCTAAAGATGCCGAAACAAAAGCAAGCCGCATTATTGATGCACAATAAAATGCTAACAAAAAACTGAAGGAACCACCTCTTTTCATTGGTAAACTCAGACCAGGTGGTCTCCACTTCTTCAAGCATTTTGTGCTGTTGGATGAGGAAAAAAAAAAAAAACTTACGTGAGACAGAAGGAACGGTGAAAGAGAATAACACATTATACGCATTGGAAAGCAAATGGAAAAGAGACACGAAAAGCACCGTAATATCTTTTTTTTTTTTTTACAGGGTAAAGACATTATCTTTAAGAAATATAAAAGTACATTACAATACATCAATTCATTTTGTCTTGCTAGTTCGGCTGGCCACTTTACTACACATCACTGTCCTCGGAATCACTCTCCTCTCTCGGGGCTGCACGCGCATTGGAAGGGTCGGGTACGTACGGCTCTTCCGTCAAACCCACATAACTCACCCCGTTCTCCAGCTGTGCTGCCTCTCCTGGGGCAACCGTGAGAGCACGAACCGCAACGGCGCAGTTGCCTCCCTCAAAGGCCACCTGCACGCTCACCTCGAGTGGTCCCTCCGGTTGAAGACCGGTCACGTGGATCTCAGCCGCCTCCGTCATTCCAGCGGCTAAAAAGTGGTGACTATACTGAATCTTCACAAACGACTTCACATTGGAGGGGACAGTGAGCCGATAACGGCAGGGGACGGTGGAAATATTCGTGAGATAAATCAACGCACCGAATACACTTCCCCTGGTGACGCGGCCAAAGTTCACCTGCAGAGGTGTCACCGAAAGCATCGGGTGGTACTCGTGGGGCGAGTTGTCGGAGGTGGAGACCACCTTGGAGCGCATCAACGGCACACCCCGCGCGGTGGCGGTGGTACCACCTGGTGTCTGTTTATTGCCCGTTTCTCTCATCTCATCCCGGGCAGTGGGAGTTTGTTTTGCGGCCGCGGGCCGGTTTTGAACCGCCGCTGTAACAGCCTTTTCTTGGGGCTTTGGCGCTGACTGTGTGAGAACCCCATTGAACAGGGTATTCCAATACACTGGTCGGCCGACAGGGGCCGCACGCTCCTCCGTGCCGGGTGGCGCCGCCTGTCGCTTCCTAAAGTCTGCAGAGGGCGCTGCCGTGTAGGAGGACTCTCCGTCCCCCGGCAGAACAGTGTCTAGCAGCTGCGAGACGGGATTAGGCTTTGCGCAAAGGGATGGAGCATCACGGAGAAGTGTTTCTAGATCCGTGTTGGACAGCATAAGCGGCGTCTCGCGGCTATCCCGTGGGCACACCCTCATGTACAACGAGTTTCCAGTTGCTGTGACAGTCGTTGCATCGCTCACAGGGTGAGAGTGGTCGTATTGGCTTTTAAGACGGTTTAGAAGGGTGCGGGCGACGGAGGTCTGGAAAAACGACAGCTTTTCTCCTTTCCAGTCTACGAAACACAGGCGAGTTTGCTGATCCGACAAATCCTCGGGGAAACCAGCGGAGATATACCCGTCCAGCGTCGAAGAGAATTTTTCTTTTTGGTACGCCTGAATCCCTGCGGCAGCTCGCAAGGGTGGGTGTTGAGCGGTCAAAGGCCAGCGGGCAGGGGGACAGTTCGGGATGAAAGTAAAGCGAATGGAGAGTCAGGTTCAGCCCTCCTTTCTGCAGTACGTGTAGAAACTGAGCGGAAATAACCTCATCGGTGCGCTTCAATCTTTCGGGGTGTGCAGCCGGAAAAAAGGGTGGCAGCACAAGAACGCCGTTTTTCTCTCGTGCGCAGCGGCCAAAGGGAGACACAATGTGCACCGTGTCATTGACAAAACAGTGAAGGTCCCCGAGTGCGTAGTTGATCACGTGATGTCCTGTGTTGCGAGAGTCCGTCATAAGATGCATTTCATAAAACACCAAATCGAAAAACGCCTTGAAGGAGAAATCTTTGAAGAGGTACAATTTCTGTTCTGCTACTGCGAAAGAAACCCACACGTCGTCCATTGTCAGAGCAACACTGTTGCCTAACACGACGTCCACCGGCGGAAATCCGGTAAACCTCCACTGGGCGTTTGCACCGTCCCTTATCACAGAAATATCCCTGCACAGCTTGCTCTCGTGCGTCGCCCCCTCCGTCGTGCGGTGAACCCCATCCTCGCGCAGAGCGGATCCGTTCCCGTGTACCACACTCAATTCTTTTAGGACCCGCAACCGACCGTCCTCCTCCTGCAGTACGACCACACCTTTTGATGTGACAAAGACCGTGCCCGACTCGCCCTCCGCCGCGGTGCTATAGCCGCCAGTGCTATCCAGTAATACTCGACACCGGCGAGTCGCGCTGAAGCAAGACAACTCACAAGTGCCATCCACATAAAATAAAAAGCGTTCAACGTGATCTACACGGGTCCTCAACAGAGAGTTATTCACCCACACAAAAACAGGAAAGTCCACCTTAAAGTGTCCACCGGACTGTCGACCGAACTGGACGCATCCGCTTTCCTCCATAAAAGAGCAAAGCACCTCCCCCTTACCAGCGCCGCCGCGGAGACGAAGGTGAATATTCATGGAGGGGGGCGGTATTTGCCGTTTTACGGGTTTGGGGATAGCATCAATCAGAGATGCCTCAAACTCCTCCAGAGTGGGTGGCGGGGCACTATTCTTATCCTTCGCTTTGTTCCCTTTTCCTTTACCGTAGAGTGCCTCGAACTCCGTCTGTGCGTTTCGTTTCACCGCATCCACCTCTAAAAGATACGTCTGTTCCTCAGCGGCGCTTCGGTTGTCCACTACCACCTCGACACTAAGCGAGAGATTGTCATTTATTAAAAAGTAGCCGCGAACGCCGGCGGAAACGGAGCTCAAACTCTGGTTGAGCGTGGTGGAGCGCTCCGAGGAAATGCCGTACTCGTCCCCGGATGGGAGATACACAGATTTCTTGGTACTGAGGGAGTTCGCCACTGTCCGCTCCACCTCAATAACGGAACCGTCCTCGGGGAACGCCCACTCGACTTCCTCTGAGGCGCACCTCGCGGAGAGTCCTTTCGCTAGGACCTCTTGAATGCACGGTCGCGAAACCCCAGTCCGAATCGCCTCGAACGTACGGCGGCGGCGGACGCTCTCCTGCAAGAGAAGGGTGTGATTGACAAAGGGAATGTGCTTGGGCATCTTTTTCAAGAACTGGTGCCCGACGGCGCTCCTCCTTTTTCTGTAGCTTCCGCTCCCTCTCATCGTCAGAGTCGTCGGAGTCGATTTCCTCTTCTTCTTCCTCCTCTTCTTCTTCCTCCTCGGCGCCACTGCTTTCCTCCTCGTCGCTGTCGGGAGGGGGGTAAAAGAAACCCTCTTCCCGATCACAATAGTCAATAAATGCTGCAAACTCTGGAAACGTGGTGGGGCCCTCGAAAAAGTACTCCTGTGACTGAACTCTGCTATCTAATGTACCCCTGTCTAAAAGCGAAACACTACAATTCTCCCCCTTTGCGTGGAAACGGTAAACCCCTTATTGTTTTTGGCGAGTAAGGCCCATTTTCGGAGAAAGGACAACACATCCGTGGTAGACAAGGAACAGCACGGGAAGAGCTTGTGGAAAAGGGCAACCACCTCCGTCTCGCTCATGTCCTTCCACTGAGGAAACAGAAGCTTTACCTGGTCGAGCACCTCTCCGGTGGCCGGCATTCCACTACTGTGCCCTTCCGCCACGGTGCCGTGTCTACAGCCGCCCCCCGTCTGGCTCTTTTGGAAAAACTGGTTACTCCGCCCTTCGTAGTGGCGCATAGCCGCCTTCTTCCGCTCCTCCATTCGGCGCTCCTCTAGTTTCTCCGCTGTTGGTAAGATGGTCTCCTCAGAGGAAGACACTTGCGCAATGCATGCCTCGACCATGTCTTTTGGGGAGACAAGCCCATTTTCACGTTCCGGGACAGAACGAAGAAAGCTGTCATAAATGGCGGTGAACGCACGTACCTCGTCCATAGAGGACGGAAAGTCTGTGGTGGGCCGAGACACTTCCTCTTGCCGCTCCTCTATGGTGGACACTTTTTTATTCGCCATGCTCTTCCGTTTCGCCGCCGCCTTTTCTTCCGCTGGTGGCTCCTCGGACGGGTCAGCGGTGGGGAGGCCCTTGTACGCGGGGACCGAAAGGACGCTCCTGCCAGACCTCCAAATACGGTAGCGGTAATACTTGTGCTCCAGCGCTATGATGTCATCCTTGAGTAGGTTAATACAGCTCTTTTCAGACGAGGCGAGCCGGTAAATTTCATTGTCCCCCGAGGATACCTTTTGGCACGGAAACTCAAACTTGTGCAGAAGAACGTCATTTATCACATTGACATCAAAGACAGAGCGTTTGGCCTGATATTCAGCAAAGCCAACAAACAAATTCTTGGTCGGATCGTTGACACTCTTGGATCTACCGCCGACGTTGGTCCCGCTACGACCCTTTTTGGTGTCGACCACCGCCTCCACCCCACGCTGGGCATTGGAGCCAGTCAGCGGAGCGCGTGAGTAAATGTCAAGAATCATGTGCAGATGGAATTCACTGTGGAAGAGGTCCTCCAGGTCGGACATGTGGATAGGAAAGTCTAACAATGCAAGGAAGACTGGGGTCCTGGCGTCTTGGGGGGACTCCGAATCCTCCTCCTCGGACTCCTCGTCCCGTATGTCTTTTTCAGCAGCCGCGGCGGCCTCCACCTCCCCCATGCCATCCTCCATGTATTGTTCCTTTAAGCTTTGCAGTGTCTTCTCCCTTTCCAGTTGAAGACGGACCACCTTTTGCTCCCTTTCCACGGCAATCCGCACAAACTCCTCACGAATTCGGGCCGCCGCCGACTTGCCACCTTCCTCCTTTGCCCGGTCAGACTTTCCCTTTGTGGAAGACACCGTGGTCGACTCTTTTGAAAACGTGGAGGAGTCTATCATGTACAAGTTGGAGAAGAGCTCATCTTTTCTAAAAGACTCTAGCAACAAGGGGACGTTCACCGTCTCCGGGGAACTACTAAACGCATGAAAAACGAAGGGCTGAAATTTTTTCAAGGCCACTTCGACACTCACGTCAACACTAGACATGAAAAAAAAAAGGTTTTTAGAAACAAAAAAGCTACTGAAAGACAGAGAAGGGGAGGGAAAGTGAGTGCTTGTGCAACACCGAACAAAAACAGAGAGCAAAAAAAATGAGGACGTCGAAAAACGAAAGAATGGCGTCGCGCAGTAACCCAGAAAACAAAAAAAAAAAGTGGTGTGCATCAAAAGTACAGTTGTGACAATACAGCGGAAACTGTCAAGACCGTCGAGGATACCGTCATGTTCTTACTGCAACCCGCCAGCACGCACAGCATAAACACAATGGATGGGACAGCCAGTAATGCTGCTGCGACAGAGCCATTGAGCAAAAACTCCGTAAGGCAAATACGTAGAGGAACCCCAAATAACTTTGCCGTCAGGATGGTGTGTCGCACCAGGCGCGACATTAACGCGGTTTCTGTCTTTTTCACATTCTGCAGGATCAGCTTTGTGCAGGCAATAGTAGCCACCCCGGCAGGGATGTCAATCGTCAGGAGGGAGACGGGATAGTAGACAAAGGGTCCTCGTTCTTGGGCGTAATCCACGACAAGAAACCCGATGAAGAGGACGCTCAATGCATACTGCAAAATGCGGTGTGGTGAGCCGGGTAGCCGCCCAACCACGAACTTGGACACTGTGGACTGCGCCACGAGGGAGACAACGTAGTGGCCTCCGGTAAACAAATTGGGGAGCCCGAATGACTTGGTGGGCAGCACGGCGTACATGCACTGGTAAACGGAGGCGGCACAGGTCAGCAATAAAAGATAGCCTAAATGTCGTCGATTGCTGTCACTCCTAAAGGTGTTCTTGACAAACGTGGTGTAATGTGCGTCCCTCGTGCGGTCGATGGGCACATGAGCACTCTGTGCATAGGCTATCAGCAGGCACCCCGCGGCAAGCAGCTCCATCATGAAAATAATATACATGATACGAACCCCGTCTGGGACGTGGTCCGCCAAGTAACCGGCAGCGAGCAAACCACCAAAAGTCCCTAGGAAACTCGCCCAGCCAACGCGCTCGCCCAATCCTTCGAAGGTAGAACCGACTTTGGATAGAAGGGTTTTTTCGTGCTTAAAAAGACCACTGAGAAGTCTCGCCACGAAAAACAGAAATAACGAGCCCGAGGCGAAGCTAATGTATTGCATGTAAACAGAAACGCTGCTCAACAAAAGAGTGATGGCCAAGCCGAGAATTGGGTGCACCCTCAACGACACGTGTTCCGCTACGCTGGAGGTCAGAAGGTGGGGCACCACGTACACAAACTGGTATAGAAACAAATAATTACCAGAAGGAAACGGAACGTGGGCCGATTGAACCGTCAGCAGAGGGGCACCGCTAGCGGTAATACCGGAGTCGATAAACACGGACAGCCACACCAAGACTGTCGTCATATCTGTCAAATACCTTTTCATCGATGTGCACTCTAGTGTATTTTCTGCCTGTACTGTAATGGTCGATAGGTGTGTTCGGTCTATGTGGTTATCAAAAGGAAGACACAAAAGAGAGAAAGAATATAAACTACAAGGGTTTTTTTTCTTTGTTGTACGTCATTCCCATCTTGCACGACAACAACAATAAAAAAAAGGGGTCATTTACGACATGATTCCTCCTGTTTTCATGCACACCGCGCAAAAAAAAATAAAAGGGTGTAGTGGTATGTTACATATTTACATGGCAGGTAAAAAAATGGGGGAATAAAAAAAGAAAAACGTATGCCCGTAAGACCGTTTTTACTTTCGTGAAAGAACGCTAATTGCCTTCTGCAATGGCACCGCGATCGCCAAGTCTTCGCCGGCAAGACTCACTAGTTCCTCCAGACGAGGCACACTGCTACGGAGCGCGTCTCTGCCTTCCTTGAACTCACCGAGGTGAATCAGCAGGCGCGCCACATGCACCAAAACGTCTCGCTCATCCTCGGTGGACAACAGCTCCAGCAGTACCGGGGGGAGATTCACCTCTACCGCCTGAAAGCGCGCCTTCTCTAGCACTGTGATCTGCGCTAAGGCGGAGCACACACCGACGCGAGCGCTGAGGTTCTCGTGTGTGACGTGTGCCGCCAGCGCTGCTATGGTGCCGCTCTCCACCGCCACCCGGCGACCCTCCTGTGTCTCGCACGCCTTTGAGAGGAGCTCCGCTGCCTCCGTCACCAACATCGCGTCATTAGAGGCAAGTGCCCGCGTCACTAACTGCATTCCGTTCTGCCTTAGAAAGACCACGTTCATCTCCTTGATATCAAAGACCGGCACCAAGGCAGCACACGTGACCGCCACTACCACCACATTCTCATGCGAGAGGAGCTCCATGTAGTGGTCGATCACGCCCAGCCGCACCAGCTCCTCTGTTACCCTGAACTCGTTGGTAAAGGAGTGGGCCGCGATAAAGGCGCGAAGTGTGATCACGACGACGCCATCACTAGAGTCGTGCAGCGCTTTCAGCAGCTCCTGTAGGGGATTGTCAGACAGTCCTAGTAGTACTTGCTGGGCGGGTCGTTCACGCAGCAACATCTCCAACGCCGCTCCAGCGCGCTCGCGTATCTCATCGACCTCGTCCCCGATTAAGGTGGTGATGAGAATTTCTAGCATTTCATATTTTAAGCTGATCACCGCGTACTCCCTGCGCTCCACATACATGTCAATCAGCTCCTCCACCGCCTGTATCCGCAGCCGCGCGTCCTCGTCCACCAGCCACCGTCTGACCTTTTCAAAATTGAGCTCTCCGTAGGCTCTCGAAAACACCCCGGGATTGGAGGGAGGGATATCCGGCCGTGCCTCGTGGAGCATCATGCAATTTTGATTTCGTGTGTACTGTTCCGCTGGCGACAGTGAGCGGAAGGGGGATTCGTTTAGGGGGAGATTTTGATGTTTTCGGATAACTTCCCACATTTTGTTGTTGTTCTGCTAGAGTGTATTTATTTTATTGCTATACTATTTTATTTGTTTGTTGCTGTTCATCAAAGAAAAAAAGGGGATTGAAAAAAAAAAAAAAAACGTATTGGAGGCAGGCGGGAAAACAAACGCAAACACAAAGTACAACAAATTTATATATAAAAAAAAAAAAAGACAAAAAATAAGGGAATCAGCAGCATGGAGGGGATAAGGTTTAAAGGTTGCTTCGAAACGGTTTAGAAGTGCGAACTATATTTTCTTGCACGGCGGTAAAACACAGTTGCCCCTTCGCATTGAAGCACTTCCCCTCCGTCAATCCTCTATTCCACGACGACCACGGACTGCTGACGTCAAGCAGCATCCACTCGTTCACTCGGATGGCAGTGGGGTCATGAAAGTAAAGCGTGTGGTTCAGACTGGCGATGAGGTTCAGATGGTCAAAGACGTCTCTTTCATGGGATAGAAACACCGACAAGGCGACGGTGAAATCAGACAACCATGCGGCCAAAACAAGATGAAGACGGGATAAGGGAATATTGGTATGCGCGCTGAGTGCCACGAGCGTCTCGTCCCCCAATCGAAACCAAATATCATGTGACCGACTCTTGCAAGTGGTGAAGGCATGGATGTGCTTAAAGTGTACCCGCGCCACCGGGAGGGAACGGCCACTCCCTGTGGTACGATCCTCCTCTATAGATTGTTCCCGTGCGTGCATCTCCTCCGCCGTGTGAGCGGGGGACGTGACAAAGTGCGGCTGCGCAAAGTTGTGCTGCAGCCCCCCTTCCTCCACCTTGTGAAATCCCGCGATGGCATAGAGGATTCGCCGCGTTCCTTGAAACGCCTCTACGCCGCGCACGCTCACCGATCGGCCGGTCTTCAGCCGCTGCACACGGTAGGTGATGGGGGTCGGGTCCTCACTGATGCCTCGATTCATAAACGACACCTGTAGCGAGTGGATACGCAAATTTCCCTCTATCGCCCTATACGCACTCTCCACCGCATGTGCGACCAACTGCCCACCATAGGTGGCCACACTGAGTTGTGGCGTCCACAATAATTTAGACTGAAAGATGTGAGAGTCGACGGTGTCGAGCACCAGCGCGTCAAACGGGATGAGCGCAAAGTCACTCAGATACCCCTCCTCCCCAGTCGTCATCTTGTATCCCTAATATATAGTATTCCACCCTGTAAAAAAAAAAAAAAGAGGGGTGCGAGAAGGGATAAGACGGGGCAATTCGCACAGACTGGAAAAGTACAGCCAACGCTTCACACAAAATACCTTCGGTCTTCTAGTGGACGCTCACCTCCTCTGATTCAAGTGGTGATGTATGTGTTTTCATCACATGCAGAATATTTGTATTGTATTTTATTTTTAAGCGGATTTCATCTGCTCTCTTAGTCGAGCCAACTCCAGTCTTCTCCTCTCATTGTAGTTCTCCTTCTCCATCTCAATGGTCTCCGTGCGCGTGAGGAAAAAATTCTCTGGCACCTCGTGGATAATTTTTTGAATTTGCTGTTCGCTGAGGACACCCTCGTACATGCGCCGTACCGTCGACTCCACCGGCACGCGTCGGTCCTTGTATTTATCGCCAATTTTGATGGCCTCCTCCCTGTAATGCCCAACACCTTCCTCCGCCAGCTTGCTCTGTTCATTCTCCATCTTGCCGGTGGGAGGCACCTGCTCCTCCGTCTGACGTCGCGCCAATTCTTTTTGGTACATCTCCCGGCGAACTCTAAATTTTTCACCCTTGTCCGGCAGGCGAGACAGCAATGCCTCCTGTCCTAGCAGTCGGTCACACCGCGCCACATGGACGTTTAGCTCCGCGGTGGAAAGTGTTGTCACGTCTGCCACAGGGTCACCTGACATGACCGCAAATAGGGAAAGGGGAGGGATCACGGAAACTATAAAAAAAAAAAAAAAAGGTTCAAGAGAGAGAAGGGGTGTATAAGCGGCCACCGGAGCCCTATTGAAGAAGAACCCTCGGAAAACAATATAACGGCTTTTTTTTTTTTTCTAAATGTTAGATTCAGGGATTTTTATTCAAAAAAAGAAAAAATATATATATTTATAAAAAAAAATTTAAAGGTGAAAGGAAATGAAAAGAAAAAAAGGTGTACTTTACTATCGAAACATATCTTTTTTACTTTACATTTGTCATTGATTTTATTTCTGGTCACATTTTCAAATATTATTCTTTTTTTTTTTTTTTTGTATTCGTTTTTCTCTCAAAGAAGTTCAACAGTGGAAAAAAAAGCATAACCAAAAGTAATATCACAGCGCTAACAAAAGGTAAACAAATAACGGGAAAAAAAAAAAACAGTCATACATACATAATAATATATTTTTATTTCCCAATACGCAGCAAAATTATCACACGCATCAGCCTGATGGCAAAAAAAAAAAAAATGAACGTATAAAGACGCTGCTTATCACTACCGAAATCTTTCATTATTTTTTATTTTTTTTTTTTTTTCAATACGTATTGTTATTTTTGATATCTACATGAATGTAATAGTAGTCACGTGGTGTTCTAGTGATTTGTACGACTCTTCTATTAACATTATTTTCAAAAAAAAAAAAAGAATGCACCGTTCTGCCCTAATAGAAAGGTTGAACGTAGTCCTCGTCTGGGTAGCCGCCGCCACCGTAAATAACTTCCTCCTCCTCGCGCGACATGGCAAGCGGGTTTGGGTGCTGTTTTCCGCTCTTACCGCCGGTAGAAGGGTACGCCGCCGCATCTTCCTCTTCCTCCTCGTCGATGATGAGCACCCCTCGCTTGCCTCTGTTGCCTCTGACGGCGGTGGTGTTCCCCTTTGCCTTTCGTTTTGTGGCGTGACTGCGGGTGTACAGAATGTCCTCCTTCCCCTTCTCCTCCGCCCGCCGCGCCTGCTCCTCGCTAATTTTCAGGAACACCTGTTCAATGGATGTCTGGGAAACGCTATAGTCAGTGATGCCCACCGCCTCCTTATTCTCTTGCAGCGTCCAGAAGGTGTCGGATAGTTTGGTGTCTTGCGGAAGTGCATACACGAAGCGCTGTCCTTTGAACTCATTCAGTGTGGCGGAAGGAAAGTGTTTCTTCACGAACGCCTCCACCTCTTCCTTGAGGTGTTTGTCTTCTATACGAATCGTCATTTCAAACCCGCTACCATACTTTTGCTTCAAGTGGATCTTATCCCCGATACATCGCAGGGCACCGTCCGCCATGATGGCCACCGTATCCGCCAGTGCCTCCACCTCTTCTAGATGATGGGTCGTCAGCACCACGGAACAGTTTTGGGACACTTTTTGCACAGAGTTCCACAGACCGCGGCGGGCGACGGGGTCCATACCGGCGGAGGGTTCATCCAGGAAGACGATCTGGGGGGAGCCGATCAGCGCCATCGCGACGGACAACTTGCGTCGGTTACCGCCGGAGAGTTGGCCGGCCTTCTGCTTCGCGTACTCGTCAATGTCGCAGATGGACATGAGGCCGTTGACCACCGTCTTTCGCTCGTCCTTGGCGATGCCACGAATGCCGGCAAACAGATACAAGTGCTCCTCCACGGTGAGTAAATCCAAGGAGGCATCAAACTGGGGGCAATAGCCAATGCAGGAAAGGGCTTCCGAGCTGTCCTCCACGACATCGTACCCGCAGACGTAGGCGCTGCCACTGGTAGGGGCAAACTCCTGACAGAGCATCGCGATGGTGGTGGTCTTACCAGCACCGTTTGTACCCAGGAAGCCGAACACCTCGTCTGGCAAGATAGAAAAGGCCACGTTACGCACCGCGACTTTCCCGTTTTTGTACACCTTGCGAAGGTCCACCACGCGCACAATATCCTCATTGTATTCCTTCACCTCCTGTTCGTACACCGCCAGGCGCTCATCCTCCACGTCGGAGTCTTCGTCGTCGATAAACTCGGATGGTCCACTGCGGTCGTACGCTCCCTTCTGCCCCCACATGCGTCGCTTCGGGTGGTCGATGAAAAATGTAAAGAACAGAAACACAGGGAACTCGGCCGCCATGAAGACGCAGGGCCAACCGATCACGTCCATACCCCACGGGTTTTGTCCCAGTCCCAACGTAGCGGATTGATGGTCGACCGCGAGATTAATAATGGACTCTCCCACGCAGTAGCTGGGCACCAGGCGGAAGGGCCAACGCATAATATCAGATGCCTGTTTGGTGGTCTCCACCAGGGAAAGAATGAACACGAGCATCACCAGCAGAAACCCCGCCACGAAACTGAGGGCCATCGTGATGGTCTGCGCACTGGAGTGTTCATTGAAGGCGAAACTCAAGCAGTAGGCTGCCGATGTACTGCAGAATCCATACGTAACAAACATGACAATGGTGGGTCCGATGGTGGCCTTGGAGACATACTCTTTCCGTTGGAATATTAAAAAGATGATGATGGCCAGAATAGTCGTAATGAGGTACGCGGCCATATCGAAGAGAAAGTTACTCACCCAGTAGATGGAAAAGCTCAGCCCGCTGACGTGTTGCAAGTGGCGCGATCGGCTTTCCCTTTCCTTGACCACCCACGCAATCGGGTTGGATGGGAGGAACGTGAAGGGAATCATGACGATGGCGCCAATGAGGATGATCTGAATACCGCTGGAGCTCTCCTTCTTGGCGTTACTGCGCTTCGGTAGTGGGGTGGAGGAAGTGTGCATATACCGGGCGGTGGAGGAAGTGGTCTTCTGCAGCAGTAGCGAGTAGAACTGCGTCATGGCGAGTCCTCCGGCGTGGTAGGCGGACGTGTTGTAGAATAGCACCTGGGTCGGTCCGCCAGACTGAAACTCGGAGGAGTCGCAGAAAATGCTGGTATATCGCGGGCGTTCCAAGTTCATTGAGGTGTCCATCAGGTACTGATTGAAATCCGTGGACGACAGAAAGTAGCGGTCATAGTAATACGTGGACTGGATCGGGGTGTCGGTATTCACAAAGTCTTTGCCGAAGAGAGAGGTGCAGTTCGTCACCTCCGTCTCCGCTTCTTCCCCGAACAGACTTCCGTCGAGTGTGATGACGCCAGACTTGGTCAAATTCACCAGCGTGAGCACCATGGCCAGCAGGATACAGAGAACGGGGCAGACAATCTGGAAGCACTGCATACGTCGATCACGGAGGGCGTTCCAGAACCGCTTTGTCATGGAAGCCGCAAACTGAGAATTGGACCGCGCCGTTGAGCCATCGATGAGGGAGCAGTTCCACACGGCGCTCTCGTCAAACTCCTCCTTCTCCGTCTCGTCCTCCTTGAGGTCGTTCATGGCAATTTGAAGGAAAATTTCCTCCAGCGTGGTGGCCGACAGGGAGTACCCCCGCACGCCTTCCTCCTCGCCGGTCTCCTCGAGGCCGTTGAGCAGTTTCGGAAACAAGTGCGACTCGTTCAGAGGGGAGCTTGTACATAATCTCCACACCATTGAAGTTGGCTGCCTCCGCGCCCGGCACGTAAGAGAGGACAAGTCGGTCCACATCTTCCGCACTGGCACCGGGTTCCAGTGAGACCGTCATGCTGTACCCTGCGCCAAGGCGAGACTTGAGAAAGACACTGCTGCCAGAGCACTGCAGCCGACCACGGCTGAGAATACCAATCTGGTCTCCCAGTAGATCCGCCTCGTCCATGTAGTGGGTCGTTAACATAATCGTGTGGTTGTCGGACATTCTTCGAAGCAGCTCCCATGTGTGGCGGCGGGCGCCCACATCCATACCAGCGGTGGGCTCATCCAGAAACACAAGCGGGCTCCGACCAACGAACGCGATGGCAACGGAAAGCTTGCGCATCTGACCACCAGAGAGGCTCTTCGACTGTTGGTCCATCTTCTCTATCAAGTCCACTTCATCCATCACAATCGTGACGGCATCTTCCAGCTCCCCGCCGCGCAGCCCCTTGATCCTTCCAAAGTACTCCAAATGCTCCCTGCAGGTCAGTTCGGGCCAGAGAATGTTGTGCTGAGGGCAGTACCCAATGCGCTTGCGAATGTCTCCCATCTGTTCAATGATGGAGTATCCGAAAATAAAGCAGTCGCCTTCGTCGGGGGTCGTCATACCGGTGATAAGGTTCAGGCAGGTTGACTTACCAGCACCGTTGTGTCCTAGCAGGATGGAAATTTCGTTTGGCTTGAGGCCCCAGTAAAAGTTGTTCAGGGCGCAAAATTTCTTTCCCGAACGCTTGTACTCTTTGCGAAGGCCGACAATGTTGACGGCCAACCCCTCTTCATCGTACTCCTCAAACACCCCATCCTCCGCCCTTCCATCCTCGCCGTAGTTCGGTGCATAACCCTTATCCCCATTTTGGCACTTTTTGAACGGTTCAATGATGAAAAACAGCGGATGCTTCCGGGTACCCCAGTCTTTCGGTAGCACTGCGTCAAAGTAGAGCATTAGCAAGTAATACACGACAAAGTCACACGCCATAAAGATCCAGAGATAATAGGGTATTGGCTCTAACCTGTTGTAATGAAAGTCCGAGTCGTGAAAGCCTTCCGCACTTTCTCGTGTCAAAATGGCGTTCATGGCAGACGCGAATGCCGTAGGGGAGAAGATGGAGACGCCGAGGATGACATCGCTGGAGGCACTCGTGAAGGCAAAGGTCGGGACGCTGATCACAAAGAATATCAACGGTGCCAGTAAGGACGCCAGACGTGCCTTGCTGAAAAAGGAAGCAATGAGACCGGCGAGGGGGATGGTGGTCAAGGCAAACACGAAGAGCGTCATAAAGAGCAAGAATGGGTTTGACTTTGTGATATAGGTCACCTTTAACAGTATCGTCAGGACGATGCACAGAAAAAAGTTCTGTAGCGCATACACGACAAACCAGACGAGATATAGTGCGGTGTTGCTGAGACCCATAATGAGCATCGCCTCGCGTATACGGAGTTCCTTCTCCAGTACAATCTTCTTGGCAAGTTGGGAAACTGGGTACAAAAACGCGAGAACAATGATGAAGGAAATCAAAATGGCAGCGTACTCTAACAACTGTTTAGAAATATACGCGACCCACGGAGTGGACACCAGATAGATCTCAAAGACACTTTGGGCCGACGTCAAGCCTTGCTGGGATTCAAAGTAATACTCGTAAACGAGTTTCTGAAGAGTAGAAAAACCAGAAACCACATACATCTCCCCACGGTCATACTGGTATCCTCCCGGGTAGGAGGGATCCACCACACTAGCGGAGTTGGGTAATGCGGAGGCATTCATGTGGATATCCACGTTAAAGTTACTCTTATCGAATGCTTTTACTTCAATAATGGCCATGGTGTCCGTGTTTTTCGCCAGTTCCGTAGCTTCTTCGATGGAACCAACCGCTCCGCCGTTGACATACTGGAAGTTTTCGCTCGTGCTGTTAATATAGTTGATAAGACCCTTCGTGACGGCGTTGTCTGGCGTAAAGAAGATCTTACCGGAGCACATGATAGAGTCGTACCGAGTTTTGGATACGATGCCGGAGGAGGATAGAGAGAGGGCAGCGACGTCAACACCGAGGCTGGCCTGCGCCTTCCTTGCCAGCCACTGATACACCAGAATGGAGTCCAAGGGTGGGACGATGGCTGGGTTGCCGGCCGCCGAGTTCACGTACATCCCCACCACCTGAGTTGCGTTATATACATCGTCCACGCAGATACCACGGACGCCGTCGGGGAGGCTCGATTCGTCCCCGGAGCAATCGGCAGTGTACGTGGCCGTTTCGCAACTTCTCAGTGTATACTTTCTATTGTTTGACGCATTATTGCACACCATCTGATCGTAGTACGCCGTCGTGTAGGCTGGGATACCGTTCGTGATGGGGGAGGTAACAAACTTAGACCCGGCGGGGTTGTTTGCCGTGCCGAAGGCCGCCCAAATCACGATGGTGCCCACAATGAAAATAATAGGAATCAGTAACTCGAGCAGAGTGGAGACCCAATCTCTCTTCTTTTGCTGCACGGTTCGGTGAAGGGTAGCGAGAAAGTTGTCCCAGAAAGAGCCACCACAGTCGGACACGTCAAACTCGGGTTTCTCCGTCTTTTTGGCGGGTTTCCTGCTGATTTGGGTGACAGGTTCTCCTCTCTTCTGCACGGTGGAGGGTTGTCGGTTGATGTCGGCTATTTGGACATTACGCTGATAGAGTTGCTTCTTCGCAGCAGGCGGTACAGCACCTAGTTTTTTCGCTGGTCGTCGTCCCATATTATCAATAGAAAAATATTTTGACTAACCTTTAAAAAAAAGAAACTTAAAATACAAAAAAAAAAAGAAGAAGAAACTGCGGTATGGAAAAGAAAAGCATATGGCAGGACGGGCGGAAGTGGTGTGGTACAGCAATATGTTGATTGAAAAGCATTGGCGCTTGAAACACTTTAAAGCTCATCAATAAAATAGAAAAAAAAAAAAGTACACACAAGAAATACGAAAAAAAAAAAAAAACAATGATAAAAAAAAAAAAAGCGCATTTCGATACATCTTTCGCGCTCACAAAATACTCTTGTCGTTTTCAGTGGGAACACACCAACACCTACTGTAACTACAAGCGCATAACACATCACGTTGGTACACATTTTAATATTTTAACAACTTTTTTCTTTTTTTTTTTTGATTTTCTATACAACGACAAATAATTCTTTACGTTAATTTAGTCTGTTTCCATTGTCATAGTTTTTGACGAACAACAAAAAAAAAAAAAAAATCACTTTACTTCGCCACCTTGCTAAAAATAAAAAAAATACATATTAAAAAAAAAAAACATATAATTCTTTCTCTCTTTCTTTCCTTTTCATTGCTTCTTTTATAACTACAAGATCTGTCGGTAGCGTCTAACAGGACAGGGGGTTTACTAAACAAAACCGCCACTAACACTGATGAAGATTTGTTCAATTGATGTTTGTGCCACGCTGTAGTCCGTGATCCCCAACGATACTTTGTTGGTCTGAATTCCTTCAAAAATATCCGCAAACCCAAAGTCGTTGGGTATCTCATACACAATTCGCCGGTCCGCCACCTCCTTGATGGCACAGCCAGGGTATTCGTTCTCAAAGTACTTTTGCACTCCCCGTATCCGGTCTGGATCTACTACTCGCGCGCTCACCTCGTACCCTTGGCCAAACTTATTCTTGAGATGCACCTTATCTCCAATACACTTCAGACTGCCGCTAACCATGATGGCGACAATGTCCGCCAGTGCCTCCACCTCTTCTAGATGATGGGTCGTCAGCACCACGGAGCAGTTCACCGCCGCGCGCTGGATAGAGGTCCACAGACCACGGCGAGCCACGGGGTCCATACCGGCAGAAGGTTCATCCAGGAAGATCACCTGCGGGCCGCCAACGAGCGTCAGGGCCACCGACAGCTTGCGCCGGTTACCGCCAGAGAGTTTGCTGGCAAGTGTCTTGCGGTACTTGGTCAGTCCAGCAAGGGACAGCAGTCCGTCTATCACGGCAGGGCGGTCCGCCTTGCACACACCGCGTATGCGACTGTACAGCTCAATGTGCTCCTCAACAGAGAGTAGATCCAGCGTCGCGTCAAACTGAGGGCAGTAGCCAACACACGCGAGTGCCTCCTTGCTATCCTGCACAATGTCGTATCCGCAAATCGACGCGCTACCTCCCGTCGGCAGAAAGCTCTGGCACATGATCGAGATGGTGGTCGTCTTGCCAGCGCCGTTCGTCCCCAAAAAGCCGAACACCTCGCCAGGGAATATACTGAACGTAATCCCCTTCACCGCCACCTTGCCAGTGTTGTACTTCTTTTGTAAGTCGATCACACGAACCACATCGCTGTCGTCATCCAACTTGTCCGCCTCGTACACGGACAGGCGCTCCTCTTCTACGTCGGAGTCCTCGTCGGAGTCAATAATCGGCGACAGCTTCCGGTCGTACTTGCGCCGCTCCCAGAAGCGTTTGATGAACGGATTGTCCACCAACAGCACAATGGCAGCAAACAGGGGGATCTCAGCCGACATATACACGCACGGCCAGCCAAGCTGGTCCATGTCCCAAGGTCCGGCAGCGGAGCCTACCTTAATCTTGCCGTCCAGCAGCAAAAGTGCGAACAATCCCTCACCAATGCAGTACGAAGGGACAATACGGAAAATCTTACGCAGAAGGTCAGCCGTGTCCATCGTGTCTTCGTCCTGCTGTAAAATGTATACAATCATAATCAGCAGAAATCCGGCCGCAAAGCTGAACCCCATCACCGTGTTCTGTGCGTTGGAGTGTTCCTTGAAGAGGAAACTGGCGGCGTAGGCCATCAGCGTCGAGCAAACACCGTACACCAGCAAGAGGACGAACAAGGCACCGAAACGGTCAGGGGCGATGAACTCTTGTCGATTGAAAATGGCAAAGATGATAATACAGAGGATCATCGTTATGAAGTACGCACAGTAGTCAAACACAAAGTTGCAAAACCAGTAGATGAGGTAGTTCAGCCCGCTGATGTGCTGCAGATGGCGCGCACCGCACTCCTTCTCCTTCACCACCCAGGCAACCGGATTGGACGGGAGGAAGCTGAACGGAATCATGATGAGGGCTCCAATAAAGATAAGCGACAACGCATCGGAGACTTTCTTGTCCTCGTACCGCCCGGCACTAAAAGTCATCTTGTGGTCGGCGCCCTTGAAGTTTTGAATAAAGGTGCTGAAGAAGGTCGCAATGTTGATGGGTCCCTGGTGGTACGAGGTGGTGTTGTGCATCAGCAGGTAGACATTCGGGTTCTTCCCTAGGCTAAAAAACAACGCATCTTTCTTATTGGTGAAGACATTGGGGTCCCAACACGTGAAGGCAGAAAGGCGCAAGTCGTCATGGTTGTACCAGTTGTTGAGGAGAAACTTATCCAGTTGGTTGGCCGTGGGATACTTGGTCTCCACAAACTTGGCTCCTGGGGTGGTCGGTGACTCGCCCAGCAGCGGGGTGCATTGGGAGGTGTAGATGGTCCTCTCTTCCGCGAAGTTATCGAAGAAAGTGAAGTCTAACGGGATGGTGGGGGGCACGCTGAAGACAATCAAGTTCAACAGCATCGCGATCAGCAAGCACACCACAGGGCACACAATCTGGAAGCACTGCATGCGTCTGTCACGTAGTGCGTTCCAGAAGCGTTTGATGAACATGGCACGGAACTGTGCGCCGGTCACGCTCGTCATGCGTTCAAAGTGCCAAATGATGTCTACGTCACCCTCGTCGGCGTCCTCGTCCTCGTACACATTGTTGTCCTTGGAAACACTCAGGAAGACCTCCTCCAGCGTCGTCGCCGACAGCGAATAGCCCCGTACGCCTTCCTCCTCCTGCTCATCCAGCCTTTCAAACAATTCGGGAAAGTGGGAAGCACTTTTGTACGGCAGCTGATAAAACAGCTCGCATCCGTGGTGACCCAGAACAACAGACTTGGGGACACTGGAAAGTACAATGTCATCGATCACGTCCTCCTCCACCTCGGGGTCTATGGATACCGTCACTTGATACCCCACACCTAAGCGGGACTTGAGGAAAAGACCGCTGCCGGAGCACACAAGGCACCCGGCACTCATGATGCCAATCCTCGATCCAAGAATGTCCGCCTCGTCCATGTAGTGCGTCGTCAGCATAATCGTGTGCGACTCCGCCATGCGCTTGATCAGCTCCCATGTGTGGCGGCGTGCCCTCACATCCAGTCCGGCAGTCGGTTCATCTAGGAAAGCGACGCTGCTGCCACCGACGAACGCAATGCCAATCGACAATTTGCGCTTCTGTCCGCCGGACAAGCTCTTTGAAATCTGGTCCGTCTTCTCCATCAGATCCGTCTCGAACAGCATTCGGCAGACCGCATTCTCCAGCTCCCATCCTTTCAGGCCTTTGATCTTCCCGTAAAACTCCAAGTGGTCGCGGCACGTCAGCTCGGGCCAGAGAATGTTGTGCTGGGGGCAAAAACCCAGTCGCCGCCGGATCTGCGTCAGCTCCAGACGGGTCGAGAAACCACCAATGAGGCAATCTCCGCCGTCCGGCTCAATCATGCCGGTGATCATGTTCAGCACAGTCGTCTTACCAGCGCCGTTGTGTCCCAACAGCACGCTCGTCGACGCGTTCTCCAAGCCCCAGTAGAAATTGTCCACCGCCACAAACGAATGACCGCCGCGCTTGTACACCTTGCGCAGTCCTACCATCTCCACGGGGTCCCCATTGTAGTCGTCGTCCTCGTAGACGCCGTCAGGGTCCTTGCCGTCGGGGCCGCCTTCCAACATCGCGGGACTAGTGCCCATGCACCACTTGATGGGGTCGAGGATGAAGAAGAACGGGTGTTTGCGTGTGCCCCAGTCCTTTGGCATCACCTGATCCAGGTACAGCATGAGCAAGTAGTAAATGAAGAAATCGGCGCCCAGCATTCCCATCATGACAGCGCACGTGGGGTTGTCCTGCGGACTCTGGAAGCTATCCCTCCGGAACCCACCCGTCGCCTCGTGCTCCAGTACAACCTTCGTCAGCGCAGCAAACCCGCTCGGCGAAAAAACAGAGAACCCGGTGATGACACTTCCTGCTCCGTTGGTCATGGCGAAAACGGGAATCACCAGAACAAAGTACACGACGGGGGAAACCAGTCCAGCCAGTCTTGCCTTGCTGAAGAACGTCGCAATCAACCCAGCCAAGGGGATGGTGGTCATGGCAAAGACGAAAAAGATGAGAAAGATCACCATGCAGTCACTCTTCGTGATGTACGTCGCCTTCAACATGATCGTGATGAACACGCACACAAACACAAATATACCAGTCTGGATGATGAGCTCCGTCACGTAGATGGTCCATTGGCTCAGGCCCATAATCAGCATCGCCTCGCGGACACGCAGCTCCTTCTGGTGGACAATCTTCTTCGTTTGCGTCGAGACACTGTACAGAAAGGCGAGCGCATATATAAGGGGAATGATCTGTCCCGCCTGTTGGAGAAGAGGACTGTACTTGTACGCGGGGCTGGGAAGGGAGAAGACGTAGTATACCCCTTGTAAATCCGCCTCGTGTATCACATTGACGTAGTACTCGGAGAGAACCTGCTGTAGCGTGTAAAAGCCAGCGGTGCCATACAGCTCCGTCGACTCCAGCTGCGACCCGCCCTGGTAGGCGGGGTTGATGTTCTTGTTGAACTCCGGGAGAGCCTCGCTACCCATGTATATGGTGACGTCGAAATTCGTCGTGCTAATACTCTTCACGTCAATGATGGCCCAAATTGGCACCGCACTGCCTTTTTTCTTCTCCTTGGCGTCCGCCACGGAAGCGTACACCGTGTCGTCCATAATCTTCGAAACGTACTTGCTTTGCCCCTTAATGTACTCCTTCAGCTTATTGATCTCAGCCGTGTTGGAGCCGCTGAACAGTAAGTAGCCGTAGGAAAGAATGGCACTCACGCGGGTGTTTTTGATCAGTCCGACGGTCACCAGGACGTGCAGCGCCTGGAAGTCGGCGTACCCCACCTGGGCGCTCCACTGAGCCGTGAGATACGTGTCTAGTGAGGGGATGGCGGGCATAAACTCATTAAAACTATTCACGTATAAAGCAGCAACCGCGGAAAGACTTGGCAAGTTGGGTATTGCCTCTTGGACACAAAACGTGTGCTTTTCCAGGAATGGTAGACGATCCCACTGGCCATCGCAGACGGGGTTTCCTTGGCAAGGTGCGTAAGGTCCCTTTAACTGGACATAGTCCGGCGTGCAAAGATAATCTGGGTACGAGAAAGTTGGAGATTCCAACGACAAAAAATATCCGTCATTTAGAAACTGCTGTGCGTCGTGGTTTTCCGTCCGCCATATGCCCCACAGCACAACCGTGATGGCCACGAAGAGAAGTGGCACACACACCTCCAATATAACGTTTATCTTATCACGCCACATGGACTTTACCGAACGGTCTAAAAGGGCGAAAATCTGATCCCCCGCGGAGCCGGTGTTGTCGGCGAATTCGAAGGAACCAGAATCATCGGAGGAGCTACTACTGGAGTCTTCAGAGATATCCACAAGATCAACGCGTCTAGACATTATACTCTTTCTTTTGTTTCTACCTTGCGTTGATCGTCGGTTGGTCGAATTGTACCAACTTTGAGTCTTGTTTCGTTTAGCTAAATAATTATTCTCTCCGTCGGCGGGATCGGATGAATCGCTCGATGCCGAGCCACTGCTGTGACTGCTTGACCCATCCTCTTGCGGCAGTGGTAGAAATGGGGCTTCGGGGTCCGCAAACGCTACAAATGGGTTCGGGTTTTGAGGAACGAACATTATACGACTCAAAAAGACACTAATGAAAAAGAAAAGCTAAAAAAGAAAAAAAAATCTAAAACAACAAGAAGAAATGGGAAAGCAAAGACTTTTTATTTAGTAGCACCAGATAAACATCACAAGCCGGCCACACAACGGCGCACAGAAAAGAAAAAGAAAAAGTTGTTGTGAAAACTTTACGCGTCGCGGGGTTCTGTGTGGTACTCCATACAAATGACAGGTATAGAAAGCGATGCTGGGAAGGTCTGTGATGTGTCTTTTGTAACGCCACTTCTGTCGAAGAGCTCAGGCCAAAGATGGCACGACACAGTCTGTTGCCATAGGAAGAAGTGCTGTGTTCTCGTGCGGGCGACCATCTCACGGGAACCCTTCTTTATGCTTCAGAAGTCTTTCTGTCGTGCGGCGACTGGAAAGGAAACAGTTTGGTAGTATTTTCATAAATCACCGCTGCCACTTCTTCTAAAGTTTTCCCATCCTCCTTCTTCAATTCGTAGATCACCTCGATCACGGTCACCATGTGGCACGGTTCGCACCGCCCCTTCACGAGACAGCCCTCCCTAAACTTTTCCTTCTTGCACGTCTCGTACCGGGAGAGAATGGTGTCGGACGCACATTGTTTGGTTTCGTAACGCCCCGCGGCGCTGTTGAGAAGGGTCCGTGAGGCGTGCGTGTTGCGCACATCACACCAAGGGCCGTCGGTTTCACAGAGGATGCGGTCTAGCGGTATCTGTCGAACCACCTTAAGATTTTCCTCCGTCTTCAAGCTACAGCCGTTCACCCCAATAAAAAACCCCAATTCCAAATACTGCTGAAGTTCCTCCTGGGTCCCGGTGAAGCTGTGTACCACTCCACCATGCAAACGACTACGATTGCGCGTGATCACCTTGTGAAAATCTCCGCCCGTGTTCCTGTCGTGGAGGAAAAGGGGTAGCTTGTGTTTTTCCACCAGGTCCAGCTGGCGCTCAAAGTACTGAAGTTGTATCTCAGCCGGACAGAAGAAGAGCCGGTCATAATCCAGTCCAACCTCTCCGATGGCCGCCACACAGCCCCCGTGGTGGACCGAGTGCTCCGTGATAAGCTTGTCGAGTCGATCGTAGTACGCCTGGGGATCCTTGACAAACTCCGAGCAGCGCGTGGGGTGGCAGCCGACGGAACAAAAGCACTGCATCTCATCACTGTTGAACTGCTCGCACAGTTTGATCGCCAGTTCGCTCTCCTTGACGTTAGAGCCCGTGATCAACATCCCCGACACCCCAACCGCCGAGCCGCGGCGCACCACGTCTGCGATGTCAGCCGTGTGGTACCGCTTGCCCTGATACTTGCCTTGGTACATGGCATCCGTCAGGTTAATGCCAATATCCACCAGCCTCCACCGCTTTAGTAAATCCGCAATCATTCGAAAAAAAAAAAAAAACTCTAAACGTTGGAAACAATAAAATGACGCGCTTGTATCTATTAAAGAAGAAGAGAAGGGGAAGAAAGGGAAAAGGGGTTAGGACTTATCAGGAAACACCATGTGAACGACGAAAAAGGGAAGCACAGACGCACACACATCACCCCTGGAAGGAGAGAATTCTTCAAGGTGCTAAGAGCACGTTTGTTTCATAATCACACATATATCAAAAAAAAAAAAAAGTGAAGGGTTAACTATTCTTACAGAAAAAAAAAGAGGTATTACTTTTATAAAACACAAAGCGAAAAATTAGTAAAGCTATATCCACATTTGAAAAATTTCAGTTCTTCGTTCTGTTTGATTTATTTATTTATTTTTTCATGTTTTCACCGAGTTTATGCTTTACTTTTTTTTTTTTTTTTTGGCACAGTACATCTGCCTTTTAATCTTTCTTCTCCAGAAAATTATTTTTTTTTTTTTTTGTGGTTCTTTTTGCACATATGATACAAGAAAACAAGAAAACTGGTTGGCTTCCTTAAACGCTCTCACTTCTTATAACACCCACCTACTGAAAAACAAAAACTTATGCACATATCATATTCTATTTTTTTCGCGATGAAAAACAAAAAAGAAACAATGAAGTAGGAGCCCAAACGGACTTCGAGCCACTACCGGATCTCATACGGCGGTTCTATCTGACCCTAAACAAGGCCGCCGCTAACACTGATGAAGATTTGTTCAATTGACGTTTGTGCCACGCTGTAGTCCGTGATCCCCAACGACTTTTTCTTAGTCTGAATTCCTTCAAAAATATCCGCAAACCCAAAGTCGTTGGGTATCTCATACACAATTCGACGGTCCGCCACCTCCTTGATGGCACAGCCAGGGTATTCGTTCTCAAAGTACTTTTGTACCCTACGTATCCGGTCTGGATCTACTACTCGCGCGCTCACCTCGTACCCTTGGCCAAACTTATTCTTGAGATGCACCTTGTCTCCGATACACTTCAGACTGCCGCCGACCATGATGGCAACCATGTCCGCCAGCGCCTCCACCTCTTCTAGATGATGGGTCGTCAGCACCACGGAGCAGTTCACCGCCGCGCGCTGGATAGAGGTCCACAGACCACGGCGAGCCACGGGGTCCATACCGGCAGAAGGTTCATCCAGGAAGATCACCTGCGGGCCGCCAACGAGCGTCAGGGCCACCGACAGCTTGCGCCGGTTACCGCCAGAGAGTTTGCTGGCAAGTGTCTTGCGGTACTTGGTCAGTCCAGCAAGGGACAGCAGTCCGTCTATCACGGCAGGGCGGTCCGCCTTGCACACACCGCGTATGCGACTGTACAGCTCAATGTGCTCCTCAACAGAGAGTAGATCCAGCGTCGCGTCAAACTGAGGGCAGTAGCCAACACACGCGAGTGCCTCCTTGCTATCCTGCACAATGTCGTATCCGCAAATCGACGCGCTACCTCCCGTCGGCAGAAAGCTCTGGCACATGATCGAGATGGTGGTCGTCTTGCCAGCGCCGTTCGTCCCCAAAAAGCCGAACACCTCGCCAGGGAATATACTGAACGTAATCCCCTTCACCGCCACCTTGCCAGTGTTGTACTTCTTTTGTAAGTCGATCACACGAACCACATCGCTGTCGTCATCCAACTTGTCCGCCTCGTACACGGACAGGCGCTCCTCTTCTACGTCAGAGTCCTCGTCGGAGTCAATAATCGGCGACAGCTTCCGGTCGTACTTGCGTCGCTCCCAGAAGCGTTTGATGAACGGATTGTCCACCAACAGCACAATGGCAGCAAACAGGGGGATCTCAGCCGACATATACACGCACGGCCAGCCAAGCTGGTCCATGTCCCAAGGTCCGGCAGCGGAGCCTACCTTAATCTTGCCGTCCAGCAGCAAAAGCGCGAACAATCCCTCACCAATGCAGTACGAAGGGACAATACGGAAAATCTTACGCAGCAGGTCAGCCGTGTCCATCGTGTCTTCGTCCTGCTGTAAAATGTATACAATCATAATCAGCAGAAATCCGGCCGCAAAGCTGAACCCCATCACCGTGTTCTGTGCGTTGGAGTGTTCCTTGAAGAGGAAACTGGCGGCGTAGGCCATCAGCGTCGAGCAAACACCGTACACCAGCAAGAGGACGAACAAGGCACCGAAACGGTCAGGGGCGATGAACTCTTGTCGGTTGAAGATGGCAAAGATGATAATACAGAGGATCATCGTTATGAAGTACGCACAGTAGTCAAACACAAAGTTGCAAAACCAGTAGATGAGGTAGTTCAGCCCGCTGATGTGCTGCAGATGGCGCGCACCGCACTCCTTCTCCTTCACCACCCAGGCAACCGGATTGGACGGGAGGAAGCTGAACGGAATCATGATGAGGGCTCCAATAAAGATAAGCGACAACGCATCGGAGACTTTCTTGTCCTCGTACCGCCCGGCACTAAAAGTCATCTTGTGGTCGGCGCCCTTGAAGTTTTGAATAAAGGTGCTGAAGAAGGTCGCAATGTTGATGGGTCCCTGGTGGTACGAGGTGGTGTTGTGCATCAGCAGGTAGACATTCGGGTTCTTCCCTAGACTAGAAAACAACGCAATTTCCTTATTGATGAAGACATTGGGGTCCCAACACGTGAAGGCAGAAAGGCGCAAGTCGTCATGGTTGTACCAGTTGTTGAGGAGAAACTTATCCAGCTGATTGGCCGTGGAATACTTGGTCTCCACAAACTTGGCTCCTGGGGTGGTCGGTGACTCGCCCAGCAGCGGGGTGCATTGGGAGGTGTAGATGGTCCTCTCTTCCGCGAAGTTATCGAAGAAAGTGAAGTCTAACGGGATGGTGGGGGGCACGCTGAAGACAATCAAGTTCAACAGCATCGCGATCAGCAAGCACACCACAGGGCACACAATCTGGAAGCACTGCATGCGTCTGTCACGTAGTGCGTTCCAGAAGCGTTTGATGAACATGGCACGGAACTGTGCGCCGGTCACGCTCGTCATGCGTTCAAAGTGCCAAATGATGTCTACGTCACCCTCGTCGGCGTCCTCGTCCTCGTACACATTGTTGTCCTTGGAAACACTCAGGAAGACCTCCTCCAGCGTCGTCGCCGACAGCGAATAGCCCCGTACGCCTTCCTCCTCCTGCTCATCTAGCCTTTCAAACAATTCGGGAAAGTGGGAAGCACTTTTGTACGGCAGCTGGTAAGACAGCTCGCATCCGTGGTGGCCCAGGACAACAGACTTGGGGACACTGGAAAGTACAATGTCATCGATCACGTCCTCCTCCACCTCGGGGTCTATGGATACCGTCACTTGATACCCCACACCTAAGCGGGACTTGAGGAAAAGACCGCTGCCGGAGCACACAAGGCACCCGGCACTCATGATGCCAATCCTCGATCCAAGAATGTCCGCCTCGTCCATGTAGTGCGTCGTCAGCATGATCGTGTGCGACTCCGCCATGCGCTTGATCAGCTCCCATGTGTGGCGGCGTGCCCTCACATCCAGTCCGGCAGTCGGTTCATCTAGGAACGCGACGCTGCTGCCACCGACGAACGCAATGCCAATCGACAATTTGCGCTTCTGTCCGCCGGACAAGCTCTTTGAAATCTGGTCCGTCTTCTCCATCAGATCCGTCTCGAACAGCATTCGGCAGACCGCATTCTCCAGCTCCCATCCTTTCAGGCCTTTGATCTTCCCGTAAAACTCCAAGTGGTCGCGGCACGTCAGCTCGGGCCAGAGAATGTTGTGCTGGGGGCAAAAACCTAGTCGCCGCCGGATCTGCGTCAGCTCCAGACGGGTCGAGAAACCACCAATGAGGCAATCTCCGCCGTCCGGCTCAATCATGCCGGTGATCATGTTCAGCACAGTCGTCTTACCAGCGCCGTTGTGTCCCAACAGCACGCTCGTCGACGCGTTCTCCAAGCCCCAGTAGAAATTGTCCACCGCCACAAACGAATGACCGCCGCGCTTGTACACCTTGCGCAGTCCTACCATCTCCACGGGGTCCCCATTGTAGTCGTCGTCCTCGTAGACGCCGTCAGGGTCCTTGCCGTCGGGGCCGCCTTCCAACATCGCGGGACTAGTGCCCATGCACCACTTGATGGGGTCGAGGATGAAGAAGAACGGGTGTTTGCGTATGCCCCAGTCCTTTGGCATCACCTGATCCAGGTACAGCATGAGCAAGTAGTAAATGAAGAAATCGGCGCCCAGCATTCCCATCATGACAGCGCACGTGGGGTTGTCCTGCGGACTCTGGAAGCTATCCCTCCGGAACCCACCCGTCGCCTCGTGCTCCAGTACAACCTTCGTCAGCGCAGCAAACCCGCTCGGCGAAAAAACAGAGAACCCGGTGATGACACTTCCTGCTCCGTTGGTCATGGCGAAAACGGGAATCACCAGAACAAAGTACACGACGGGGGAAACCAGTCCAGCCAGTCTTGCCTTGCTGAAGAACGTCGCAATCAACCCAGCCAAGGGGATGGTGGTCATGGCAAAGACGAAAAAGATGAGAAAGATCACCATGCAGTCACTCTTCGTGATGTACGTCGCCTTCAACATGATCGTGATGAACACGCACACAAACACAAATATACCAGTCTGGATGATGAGCTCCGTCACGTAGATGGTCCATTGGCTCAGGCCCATAATCAGCATCGCCTCGCGGACACGCAGCTCCTTCTGGTGGACAATCTTCTTCGTTTGCGTCGAGACACTGTACAGAAAGGCGAGCGCATATATAAGGGGAATGATCTGTCCCGCCTGTTGGAGAAGAGGACTGTACTTGTACGCGGGGCTGGGAAGGGAGAAGACGTAGTATACCCCTTGTAAATCCGCCTCGTGTATCACATTGACGTAGTACTCGGAGAGAACCTGCTGTAGCGTGTAAAAGCCAGCGGTGCCATACAGCTCCGTCGACTCCAGCTGCGACCCGCCCTGGTAGGCGGGGTTGATGTTCTTGTTGAACTCCGGGAGAGCCTCGCTGCCCATGTATATGGTGACGTCGAAATTCGTCGTGCTAATACTCTTCACGTCAATGATGGCCCAAATTGGCACCGCACTGCCTTTTTTCTTCTCCTTGGCGTCCGCCACGGAAGCGTACACCGTGTCGTCCATGATCTTCGAAACGTACTTGCTTTGCCCCTTAATGTACTCCTTCAGCTTATTGATCTCAGCCGTGTTGGAGCCGCTGAACAGTAAGTAGCCGTAGGAAAGAATGGCACTCACGCGGGTGTTTTTGATCAGTCCGACGGTCACCAGGACGTGCAGCGCCTGGAAGTCGGCGTACCCCACCTGGGCGCACCACTGAGCCGTGAGATACGTGTCTAGTGAGGGGATGGCGGGCATAAACTCATTAAAACTATTCACGTATAAAGCCGCAATCGCAGAAAGACTTGGCAAACCAGGTGTTTTCTCTTGGACACAAAACGTGTGCTTTTCCAGGAACGGTAGACGATCCCACTGGCCACCGCAGACGGGGTTTCCTTGGCAAGGTTCGTAAGGTCCCTTTAACTCGACATAGTCCGGCGTGCAAAGATAACTTGGGTACGAGAAAGTTGGAGATTCCAACGACAAAAATTCTCCGTCATTTAGAAACTGCTGTGCGTCGTGGTTTTCCGTCCGCCATATGCCCCACAGCACAACCGTGATGGCCACGAAGAGAAGTGGCACACACACCTCCAATATAACGTTTATCTTATCACGCCACATGGACTTTACCGAACGGTCTAAAAGGGCGAAAATCTGATCCCCCGCGGAGCCGGTGTTGTCGGCGAATTCGAAAGAACCATTGGGAGTATCGCTACGGGATTCATTGCCGAGAGAGATCATATCCGCACGTCTGGCAGTAATACTCTTTCTTTTGTTTCTACCTTGTGTCGCCCGTCGGTTGGCCGAATTGTACCCGCTTAGAGGCTTCTTGAGTTCATCAGGGGAATCACCGCTGTCGCTGGTATCGCTGCTGTTACTGTCACTGTCCGTACTGTCACTGCCGCTACTGCTACTGCTGCTGGTACTGAATTCTTCGTCGTCATCGGTGGAAGACAACGGTTCTGAACTGTCCTTCGCCAGCATCGATGTAGGCAGAAGCTTAAAAATAAAAACAAAAAACAAAAACAGAAAAGAAATCTTTACCCACAAAGAAAGAAAAGAAAAAAAGAGGGAAAAGATACGGTTCGGCGCAGTCGGGGTGAGTGAAGGGCAAAACAGATAAGAAAGTCAGACAGATGACGTAAAGCAGTGTTGTTTACTTTTTTACGCTTCATGTTGTATTATACTGGTCGAGTGTTCAGCTAAGCAATATCGGTGAGTTTCGAAAAGGAGCTAAATAATAATATAAAAAAGGCACTGGATAATTTTAATAACAGAAATCGGAAAACAAAACAATTCTTATTATTTACACGATGTTTTTATTTTTCTCCTTTTTTTTCTCTTTTGTACTCAGAAAAGAAAGAAAAAAAAGTACCTGTGGGGGAAAAAAAAAAAGGTGAAACACTACGTGATTATTATTATTATTATTTTCGATGTTGCTTACTTTTCACCGTTTATCTTCGTTGTTGTTTACGCTAGCTTGGTGTCCACCGTGAGGATATGGTGGTCTCGCTCTCAACAACAGCAAGAGCAGCAGCCTTTCTTTTTAGAAACGTTGTTGAGATGCTCCTCCTCCATGCGGCGTTCCGCCTCTTCACTGATTTGCAGAAATACCTGCTCAATCGACGTCTGTGACACATTGTAGTCTGAAATGCCCAATGACTCACTATTCTCCTCTAAACGCTTAAACGTTTCGGACAACTTTATATCGCCCGGAAGCTCAAAAGTAAAACGACGTGCTCGGTATTCCCGTAGTACACAATTCTCAAAGTTTTCGGCAAAGAAGTCCTCCACTGTTCCCTTCAGCGCATTGTCGTCTCTTTTAATACGTAAATTCACTTCAAATCCGGTACCAAATTTGTGCTTCAAGTGTGTTTTATCGCCAATGCACTCCAACTGACCGTCCACCATGATGGCCACACGGTGGGCCAGCGCCTCGACCTCCTCTAGATGATGCGTCGTCAGCACGACGGAGCAGTTATCGGCCACCGTCTCGATGGCCGTCCACAGACCGCGGCGGGCGACAGGGTCCATACCAGCGGAGGGTTCATCCAGGAAGACGACGCGGGGGCCGCCGATAAGAGAGATGGCCACCGACAACTTGCGCCGGTTACCGCCGGAGAGACGATGAGCGAGCACCTTGCGATAGGGGATCAGCTCGCATAACTGGAGCAAGTGCTCCACCACCGCCTGCCGCTGTTGGTACGGGACCCCACGGACGCCGGCGTACAGCTTGAGATGCTCCTCTGGGGATAAAAGATCCAACGTCGCGTCAAACTGCGGGCAGTAACCAATGCACCGAAGGGCTTGCCGGCTGTTCTGGACGATATCATTCCCGCAGATGCTGGCGTACCCACTCGTGGGGTAAAACTCTTGGCATAAAATGGAGATGGTGGTGGTCTTACCGGCACCGTTCGTCCCCAGGAAGCCGAACACCTCACCCGGCTTGACCCCAAATGTGACATTGCGAACCGCTACTTTACCGTTGGGGTACACTTTCCGGAGTTGTCGCACGCGCACCAAGTCGTTCTCCCGCTCGGGGGACTCCATCACCATTTTCATCTCTTCTTCCACATCCACATCCACGTCGACCAACTCCTCGGGTTTGGCGTCGGGGTCGTGGAACAACCGCTGGGAGCGCTGGCGACGGCCGGGGTGGTCGACGAAGAGTGTAATAAAGACAAAGAAGGGCAGCTCGATCGCCATGTAGACCAACGGCCAGCCCGTCACGTCCATCGAAAAGGGAGTCTTGTCGGTGCCGAGCGCCCTTTCCATTTTTAGCACGGCAAGATTACTAATGCCCTCCCCGACACAGTAACTGGGGACCACACGAAAGATCCATCGCAGAATTTTGGCGACATCCTCGGTGGACTCCACCAACGTGAGCATCGTGATGCACAGAACGAGCAGAAAACCCGCAATAAAGTTGGCGAGCATGACCACGTTTTGGGCGGTGGAGTGGTCGTTAAAGAGGAAGCTGACTGCGTAGGCCATCGCCACACCAGAGAGCCCGTAGAGGAAGAAAATGAGAATGGTAGCACCAATCGCCTCCTTTCCAATGTACTCCACCCGCTGAAAAATGACAAAAACGATAATGACAAGGAACATGGTGATGATATAACAGGCAATGTCAAATAAAAAGTTTGTCAGCCAGTACATGGAGAAGAACATGCCGGAGACACTCTGCAGGTGGCGGGCCTTGCACTCCCGCTCCTTCACCACCCACGACACAAAGGTAGACGGGATGAAGGTGAAGGGAATCATAATAACAATGGCAATCATCATGGCATAAATAGAGTCGGTCACATCGTCTTCTTTTTTGGTTTGCGGCATGGGGGCAAAAAGGGTCGTGAGGCCGTACGCGTCGGAGCCCACTCCCGTGGTGAAGTGACCATTGTACAAGTTGAACAAGGTGATACCGGCGGAGTGTCGGGCGGAGGCGTTGTAGAAGACGGCCGGGGCGGCGATGGTAGGGTCGAGGCAGGTGACCGCCTCATACCGCTCGTACCCTAACGGGTGTTGATGGTAGTTGGCTAACATCTGGGCCGACAGGTCCGCGGCGGAGGTGGTCCCGGTGTCGTAGGTGTGGGCCAGAGGGAGGAAAGTGGATAGGAAAAGGTGCACGTGCCAATGTCCACCTCCACGTCCGTCTCGTACAGGTTGTCATTGAGTAGGATCGGCTCCGCCTCGGAGAACTTGACGAGCATGAGCAACATGGCGAGCAGCACGCACACCACTGGGCAAATAATCTGAAAGAACTGCGTTCGGCGATCGCGGAGGGAGTTCCAAAAGCGTTTCAGCAGCAGCGCCTTGAACTGGCTCCACATGAGGGCGCTCTCCTTGGTCATGAGGTTGACGTTCCACACCGAGTTCCCCTCCCCTTCCTGCGCCTCGGGGTCGTGGGTCTCCGGCTGCTGCTCCTCCTCCTTCTTTTTGTTCTCATCGGCGAGGGCAATTTTTAGGAAAATCTCCTCCAGCGTCGTGGCCGACATGCTGTACGCCTTTATCCCCAAATCCTTCGCGCTGTCGCTCTCCACGGAGGCGAGCAGATCGGGGAAGACGGACTTGGCGCTCATGGGCAGTCGCAGCGCCACCTCTCCCGCCCCCGAGCCGAGCGGTTCCGCCGAGGGGACGAGCTGTTGGACCATCCCCACAATGGGCTGTCGGTTGACGTGCGGGATGACGGACATGGTGAGAATGTACCCCGCCCCCAGCTGTGACTTGAGGAAGAGGTTGCTGCCGGAGCACTGTAGACGGCCGTGACTCATAATGGCGACAGAGTCTCCTAGCAGGTCGGCCTCATCCATGAAATGCGTGGTGAGGAGAATACTGTGCGAGGTGGCGCGCTCGCGTAGGAGCCCCCACGTGTGTCGGCGTGCGCCCACATCCATGCCAGCGGTCGGCTCATCCAGAAAGATGAGGCGACTGCCACCGACGAAGGAGATGCCCACCGACAGCTTACGCTTCTGTCCGCCAGATAGGTCGGAGGCACGGTAGTTCTCCTTTTCCTCAAAATCCACCGACTTGAGTAAACTCTGGATCGCCACCTCCCTCTCCTCCCCGCGTAGTCCCTTGATCGCGGCGTAGTACCACAGGTGCTCCCGGCAGGTCATGGTGGGCCACAGAATGTTGTGCTGTGGGCAGTACCCAATCTCCTGTCTGGCCTCCTTCATCTCCCGACGAATGGACCGGCCGTAAATGTAGCAATCCCCGTCCGTCGCTTGAATCATTCCGGTCATCATGTTCATCGTGGTCGACTTACCGGCGCCGTTGTGGCCGAGCAGGATGGAGATTTCTCCTTCTCGCATGCACCAGTGCAGATTGTTGACGGCCACAAACTTCTTCTTTCCTCGGCCAAACACTTTACGCAATCCAACAATACGAATCGCCGCATCGTCGGCGTCCGCGATCGGCTCGAACACACCGTCCTCCGCCCGTCCATCCTCCACGTTCTCTTCCACTTGTTTGTTTCTCCGACAGCAGTAGCGAATGGGGTCTACAATAAAAAACAGCGGGTGACGGCGGGTGCCCCAGTCCTTGGGAAGGACGGCGTCAAAGTAGAGCATCAACAAGAGGTAGAGCACCATGTCCACAAACATAATAATGAGCACAATCAGCATTTTAGGGTCGTCACGGAAGTAGGTGAGGTCGCTGCCCGTCATGCCACCACTGAGTTCGTGATCAAACAAGATGTCAAACGCGACGGCGAGGGCAGACGGGGAGAGGAAGGAGATACCAATCCGGGCGCCCCCCTTCGTATCTTGCATGGCGAACAGTGGAATGGACAGCACAAAGTAGATGAGGGGGGCCAACAGCGCCGCCAGTCGGGACTTGGTGAAGAACGCGGCCATCAGACCAGACAGCGTGATGATGCTCAAACAGAAAAAGAAGAAGATGAAAAATATAATGCCAAAGTTGGAGTTCTTGACATAGGTGACCTTCAGCAGGATGGTGGAGATGAGACTCACCAGGGCAAACTGCACCACGTAAATGATGAACCAGGAGAGGTACATGACCGTCTCCGTCAGGCCCATAATGAGCATCGCCTCGCGCAGTCGTAGTTCCTTCTCTACCACAATACGCTTTGTCATTTGAGAGACCGGATAGAGGAACCCCAAGACGAGAATAAGCGGTGCCAGCTGCGAGACGGTGGCCAGGAACTTTTGCTCATTGTACTTTATCGTTGGCATGGGGGTCATGGCGGGTGCCGCGATGGTGGCGCCGATGGGGTTCACCTGCGTGACGTAGTAGTCGTACACCGTCTGCTGCAGCGTCGAAAAGCCGGAAAGAATGTACATTTCTGTTCCGTCCTTCTCCACGCCGCCAACGTAGTCGGACCAGAGTGGTTTGTTGGTGCGTGGTAATGCCGTGGCGTTCAGCCGAATAGACACATTAAAGCCGCTCGTGGACATTTCGTCCACCTGCACAATACCCCAAATGGGCTTATCCTTGTTGGTCCGCTCCGACACGCGCTCCTCCGCATCGGCGACGCTCAGAGTGCCGCCGTAAATGTACTGGAAGTACTGAAAGTTGGACTGCAGGTACGACACCAGCGCCGCCACCTCCGGGGTGTCGGGGGAGAAGAATAGGAGTGCCGGTGGAGAAGAGGGCCGACTGCTGGCTCCTCCCCCACACCGTGCCCATGTCCGACAGCTCGTACATCATGCGGTTCGCCCACTGGATGAAGATCATCTCGTCCAGGGTGGGGACGGCCGGGCTGTTGTGCAGGACCAGCTCCCGCCAGCCGCGGTACGACAGCGTGCTGGCGAGGTTGAGGGCGCACAGGCCGGGAGGGGCGCCGACCATCTCGGGGGCGCACAAAATCTCCGCGTCGGTGTCGGGCGGGATGGCGAGGGAGGTGCAGTCCGCCAGCGCCCCGATGCCACTGCTGACCTCGCTGTCGTAGCAAAACAAGGTAGGAAGGGTGGTGTAGAGCGTCTGGCTGTTCGTGAAGCCAACGGGGTTAAAGTACTGCTGGTCGTCAAACTCGTCGTTCCCTAGGACGGCCCAGATAATAATGGTACCGCACACAAACACAATCGGAATGAGCAACTCCACAATAATGGCGCACGGACGGCGAAACATCAGTATGAGGGCTCGCTTGATCGTGACACCTAGCTGGTAAAAGAATCCAGACTGCCGCGGGGTCGACCGCGACGAGTCGGCGTAGAGGTCCGGCACCTTCTTGTCATACGAGGTGAGGTCCTCCCCCATCAGGACGCCCTCCGTTGCGTCGTTGGAGTCTGGCGTGATATCGTTCACCACGATGGCATTGTCATTTTCGATTTGATTATCGGAGAAGCCGTTTTCGCGTTGGTTCATTGGGGTATCCTCCAGATGCTCGGAGATCGGCTCCCTAGAGGTGGGGGTCGTCATGTATTGAAAATTATGTTAATATATTATCCTATTTTTTTAATTTTTTTTTTCCGATGGTGTTGTTTAGTTGGAGGATCGCAATACTAATGGGTGAAATGAACTGAAAAGCAAAAATGTATCGTATATATATAAAAAAAGAAAAGAAAAGAATTCTACTAATTTGTTTTTATCCGCTGCAAAGAGGTCTACGAATTATTGCCAACCTACTTTGCTGAACGTATGACACAACTATTGAAGTGTGATTACTACTTTTCTCTTTGTTTTGCAACAAGTAAAAAAAAAAAAAAGGACTTATTTTTATTTCGTGTTAGCACGAGATACGAAAATGAAAAGAGAAAACAAATCAGCAAAAATTGTGCAAAAAACGAAAAAAATGAAACAAAAAGTTCACTAGATAATAATAAAACGAAGAGAGAAAGAAGGATATAGTGAAGAGAAAAAAAAAAAAGCACACACGGAGGAATCGTAATACAAACCTTAAGTATATGGAAGGGTATATTATCTTGAAACAAATAATTTGTTTCGTACATTCATATTTAAAATAGAAAAAAAAAAATGTCGAAAGTGCGAGAAAAAAGAAATTTTCTTTTTTTTAACATTTTTTTATTTAGAAAGAAAGAAAAAACAGAAATAATATTGGGGTTGATAAAAAAAAGAGTCAGCTGTTTTTTATTTTTCATTCCTCAAAGCACAATGAATGAAAACGCTAACGAGGCCGGACATGAGAGATTCTTATTATCTTCTTTTTTTTTTTTGCATGTGTTGTGGAAATTAATAAAGTACAACAAAAAAAAAAAATGGAACACGGGTCTAAATAACAATAAAAACGACAGAAACTTTTTTATTATTATTATATTAGCAGTTCCCCTCCCTCTTTCTTACGATTCCTCACACCAGCGGTTCTCCTCTCGTATCTTTTCCGCCTCCTCGCGACTGAAGTCGTTCTCAATGTTAAACAGCGTTCTTATCTCCTCCGCGGACTTGCCACGAATCATGCTAGCCACGCAGGCGCAGGTCAAATCTAACAAGTCCTTCACATTCAAAAAATTAGCGGCCATGATGACATCTATCAGTACCTCATGCTGCGTCTCGTCGTGGTCCTTCAGTAGCTTGTGGTAGAGATAGTTATTATCCCACTCACAGAGCAGACTCTCTATCGAACTTTTGAGCGGCTTGTCAATCGGGTCGGCGGGGTTGTTGGTGTGGTACTCCATATACTCCAGCACGAGGCGCAGGGTGCGGCCGGAGACGTTGGGGATGGGAATAATCGCATCCACGCCTTCCTGGTCGTCGAGCATATCCTTCAGCAGGCCGGACAGCTTCGCCGACTCGCGCGATACTTTGAACTGAATGGAAGGGTGGTCGTTGCTCTCCAGCACGCAGTACTTGGAGAAATCTACACCGTCGTGAGAGGTGATTTCTTCCGGCATGGTGTTTGATTTTTTTTTTTTTTGTTATTTTAAATTTTAGCTACTAAAATGTAAAATACAGGTATAAAATAAATAAGATATTGGAATTACAATAATAATAAAAAGAACTACTACCTATATCAACTGCACGCTGTTGCACAGTGATTGATACGGTCCTGGTACGCAGGTAGGAAAAAAATAAAAATAAAGTGGGAAAGAGAAGGAAATAGAAAAATGTGAAACAGCGCAAGACATAATAACCTACACCGAAATCTTTCACGTTATGGTGTATTTTGTATTTTCATGGCAACAAACCGAAGAGAAACATGTCTTAGTATTATTATTCTTGAACTAAAAAAAAAAAAGCAAAAACACGATACAAATATATTTCGATAACTATTTCTTTTTTTTTTTTTTTTGTCTGCCCACCTCAGGCGGCCGATCCACCGACGCAATTGCTGCACCGCCAGCGGCCCTCTCCCATGGGCACCATGAACTCGGATTTACCGCAGCTTCTACAAGTGGGGGTGTTCTCTCGCTCCGGTGCGTCTGGCAACAGGACTTGCCGCAGTTTGCTAAACCCCTCCGCCAGGGCGGCCGTGCCTCCCTCCAGCGCCCCCAGCGGGCCAGAGGCCGCCCCGCTCACGCTCGGCCGTGCCAGCCCCGCAATGTCAATGTCACGCTCCTCCGGCAGCGGCTGAATAAACTGATCGTCCTCGTCGTGCAGCGTCTCCACCACCACCTCGGAGCTGTGTTTGAGTCCACTCGCCTCCTCATCCGTTTCCTTCTGGCGACGGCGGAGCACCTTCTGGCTCTTGGTACCGACGCACTCCTTACACTTGTACCCATTGTGGCGTCGCACCATCTCGCGGTCGAAGCGGCCGCAGACGACGCAGTAGATGGCAGGAGTGCCCAACGTCTGCGTCTGGTGGGAGCGCATCAGCTCCGTGTCGACCCGCACATCGTCGAGGGCCTGTTTCTTGGAGCGGTGGAGAATGACGTCCGTGTCGGCAAAGTGCATTTCCTGATTGCGCTCCTCTCTGTCGCTGTCTTCGTCGTAGTGCAGCGCGCCGTCCACCCGCACACCGTAGTCGGTCATGATGGCGTGTCGCACAAGGTCGTCTAGCGTGGGGTCACGGGCCATCATTTCCACATCCCCAACGACAAAGTTCGAATCCGTCTTGTCGTTGGTGGCCACGGCGTCGTCCTCTTCATGGTCGCTTTCGGCATTTTCCATATCCAACAGCTTTCCTTTCCGATAGAAAATCGTACCAATGGTGTCATCCACGATATCGTTGACGCTCAGTGCCGTGTCAATGTTGGCCCGAAAGTTGCCGGTGTTGTTATCCTTCATGTACACGGGCACGCAGGCCATCTCCTCATCCAGCTTGTCTCGTCCAAAGGCGGCACGGTGGAGGAAGGCGACGGGGAGCAGTTCGAAGCACATGAGCAAGTCCTGTATCACGGCGCTGGTCGTCTCGCTCTCGTGGTCATTCTTCCCCATGTACAGGATGCCGGACATGGCCAACAAGGACACCAACACAGACTGCCAATAACTAAAGAAAATGATCGATTTGACGCACAAGAACTTGAGGAACGTGCGGGCGTAGTGCATCTCCTTACCGCACTCAATTTCGAACAGCACGAGGTAGTAGAGCGCCCAGGTCAGACTGAAGTTGATAATAATACAGTTGTAGGTGTAGACATTGTTCACGGCGAAGGTGCCCTCCTGGTAGATGCCGAAGGGGTCGGTGACTAACGCAATGAAGGAGGTGATGGGCTTGATGAGGGCGCACTGCAACACCCAGCGCTTGCAGCGGAGGTAGAAGGCTCGGTCTAGAGGGTAGGAAGGAATGCAGCACAGCGGCCACGGGTGGACCCCACGGTAGCGCTTCCGCTTCAGGGACCGCAGCAACTGCCCCTCCCCACCGCAGTAGGCAATCATCAGCATAAAGAAGATGTACAACACAAAAGCCTCGTAGGTGTCACGGATGATAATGTAGAAGAAGCGCCCTTTCGGGAATAGAAGCGATATGGCGGAGAAGAAGGCGTAGACGGGAATCATTAAAATAATACGCATCTCCAGCACCTGAATCTTGGCGTAGTCAAATCGTGCCAAGTGCTCGCGTAGGTCAATGAAGGAAATAAAACAGCTCAGAATGGCAAAGACCACCGCCGCGTACTGCAGGGGTTTGCTAGAGACCCAGGTCACATCCCAGCCTGTCAGGGGGTACTCTTCTTCTTCTAACAGCTGCGCCAAGCGTGAGACAGTGCTATTCATTTCTATTTTGGACTATAATACTAATTGGTTCTATAGGGGAGTGGTGGGGGAAAAAAAACTTCCTTCACACGAATCCTAAAGTTGCAAAAAAAAAAAAAAATGTGGAGAGAATGAAAAGTGGAAAACGCTGCTGCATGGTTTCACCCAGTGAGGCTGGTAGTGGTTTTGTGGTGTGCTTTGCTTCTTTTTTTAGTATCAAAATTAATTAAAAAAATTGAATAAAAATAAACATATACTCATTTTCTTTTTTTAGAACGAAAAAGCCTTCCTACAGGATTTTAGTAGAAGAAGCCCAAAACCTTGCCACCGGTGTTGCGGGAGCGAGCCTCCTCGTGGTCCATGATACCGAGAGAGGTGGTGAGGACGACGAAGCCGAACTGACGGGAGGGGAGGATGTTCTTCATCCACTTCTCGTACTCGCCGGTGTTGCAGTCGAAGCGGGGGCAGATGGCGCCGCACTTGTTGAGGCGACCGTTGAGGTTCACCACAATTTTGCCAGCGCGGTGATCATCGATGATCTCGAACTCACCAATGTAGCCGTGCTTCTGCATCACCTGGAGGAACTTGATCACCACCTTGGAGGAGGGGCGGATCAGCACCTGACGCTTGCCGCGGCGCTCGGCACTACTGATAGTGCGGAGGGCGTTGGCCAGAACGCTCATCATGGTCATCTTTGAAAGAAAAGAGCTTTCGAGGAGGGAAGAAAGAGGAAAAAGCGGGTCATCACAGTAGAATTTTAGATTATTCATCGAGCGCATTCCCAAAAAAAAAAAAAGACTATTTTTACAAGTTTATGTTTCATACTATACAAATTAGGGAAATCAAAGTTGTGGAATGGTGGACCCTCACCAACAGAAATCTTTTTCCTGTTTTATTTCTTTTTGGGGTACATTTTACCCCGACGCTCCGGGTTCAGTCGTTTATCCGTGGAGGCAACGAGATTGCTCTCCTTCAATGCTTCGAGGCCGTGGACGACGGCGGGGGCTGCGCCTGTGGGGTGACGCCGCAATAGCTCCACCCGTGAGGCCCGCACAACGTCGTTGGTGTGCCGTCCTGCCCAGACATACCACATGGACTTGAAGTGCGAGTGCTCCTTCCCTACACCCTCCACCGGGTGATGAAAGTCATACTTTTGTTTGGGAATAATGTAAAATGGCTCGACGGGGAGCACCTTGGTGGCGGCCGTGTTGCCAGCTGCCAAGTACGGCGGCAGCGCGAAGGAGCGGGGGGCAGTGGGGGCAGGACCGCGCAGGACGCCTTTTGCCACACGGGTCGCCTTCGCGTAGTGTTCGTTCACAAACTGAATATACCACGGTTTGGTCGCCACATAGTCCGGTGCCAGAAAGGCCCACGGCCGCCCGTCGTTCCCATCGGCCAAGAACTTCATCAAACGAGGCATGTGATCATCGCTAAAGGGCGGATTGGTGACCACCATGTCATGCGCAGGGATGGTGTGGTTGGCCATCGTCGCATAGAAGTCGACATTCTCGTTGATCACGTTGGGCATGTCTAGCTGGGCCCACGACGCCACCACCGTCCCGGAGCAGTAATAGGGGTCGTAGAGGGTAAATTTTTCCGGTGTGGAGGGACGCAGCTGCTGTCGCACCTCTTGCACCGCCGCCAGTACATCTCTCAACGCCTCGAGGGAAGTTTCAAAGTGATCGTTGAAGTTAGCCCGAAATGGATGTGAAATGTTTCGTCGTGGGACGAGCGCATTTTCGATTTCATTTCCGTCGCGGGGTCGCTTCAGTGGTTGCCGCGGCGGTCCACGTTGCATAATTCAATACACTACGGTATTCTGAAGAGGGGAAATGAAAAATAGCGATCGTGTGAATGATGAGAAAAAAAAAAAAAGTGCACTGGACAGAGAAAACATAACAAACGCCATATCAGGATGCTGTGCATAGGCATACCTGTGATACGAAATGAAAGAAAAAACTACTACTTTAAGTTTTATTTTTTATTTGATTATTATTATTTGGGCTTCTTCCCGTCTTCATCAAAGACGATATCGCAATCTTCAATCTTCTCATACTTTTGTTTCGACAACTCCTCTCGCTGTGCTGCCCGCTCCTTCGCCAGCCGCGCCTTTTCCTCCTTGGAGGCAAACAGTCGTTCATACAAGGAGGGTCCCTTAATCTCTGAAATGATTTCCGCCTTCGCGGCCTGCGGGGGGTCGGGGAACCCAAAGAAGTCACGGAACGGCTGCGAGCGGAGCAAGATGGGCTGCAGCAAACCAGCGGTGGAGAGACCAATCCAGTACGCAAACATGGCCGCCGGCTGCATGGCGAAAAAGTAAATGCCCACCACGGAGCCAGCGCGCACGGCCCACTTGATGTACATGGAGCTGGAACTACGCGCCCCTCGCTGCATACGCTGATTCATCTCAAAGTTCAACAAGAACATGCCAGCGCAGACGGCCGGCAGGAGGTACGTCGGGTCTGGCATCGTCAGGTCCTTCACCCACAGGAAGGGTGCCATCTCCAGGTCGGTCTCGTACATGGCGAGCCGCCGAATCGACAAGAAGGCGGACATGGTGATGGGGGCGGTAATCATTGCTAGGAAACTCTTCCACTGCGCACAGCCATGTTTCTTCATGAGCGCGTACTTCATGCGATTGTAGCCGTCCTTGATGACACGCTTCTCCGCCGTGGACAGCGTGCGGTCATTCTTCGCCTTGTTCTGGTTGTTGGTGATTTCAGAGATTTGGGGGCCAATCCTCGCCATTCGAAGGGCATTACGGTTACTATACAGGGATGGAATCAAGGTGAAGAGACGCATGAGAATACCGTACGCAAAGAACACATGACCCCAGCCGCCGAAATCGAAGCCGAGGAGGCCGTCGTTACGCCAACTACGCATAATCTCCACCTGCTTCTCCACTGGGCGCATAAAGCTAACCGCCCAGTCCCAGAAGTCTTCTAACTTTTCGAAAAAACTCTGATCCGGCCGAATGTAGTCGTCCACCTCCTCTGGCTGATGGGCAAAGATGTCGGGCAGCTCCTCCTCCAAGTCCTGCCGCGTGTTGCGCCCGCTGCCCCGTCCCCACGTGGCGGGGTTCCAGCTAATCTGACGTTGAGCGGTGAGGAGCACAGGGGAAACCCGCAGACGGGGGGCAAGGACGGTCGGCCGTGAGACACGTACCGCCGACAGCACTACCACACGTCGCAGCATTCGACTATGCTATTTCTTTGGGTTAGTTTCTAGAAGAAACAAAAAAAAAAAATTGTACAAAGAAGGGGAGAGTAACTGTATAAAGGCAAAGAAAGCAATCGTGGGTGCTTGAAAAACAAAACGCTTTATAGATCCGTTTGCTTTTTAATAAAAACGTATCAAGTTAGAAGTATTAACTTTATTTTTATTTTCTTACAGTTTAACTTAATTTTATTTTATTTTTGCCGAATATATTATAAATTTTTTAAAAAAAAACAAAATTTATCGTGGATTTTATTATTATTATTATTATTCCTCTTACGCCTTCTTCGCGAGAGACTCCTTCGTGGATTCGTATAACTTCATCACCAAACCGATCGCAATCGTCTTTCCATCATCGCGCATCATAAAGCGGCCCATCTTGTCAAAGTCCTTGTGTGGTTCCACCACGACCGGCCTATCAATCTCGATACGGGCGATCACCACGTCCCCCGCCTTGGCGCAGGCCGGCTCCTTCTCCAGCACCTCCCCCGTGCGCTTGTCTACCTTGGCCAGCAGCTTGTGGAAGGACGCCTCCTCCTGGGCGGCGTGGATATGCAGCATGAACCGAGAACCGGCACAGATAATGTTCTTCACATCGAGAATGACCACGCGGGCCTGGAAGTACTCCACCGCGCGGAGGGAGGTGGGGATGGAGGTGGCGACGTAACCGGTGTGAATATCGGACTCGTCAATGCCGCGCACACGCAGATGCACATTGTCGCCGGGGAAGCACTTCTCGAACTCGGTGGATTCGATGGAAATGCCCTCTACTAACGCCTCCTGGGCGGTGGGAAGCACCTGCAGCTTCTCCCCCACCGCAATCGAGCCAGACTCCACTTTACCGTAGATGTACGTCTTACCGTCATCCTTGTAGCCACCGACAAGCGGCAGGCACAGCACATCCTCTTCGGTTTTGGTCTCCGGCAGGACTAAGTCGTCAATGACCTCCATCATAGTGGGGCCGGTGTACCACGGGCACACGCCGTCGGCCGTATGCTTGATCAGGTTCTCTCCGGTAAGACCCGCGATGGGGATGAAGACTAGATTCTTGGCCTTCTGTTCCTCGTACCCATTCTGTTTCAAGAAGGGACGCAACTTGCCTACAATCTCGTCGAAGCGCTCTTGGCTCCACTGCATCTCGTCCATCTTGTTAATGACGCAAATCATGTGACGCACACCGCACGTGCGGACCAGCATGGCATGCTCACGTGTCTGACCGCCCTTCTCAAACCCCGTTTCGAACTCACCAGTACGACTGGAGATGACTAGAACGCAAATCTCAGCCTGAGTGGCACCGCCAATCATGGAGGGAACGAAGGCCTTGTGCCCGGGGGCATCCAGCACCGTAATACGGCGCTTCTCCGTCTCAAAGTAGGCCGCGCCCGTCTCGCGTGTGATACCCTTTGCACGCTCATCCTCGGAGATATCCATCGCGTACGCGTACTCCCACCCCTCACGGTGGTGCTGTTGTGCCTCGCGCTTCAGCTTGTCCATCTCGCGCTGGTCAATCATACCCTTCTCCATCAGCAGGTGACCGGAGATGGTGGACTTACCGGCATCCACGTGACCGCAGAACACCACGTTGAAGTGGGGTCTGGGGTCGCGGGTGAAACTGCGCTTGTTGAGGGTGCGCTGCTTGGCAATTTCTTTCTTGACATGCTCGCGCAGCTCTTCTGGGGTCATCTTCGCAGTGTTATCCCCAGCGGCGGGTTTCTTGGCGGCGGGAACGGCAGCGGGTGCGCTCTCTCCCTCCTTCTTGTCTTCCTCTGCCTTCGCCTCCTCGGCCTTGGACTCCTCGTTTGCCTTTTCTTCCTTTGCCTTCTCCTCCTCCTTCTTCTTTCCTAGTGAGAGCGTAGCCCCTCCCTTGCGCTTCGGCATCACAATGCCACTGGAGGTACCGCCAAGGGTGAGTTTCGCGGCATCGGCGTGCGAGGTCTTGGCCTCGACTGCGGGGGCCGGAGCAGCCGGCTTTGGCTGGTTATACTGCTGGTTCCCTCCCTGTGGTTGGTACCCCTGGTCTTGGTTGTAGCCACCCCTCGGATTATAGCCACCCGCGTTGGGGTTGTAACCACCGCCGTACCCTCCCTGCGGAGCGTACCCGCCAGCGTTAGGGTTATAACCACCCGCATTAGGATTGTATCCACCGGCATTGGGGTTATAACCACCCGCGTTGGGGTTATAACCACCCGCATTGGGGTTATAACCACCCGCATTGGGGTTATAGCCACCCGCGTTGGGGTTGTAGCCACCACCGTACCCTCCCTGCGGAGCGTAGCCGCCAGCGTTAGGGTTGTATCCCCCAGCGTTGGGGTTGTAGTTTCCGGACGGTTGTTGCCACGACATGATGAACAATTATGTCAAAAAAAACAAAGTGACTTTGCAAATAGTGTTTGTGTTCCTTTCTGTTAGGGAAAAATGAAGAGAAGTGTCCAGTAATCCAAACAGAAGAGGTGATAAAAGGAAGAAAAAAAAAAGTATCAAACTCTCCGATATAGCCAGCTTTCCTTCTTTTGTTGGTTTATTTACAAATGTGCGTTACATTCTAATGTCCTTTTCAAGGTAAATTTACAATTACGTTAGAAAAAAAAAAAAAACTTGTTTAGCACAAAAAACAAAAAGCCCATATTAATCTGCATTTGTTTACATTCGTCGTGGCGGTAAAAGAGACTTACCCGCTGCCGGTCTACCCAGGGACGGTGGCAGCGGCCCTTGTCGCTGTGGTGGTGGGACAGCGCCCTGGCCGGGGTACCCCCCCTGCTGCTGCGGTGGTGGCATCGCATTCTGATACGGTGCGCTATTATTGTTGCTAGGGTAAGACGGGTTCGGTGCGGCGGGGTAGTCCGACGACGGCCCCCGGGCGTTACTATCCACGTGGTGGTTCATTGGTGGGGGGTAGGACGAGGCCGCCGGTGGAGCCGTTGGCATGGGGCTCTGGCGGGCTTCCCCCGGTCTGGGTGGGGGAGGCAGGTTCGGGTTGCTAGGGGCGCGGCTGGAGGAGGTGTAGTTGGATACCGACTTGGGCATCAACGGCGGTGGGGCCGCAGCAGTCCTCGCAGGAGGCGCTGTACTAGCACTGGGGGGCGCTCCTTGGTAGGGTGGCTGTTGTTGCTGCGGCGGCGGTGGTTGCTGCCACTGTTGCTGGGGAGGCTGCTGTTGCTGTTGCTGCGGTGCCATCAGCGGAGGGCGTTGCTGTGTTTGCTGTGGAGGAGTTTGTTGCCACTGTTGCGGTTGTGCCGGCTGCGAAGGAGGACGCTGCAGCGGGGTTGGCGGCGCTTGTTGGGCCATCAGTGGAGGTCGCTGTTGCGGTTGCTGCCACTGCTGCTGAGGAGCGGGAGGCTGCTGCTGTTGTTGTTGGGGGGTTGGCTGAGACGGAAATCCTTGCTGAGGAGCAGGGGGCCGTTGTTGTGCCATCAGCGGAGGGCGTTGCTGTGTTTGCTGTGGAGCAGGTTGTTGCCACTGTTGTTGTTGCGCCGGCTGAGAAGGAGGACGCTGCTGCTGGAGAGGCGGTTGCTGCTGTGCTTGAGGTTGCCCAAACGGGGGACGCTGCTGTTGTTGTTGTTGTGCCTGGGGCTGTCCGAACGGAGGGCGCTGCTGCTGCTGCTGCTGTTGTTGTTGTTGCTGCCATTGTTGCTGTTGCTGTTGTTGCTGCTGTGCCTGCCTCTGTTGTTGCTGGAGCGCTTGCTCCTGCTCATACTTGTAACGGAGCAGGGCCAGAAAATCCTCGCAGGACGGGCTGGGTTGGTCAGAAATGGGCTCGTATGGAAATTGGGAGAGAATATCAGGTGGGTTAGAAACCCGGCAAACGCATTGGTATTGATCCACCGTGGCCGCCGCCTCCACATCCCCGCTCGCCGCCACACGCGCCAAGAGGTGGATCGCCTCGTGGGTTTCACCGGCGGCGAGCAGGTGGTTGGCATAGAGCGAGAGCGCCTGCATGAACCGTGGGTGGGTAATCTCACGCTGCGCCACCTGCTCCAGCTCGAGGCATGTCTTCACCACTTTGGTCACTCGCTTGATCTGCTCCGGGGCGCAGGTCGACCGCTTGTCACCAGGGACGTTGTGCAGCATCATGAGCAGCTCCGCGACCTCGTTCACGCTCTCACTGCAGGTGAAGCACACCAGGGCCCCCTCCATCTCGTTCTTCTCCCGCAGGTACTCTCCCAGGCGGTGGCAGGTACTCTGGAAGTCGTCCCCGACAAAGGAGGCAATCGCGGAGAGCACCTCCCTCCAAGGAACGTTGGCCTGGATGAGGTTGGTGAAGTCGCCACTGGCAATGGCCCCCGCGAAGAGGACGTGGCGCCGCTCGGGGTGCTGCCGGGTGACATGCGCGACGAACTGCTGGTGGACCAGCGGCATCAGATCATTGCGTAGAAAGGCAATAGAAAAGGCATCGTCAAACCGCTTCTGCTCCAAACACAGATTGACCGCCTCCTCCAGCTGTCCCTTCGCCACCATCTCCGTCGCCCTGTCCTCGAAACTCTTGTGCGTCTCTTCCTGCAGCTTGTCGAAGGGGTCCTCTCCATCCCCAGCGGCGGCGGTCGTCGCTTCCTCCACGGAAAGGTACTCCACGATGGGGGTTCGCTTGTTGGTCGCCTTCAGCTCCGTGAGACGGTCCAGCAGGGGTTGATACCACTCATCCGTCACGGCGTTCTGCTGGAGCTCGAAGGGGTCGGCGGTGACGGGAAGCGTCAGCACCTGCAGCGCATTACCGCCACCAGGGACGGCGACCACTTTCCCAAAGACATTCACGGACGCCCCGCAGGGACGGTTGTGCAGCCACTCGGGGGCCTTGTCGGTATCTCTCACCGCTCCCACAATGGTGGAGACGCTCAGCAGCGGGTGAGGGAGGCGGCCGCCAGCACCGTCTCCATCTGGGGACACCACCGCACGTCAATGACACTCTCCTGCCGCTCGAGTTCACCCATCTTCTTCCAAGTGGCGGACTCCCACAAGAAAGTCGTCCCATCCGCGCCGCAGGAGACGAGCATGGAGTCCTCCGGGCCACCCCAGTCCAGCGCGGTGACGCCACCCACGTGGCCCTCTAGCTCCGTCTCCGGGGCGCTCGCCTTCTTGAGGTCCCACAGCTGAATGGTGGAGTGTACCTCGTTGAGGCCGGCGGCAAAGATCGTGGCGACGGTGGGGTGCCACACGACGCAGTTGGCGTAGGCGCCGTTGCCGTAGCGGGAGAGACCCACCTTGGCGACCAGCGAGGTATTCTTCAGGTTCCACACACTCACCACCCCGCCGACGGTGGACGTGGCGATAATGTGAGGGAACTTGGGGTGCCACTGCACGTGCACGACACCGGTTTCCTGGGCGGAATTTTTAATGAGGGCGACCTTCTGCGGTGCCCCTGACGGCCCAGACGGTAGGCTCCACACGAACCACTTTCCGTCGTCGCTGCCGATGGCGATCAGACTGGTCTGCGCGGGGTTGAACTGACAAGCACGCACCCCCACGTGGTGTTCCTTAATGCTGTATAAAGGGCCTTGGACGTGTCCGGCGAGGATCGCGTCGACGCTGTAAAACTGTACCTCCCCGCTCACCAGCGCCACCGCGACCACCCCCTCGCCGCCGCCGTGCACGGACCAGTCCAGACGGTTCACACGCTCTGGTAGGGGAATCCTGCCAAGGGGCGGCAGGCCCGTCTCCTCTGTCCGGGTGACGTCCACCGCGTACAGCTGAAGAAACGATTCGTTGCTAAAGTCCTCGTCCACCGTGCCGGCGAACGTGGCGGCGGCAATCATGGAAGATTCATTGGAGGAGGCGCCGTCCTTGTTCTTTCTGGGTGACCACGCGAAGGTCACGCAGGTGGGAACGGACTTTAATTGCATACTATAATAACTAAAAAAAAAAAAAAAAAACGGATAACTATACTGTGCAAAAAAAAAAAAAAAAATGGTTATTCTATACACGCTAAACCGGAATATCTTCTGTCATAAAAAAAAAAAAAAAAAGCGGAAGGAAGAATGGCAGTGAAACAACAAAAGTGTACTTCCCAAGCTAAAAACGAGAAAACATTCGGCTAAACACCACAGTGGAAAAAGACAAAAAAACTAAGGTAAAAATGAAGAAATCATAAATTATGCGTGAACAAAAGAACGTTTACTTTCTCTTGGGGCGGACGGCCTTGCGGGCGAACTTCTTGGTGGCGGAGAGCGCCTTGCGGGCATCGCGCACCTTCTTCTCGCGGCTAGCGAGACGAGCGAAGCGGCGAGCACGGCGGAAGGTCACATCAGCCTGGTCGGGGCGGAGCTCGGCGGCGGCCTTGCTCACAGCAGAGGCCTTCACGCCAGCGGGCTGCACCTTCTTGGTGTACGTCTGCTTGGGCTTGTTGTTGTTCTTGCCATCCTTCACCGTCAGCACGATGCTACCCTTCTTGCCGGGCTTCACGACAGCGGCGGTGTCGTTGATGAAGCCGGACTGACGCTTCGTCCAGTTCGCATTGTTGTTGAAGGGGTCGTTGCTCAGACGGTACCCGCCGCGCTTCTGGAGGAAGCGGCTGTTCTGGCGGACGAGAATCCACTGAAGATCGGCAGAGTGAGACATCACACTTTTGTTCTATTGTTCGAAAAAAAAAAAGAGAGAGAGTAAACGGTGAAAAACAGTCCTTCATTGTTGGGATGGAAAAAAAAAAAAAACGGAACGGTAACTATACAGTAAATAAAAAAAAAAAAAAGAGCACTGGTTACGAAAGGAAGGGAACGCAATAGTTGGACCCTCGCAGCAATACAATTTCTGCCTCTTCTGTCGCCGTACACAAGGCGTTGACGGCGGTCTCGCCGCTATGATGAAAGTCGTCCTCCGCCGGTGCCCACAGCAGCGCATCGGACTGCACCTCGGTAGGGGCGCTCTCCCGTGGGGCCGACTGTCGCCGGTCCTGCACCAGCTGGTCCTGCATACTAAAGAATAATGCCGTCAGCGTCACCCGCTGCAGGGAGGCGGCCCAGAACTTGAGCGACAGCCACACCGCCGTCACCAGCAGTACCACACGATACGACTTGGGTAGCGCGCGAAACAGCGCCACACGCCTCTCTGCCAGGGTGGTGGACGAGGGAAGGTTGGCGCCTGTGATGGCGGCGGCGAGGGCGTCCGGAAAGTGCTGTCCTACCGATTCCTCTACGGCGGTAAAGTCCCCGGCTGGGATGAGCTCGTGAAACGGGAAAGGCGTCTCCGTCTCCGCTAGGCCAGCCGGCAGCGCCGCCTCGGACCGCAGCGCCGTGTTCAGAAAGTTCTGCAATAGTGAATTGGTAGAGTCGGTGATTTGCTGTTGGACCGCTTTCCGTGCAGGGATCTCAGAGGGGTTTAGTGCATCTATCGCGGAAAGGAATAAGTCAAACAGCGACGTACTCGGCATTTTTTTTTTTTTTTACTATTTTCTTATTTCTGTTTCTAATGAGGAAAGGGGAAAAGAAAAGCTAGTTCAGTGGTTAACGAATGGAAAACAAGAATCAAAGAAATCGAATATTTAGAGAAAGCAACCTTGTTCTTTTTTTTTTTTTACAAATAAATAGAAATCAAAAACAAATCATGCATAGTGAAAACCATACCCATACATTCCTGCGCATTTCTTGTGCAAATCACACATCATAGCTAGATTTACTTTCTCTTGGGGCGGACGGCCTTGCGGGCGAACTTCTTGGTGACGGAGAGCGCCTTGCGGGCATCGCGCACCTTCTTCTCGCGGCTAGCGAGACGAGCGAAGCGGCGAGCACGGCGGAAGGTCACATCAGCCTGGTCGGGGCGGAGCTCGGCGGCGGCCTTGCTCACAGCAGAGGCCTTCACGCCAGCGGGCTGCACCTTCTTGGTGTACGTCTGCTTGGGCTTGTTGTTGTTCTTGCCATCCTTCACCGTCAGCACGATGCTACCCTTCTTGCCGGGCTTCACGACAGCGGCGGTGTCGTTGATGAAGCCGGACTGACGCTTCGTCCAGTTCGCATTGTTGTTGAAGGGGTCGTTGCTCAGACGGTACCCGCCGCGCTTCTGGAGGAAGCGGCTGTTCTGGCGGACGAGAATCCACTGAAGATCGGCAGAGTGGGACATAAAGTTAGGTGTAGTTTTTCCTAGGCTAAAAAGGAGTATAAAAAAAAAGGGGGAAAGAAGAAAAATATCTTTTTACCGTTTGTAGTGGCCTTTACGAGAATCAGCGAGGGCACAGCACCTAAGTAGAAAACCGAGGGGGGAAAATTGAAGACAGTTTCTCTTTCATATAATCATATTTATATTTTGTTATTTTTTTTGTTTTTGATGGGAAAAAAATCTCTTTTGTTGAAAAAAAAAAACTACAATTTTTCGTTCTTTAGAGTTTGTAACCTTCCATTGTTAAACAATAGCTTCACGAAAGAAATAGTAGAATTTATTTCTCTTTAAAAAAAAAAAAAAAAAACACGGGGGGAAAGGGACAAAAAATAAAAAGAAGAACAATAGAACTCATTTCTCCTTTTTTTTTTTTTTTTAGACTTAAGAGTAATAAGTTTGTTTCTCTCCCACTCTTTCTTTTTTTATTGTTATCATCTCCTTTGAGACAAAGAATCATCATAACAATTAAAAATCAAGAGGGACATCTTTACATACTTGTCTACTTTTTTTCCTTCTTTATTTTTTATTTTCCTTTTCCATTTTCTTGCATTTTTTTTTTTTTATTATTTTATTTTATTTAGGCAGTCGCCTTCTTCTTCTTGGTGTACTTGACGAGGCACTGAGAGGCCGTGGGGCCCACCACCATCGTGTGGTAGTTCGGTTCGGGAAGGGGACCGATCAGCTCAAAGTCGTAGTCGCGCAGGACGGTCGCGATGATGGTCTTCACCTGCAGCAGGCCGAACTTCTCGCCAATGCACTTGTGCACGCCACCGCCAAAAGCACAGAAGGCACCCTCGATCAGCTTCATGTTGCGCTCCGGGTTCCACTCGCGCGGGTTGGGGAAGGCCTCCTCGTCGAGGTGGGAGAGCAGCGGGGAGCAGGCGATGATATCACCAGCGGGGACGGTGTAGTCACCGACCTGGACAGGGGAGAGCACCTTGCGCATGAGCATCATGAGCGGGGGGTCACGGCGGATCGACTCGCGGGCGCAGTTGTCGGAGAAAGGCATCTCATCCATGACGTTGTCGTAGTTGAGATTATCGGGGAACTCATCGACCTCCTTGTGGAACGTCTCCAAGTGCTTCTTGTTCTTGGGGTCCATGAGGTGGAGCAGGGTCCAGCAGGTGGTGATGGTGGAGGTGTGCTGACCGGCGAACATGGCGGCCACAATCATACCGCACACCTCGTGCTGCGACATGCGGGTGCCATCGCGGTAGACGGCGTTGAGCAGACCAGCGAGGAGATCAGACGTGTTGGTGTCCTTCTGGGCCTCCTCCTTCTCGCGGGCAATGATGATCTCGCTCAGGATCTGCTGCAGCTCGGCGCGGGCCTCACGGCACTGGTAGGACTGGGGGAGAGGGAGCTTGAGGATGGACGGGACAAAGACGGCGGCGGGGATGAGGCAGGCCTCCATGCGGGCGAGCAGCTCCGCGAACTGGTGGGCGTTCAGCCGCTTGCGGAGGTCCTCCCCGAAGAGGCACTGGCAGGCGGTGTTGATGATCATGGCGCTGCAGTCCTCCAGAATGTTGATGACGCCCTCATCCTTGTTCCAGTTCTCCGCCATGAACTTGCGCACCTCGTGCTGAATGGAAGGAACAAAGTTCTGGAACTTGGCGACGGTGAGCTCCTCGGCCAGGAAGTTGATTTGCTCACGCATACGAGGGTAGCTGGCACCGTAGGCGACGCCCTCGCCGAAGACGGGGATCATGAAGCTGTAGACCTCACGGGGGGAGAGCACCTCGTTACGGGGGAGGAAGAACTTGCTGTGCTGGCGGACATCACCGACAACGGTGATGCGGTTACCGCAGATGTTCATGGTGAAGACACCACCGTGCTTCTTCTTGGCCTCAACCATGAACTTGGCGGGGTTCTTACCGAACTGAACAATGTGGCCCACGAAAGGGGTGTGGCAGGGGACGACCGGGGGGTCCGTGGGGCGGGTGGTGTTGAAGGAGTGGCAGAAGTACCATCCATAGACGGCAGCCGCCGTGAGGAGGAGTACAAGGATTTCAAACAGCATTGGTTAAAAAAAAAAATGTTGTTTTGAAATTTTTATAATAAAATGAAAAAAAGAAATTTAAAAATTGGAAATGAAAATTTTTTAAAAGGGGAAAAAATGACTTTTTTATATATTAACTTTAAATATTTTTGATTTTTTTTTTTTTTTGGTAAAGATTTTTTTTTGATTGAAAGAGAAATGAAAAAAAAAGGCTTTGATTGAACTAAATAATAAACTTTCGAAAAGAAAAAAATGAAAAGAGGAAAAGTAAAGTAACGAATGGGGAAACGTGTTGCCATCAAAAAATAAAAATAAGAAATAAAAAAAAATTGTGCGCAATCACAACTATTACAAGTACAGGAATGGTATTTAAAAACATCAGAAAAATATACAAAACCATAATTTAACAAAACGCAAAAAAAAATGGAATGATACGTACATTCGTGGACTATTCCAACTCTACTTGGTTCCCTTCCTGTCCATCGTTCTGATTGGACTTCTTCTTTTTCTTTTTCTTCTTCTTCTCCTTGGCGATCGCATTGCCCTGTTTCCCGAACGGTGTCTGGGACTGACGCTCCCTCTTTTGCAGAATGTATTCGTACGTGGTGAGTCCTTTAATATTCAGCATAATGTGAAATCCCAGCAGGTGCACAATTGCCGGTAGGCCAATGAGCATGACGGCACACAACAAGATGGGTCCTACGCGGAAGTAGACATTGTGTGCCTCCAGCTGCTTCCACCACTTGGCGAGAATGACAATACCAGAGATCATGGCGAGGGTCATGGTGGTCACGGCGCTAATGACGTAGCAGAGGAAGCCGCGGTAGTTGCGGCGGCCGACACACATGTTGAGCCACTTGCAGTGGTGGTCGAACCCTTCCACGCACTTGTTGCACGCCTTGCAGTGTTTGGAGTCGTCCTTGGTGCGCCGCCGGCAGTATGTGCACAAGTCCCCCGTCTTGGAGTAGTCTCCATTCTCCCTAAAGGTGACGATGGCCCAGCCGGTGCCGAGGGACATCATTCCTATAAAGATGAGCACGCTGAATACAATCAGCTCCGCCAGGCAGTCGTGGTGGCCGTCGAGGTAGAGCAGAATGTACCCCGGAAAGACGGACGACCAAAAAAAGAGCATCCCAAGAAATTTGATCACCCCAGCGATGATCTGCAGCAGGTGGAGCGGCCGCTGCATCCCGTGGCGGCGGGGGGCGTTGTCCATCCAGCTGTCAGGGTCGGTGCGGTCGACGCAGCAGGAGGCGAAGGGCTGCTTCACGGGGTCACGGGGGGCCACGGTCGCTGCTGCTGCTGCTGCTGCTGTCGCTGTCGGTGTACACCCCTTCCTCCGAGGCGTAGAGGGTCTCCCCGTAGTAGCGGTCCGCCTCCTGCTGTATCTGACTAATATCTGCGTTAGGGGGGACCACCTGTACCGAGTGGTTATCTTCTACAAAGTGGGAGGCCTCCGCGTCGCGGGGGGAGAACTCGCGCATCTCCACCGACTCCTCCCTCGGACGTATCTTGTTGAGCACTCTGCGCGTGTCGGAGTGGGCCACCCCGCTGCCCTCCATGTCCACCACGATACTCTGATCGGGCTCCTCCGGTACGAGTTGGATAGGGCTGTCGCTGCTCTTCTTTTCCGGCGAGGCGGAGTGGTTGGGCTCACGAGAGGTAAACTCTCCGCCGGAGCTGTTCTCAATGGGTAGAGGAGTGTTGGTGCCGGGGCGGCGCTGCGGGGGGGCCTCCGAGACGTACGTGGACTCGGGCACCTTGGAGGATCGTCGTGTTTCTGTCGGGGAGGCCTTCTCGCTGACGAGCAGCTGGGAGTTCCGTTTGCTACTGGCCTCCGTCGCGGTGGTGGCCTCGTCGTTCAGCTTTTGCTTGTGCAGGGCGATGGCAAGCCGCTCCTCCTCGTCGGTGTCGTTGTACTCGCTCACGTTGATGGAGTCTCCGTTGGTAGTCTTTTTCTTTCGTTTCTTTTTGCGGCGCTGCTCGTCCTGCTGTGACTCAGGGTCCGGTGACTTGTCTCCCGTGTCCAGTCGCTCCACGTGGCTCTCCTCGTCCGGCTTGCTCCGCTTCTTTTTCGAATCCGAGCTGGGCACCACCTCGCCCTCCTTCCTACCATTCTCCACCTCTAACTTCTCTGCCGGTGCTCCATTCTTCTCTTCCCTATTATTGGTCTCCTCCGCGTCAGACTTTTTCTTCTTTTTTCGTTTTCGGTGGGCGTCCTCGGAAGGGATCTCGCTATTGTCCGCCCTCGAAGTCAAATCCTCGGTGGGGTAGTGCTCTACGTCCGCCTCTTTTTCGGTCTTTTTCTTTCTTCGCTTCGTCATCTCCTCCGTATGGGCGTCGTGGCTGTTTTCTACTTTACTGTTAGTCACGTCGTCTAACGGGTACTCTCCCCTGTGTTTCTCCGGTGACATCTCACTCGTTTTTTTCTTTTTCTTTTTCGGCCGTTCCTCCTCCCCGGCGGGGGCAGCAGCCGGCGGTGAGCTCTGCGGTCGTGTATCTACTGCATCGGTTGCCGCCTTCGTACCGTTCCCCTCGCGGTGGACACCGTTTGATTTATGAAGTACTGGTGTGCCACTGTCGGCCTGAGAAGAAAGTCTGCCGGCGTCCTTTTCCTCTCCGGATCGGTGAGATCGTGTGGGCGGGGCGGACTTGACGTTTCTAGATGGTTTTTCAGGAAGGGGGTCCTGTTTGGGCGGTACTTCCGCCGCTGCTAAACTCATGTTTTACTATATGGTGTTTTGTTTGATGTGAGTGTTTGTTAAGGGTACAACGGAAGCGTTGTGTTTGTATTGCCCGATGAATAATGAAACAGTAAAAGAAACGTATAATAGAATACAAAAAAAAAATGGGAGTGAAAAAAATATATATACTACAAAAAAAAAAAAATGAAAATGAGAGAAGAGAGAGGGATAAAACACCATCACAACAGCAAAAAGGAAAATCACCACATTATAACAAAAAAACAGCAATGCCATAGAAAAATTAATAAAAGAAAACAGAAGAAACGTATTGTATAAATAATGTGACAGTAGTAGTAGTATCGGTGTATACCTCTTCTTATTATTATTATGTGGAAAGATCATCCTCGTCGGGGGAGATGCTAGAGCTGTGAGGGAACGCGAATCGGTCCGATGGTGTCATGGGCGGTCGCTGCGACATGCCACTTTTATTTTCCGAGGTGTGTATCGTTGGGGTGTTCATGTGAAGCGGGGAGCCGGGGGATAGGCAGAGTTTCTTGGGCTGCTCCACTCGCAGGTGTTGCTCCTTCCACAGAGTGGGTTGCGGCGGTAGCTCCGTCGGTGCTGGCAAAGGGGTCTCATCCACGATCACGGCTTCCTCCTCCTGTTGTGGCACCGGCGCACTTTCCGCCACTCCACTTCCCATTTCTGGCTTCGTCTCCTCATCGGTGCGGAGAAACGAAAAACTCTTATTTCCGTCCGGGGAGCCGAACGCGCCACTTTCAATCAACTGGCGTACATAACTGAAGCGCTCCCCGCCGACTTTTTGTGTCTTTTCCTCCTGCGGCCGTCTTTCTGTCGTTTTCTTCGTTCGCTGCGACACATTGAGACGTGATTTGGACTTGCAGTGAAAGTCGAAGCTGTACAGTTCTTTCGGGACCGATATCGCCCGTACCAAGGAACCGCCCCGCTGCCAGGAGAAGGAGTGCCGCATCGAGGTGTTGAGCGAGAGTGGCTTCGCGGTCCACTCCGACCCTAACGGCCGTGTCCCCTGTACATGCAAAGGGGACCGCAGCGAGAAGAGACGAGGAACAGGGAAGGGATTGGTGTGGGCATCCGGGAGAGAGCCGGCGATGGCGTCCTGAGACTGGAACCCCTTCATTTGCTTCAGCTCCTCCCGGAGCTCCTCGTTGGTCTCGAGGACATTCTCCGGTAGCTGCCACGACTTGGGGGCCCGGGCGATGATCTCTTGCAAGTCGGCGGCACACCCCACCAGCCGCACCATGTCCTTGCGCCGCTCCCTCTGTGGGGGCAGCTCGGGCTGGGTGCGGCGGTTGACCGCGGAGACCTCTGGGGAGAAGGCAAGACCGGTGGTGAGGGTGCCGCTGTAGCTAGAGGTATCGAACCCGGTACCGTCCGTCGTGCCAGCCTCGCCCCCGTCGTGTATCTTCCCGGTGCGCAGCCCCGCCTCGCAGGACAGCACCTTGGACGAGTGCTCCTCCCCACCGGAGACCACATCCTTGGAGGCAATGACGCCCAGCCGCGGCGCCACGTCCTCCTTCTTGGTCCCCTCCACATCAAGGTCATCAATGTGCAGTACGCCGCCCCGACCACCCAAGGAGTCCCTCGCACTCACGCCGAGCAGCAGCCGTAGCGTGCCGCGGGAGAGCACAAAGTCCGCGATGGAGGTCCGGCCCGGGTTCTCCATTCGTTTTTGCACGTGGACCAGCAGCGAGACGTAACCGGCGGCGGGGTGCCCCGGGTTGGCGTTCACTTCTTTCATCCAACGCTCACTAATAAGATTCGACCGCAGCGCCTCCTCGACAATAATTTTGTACTGCACCGGAAACAGCACTTGGTACTCCTTGCCGACACGGGTCGTGGCGCTCGCGTTCTTGCTGTCCGACCCCGTGTGATGACTAAAGGAGGACGACGTCAGGTTCGACCCACTCAGAAGGGTTTGCAGCTCCTTGTCGTTGAAGGCGCGCAGTTGGTACTCTAGCATGGCGAGGCGCAGCTCATAAATCAGACTCACCAGCTCATTGGCGAAAATAGAATTTAGCCTTGGCATCTCGCACAGCAACACATCCCCGCAACTTTCTAGAATTTTGAAAATAGAGGCGAACACGACTTCGTGCAGTGGCACGGCCACAAAAGGGGTAGACGTGTCGAAGGTTAAGGCGTGATTGCCATTGCAGAAGGACTCCACAAACGCCTTGTGGTGATGCTCCTTATTGGAGGAGAGGTCGCTAGCCGCGATACTATTGTTGTTGAGCAGCTCCACCGATAGGTAGTCTGGCTGTAGGAGGGCGCCTTGATCACTGGGGGACAGAGCGTCGGCCGACTCTTTCTGTATTCCTCTCGTCTGTGGACTACGCGATCCTCGCCCAATAATTTCCTCGGAGGTCAGTTTGCTCTCGTTCATCTGGTAGGAGGACGCGGACTCCAGGGTCGAGGGTTGCACCAGCGGGGAGCCCTCCTCCTGCGCGGCGTTGATCAGCTCCTGCAGTCGTCGGCTCATCTGCTGCAAGTTGTGGTAGTGCTCCCGTGGCACGGTCACCTTCACCACCCCACACTTCACCAGTCGGCGAGCACTGAGGATCACGCACTTGGCCCAATGCAGCGCGAGGCAGCGGCGCCCCGTGCGGTTAATCGCACTCTCCGCCATCTCAGAAGGAGTCGTCCCGGTGACGGCGGCGGTCGGTCGCGCCTGAAAGGGGTTCGACTTTTTGGTTTTACGCTTCAGGTAGTCACGGGTGAGCTCCGGCATGGAGGGGGGCGGAGCACGTGTGCCGTCTCGGTTCCACCGCGGCTGCAGCGTGCCCGGTGGGTGGTCGGAGCCCTCGTGTTCGCAGGTGTGGACAGAGGCAGAGGGAGAGGTAGAGGCCGACGGTTCCCCCGTGGAGCAATCCTCCAGAGAGGAGCCCATGCTCATCTCGCTCGTCCCCAGGGCGAAGGACTGCGGGGTGTCGGGGGACCCCAACAGCTCGCCGCCGTCGTCGTCCATCATGGCGAGATTATTCAACCGCTGCATCATGGCCTCGGTGAATGGGGTACTCCACGTGTCGGCGAGGAGTGGCGTGCGCAACAGCCTAGCGGAGGTGAGGGCGAGTGTGTAGGCGTACTGCAAGACCGCCTGCGCCACCACGAGACCGCAGTTATAGGCGTCGCTCTCGGCCACCACGCCAATCACCGTCAGGAGGGAGTGGCAGCGGGTAAAGCAGGACGCTAAAATGTACTCCACACGCAACTCCGCCGCGGAAAAAGCGACCTTATTGCAGTCCTCGTCGCATCCTTTCGACGACGGCGGGGACGACAGGGGACTACGCGAGGAGGCGCTACTGTTGTCAATACTAAACACATTGCTGTCCTTCCGCATGAGCTGCTCCTCCCGCTCCTTCTGGGTCCGCTCCACGTCGTCACTGCCTAGCCCCCCAAAGACGTAACCGACAATCCACTGAATGGAGAAACCACCGCGCGAGTTGGGCGGGTGGGCGGCCATCAGATCCGGTGTGAGGACATGCGCCAACAGCATCGTCGCCTGTGCCACAAACTCCGGACCGCGGGAGTCAATGTACTCGATGGCGGACTCCGCTATAATTGGATCGTGCGCCACGAAGGCAATCGCGGAGTACTGTAAGGCGTGTAGGTTCGACTGCAACCGGAGGAGCACCGTCGCCTCAATTCGGTTAAACGTCTCGCACGCCGCGCACAGGCCGCGCTGGGCGGTCACCTCCTCCTGGTGGGCCTGGGTGCTCTCGCTCACATCCCCTTCGCTATCGCTGAACTCCTCGTCGTAGTACTGCCGGATGGGGGACTGACACGCCCCCGTGCAGAGGTGGCGGGTGTGCTCCTTGCGGTACGACTGCTGCTGCTGGTGGACGGCGGTCAGCGACAGGAAGACGTGGGTGAAGGCCTGGATCGCGTACTGGACGGTGAAGTCCACGCTGCAGCCGCCGTTCATGTCGTCGTGGGAAATATCGGCCGAATCGTACGACGGACCGGGTGTTCGCTTCTTACTTTGAAACTTGTCAAAAAAGCGCATTTTGGGAACGTCCGTGGCGCTACCACCTAAACTTAGTAATCCATCCGGTCCCAACGCCGTCGTGGGGTCGTGAATACCGTAGCGGACGACAGCGACCAGCACGGCCTCCAGCAGCTGCAGCGCGTGTTGCATGACGGTACTCTTCTCCTGCACAAACGACGCCAGTTCGTCGTCGGTGGGTCGCACCACCGGCTGTTGTGCCTGCCAGCGCACACTATGAATCAACTCTACAATAAAGTGCGGCTGCACGTCGGCTGGGGCACTCAGGATTGTCGTCTCCGTCGGCAGAGCGGGCGGCTCGTCTGGGTTACTATTGGAGAAGAGATCTAACGTCGCGGAGTCGGGGGATATTTGCGGACAACAAGTTTCTAATAACTGTGGAACCGTCTCCGCAGTCCGTGGTCCCGCCTGCAGCGGCGCCTTCTTGGCCGATGGTATGATGACCTCAAAATGATCACACGCGGCGTAAATATCGCTCAGCGTTAACACTAACAAATCACGAAACACCGTGAAGAACTCTACCGTCGTCGTCCGGTCCCACAGTGGGCCACAGTTGGCGGTGTTAGACTCTGTCGATCCCTCGCGCTCTAACGCTGTTCTGCCGCAGACGACCTGCAGCGCCACCTCGCACAGCTGCTGGACACTCTCCTCACTGAGGGACGGGCAGTGGTGCCGGACACTCTTCGTGTGACACAAGGCTAGCAAGATCGTCATGGGCATATACTGACGGACAAAATTCACCAAGTGCGGTTCCTTCCGTTTTAATTCGGAAATGAAATCCGGATGCAGATAGACACGCACAAAGTCTTCCCAGCTACTCTCTTTTGGTCGTAAATGATAGACGAAGGCGGCTAACTGGGTTTGACTGTTGACACCGTGACCGGTGAGGCCGCTCGCGACATCGTGGTGATGGGGACTAATGGCATGACTACTCTTTTTAGAATTAAGATCTGAGTTTTCTGGTCGATTGGGAAACATAGGGCTATATAGTATTATAATAATATATTTTTGAGTGTGTTTTTCAATAATTATTTTGAACTGTTTATTGAAAAATGGGGGTGAATGAAAAAAAAAAAAAAATGAAAGCAGAGAAAAAGGAAAAAAAGTAAAATACCTAACTAAAGTATTTTATTATTTTCTCCGTCTCTTTTTCGCTAAAGTTTTGTAATGTAATACTATTATTCTCTTTTTTTACTATTTTCTTTCTTAACGATACTCTTTTTTTCGTTTTCGTTTTCGGTAAATAAATAAATTATAAAAATTGAGGTCGTTTTAATAGGAAAATCAAAAAACCTAAACTTAAAGAAAAAAAAAAGGTGCAACTCTTAACAAAAAAAACGATAGAGAAAAAGAGAATCAAATCACCAAAGAAGAAAAAAAAAGCTCACTTTTCTATAACACAAAAACAAAGCAGACATAGCCAATAACCATTTTTTTAATATGTTTCATTTTATTTTTAATTATAGATCATAAAAAAAAAAAAAAAAACTTGTACTATTATTTTAATTATATCTTTTTCTTCATCACATTGCACTTCTTATTATATATTTTTTTGGTTTTTGTAAGTATTTATACAAACACTCGTATAGGTTATTATTATTGTTGACCTTTTCAGCTTCTTTTTCTTTTTCTTGATATGCTTACTGTATTCATTCCCGTTATTTCATTCTTCCGATAATAAGAAAAAAAAAAAAGCCCACTTTATAGAAGAATTTAAAAATAAAAATAACGAGTTTCCTGTAAAAGTCACAAACCGTAAGACACAACAAAGAAAGAAAAAAAGGTGAAACCGAGAAAAAAAAAAAGGTTCATATATACGTTTACATCTGCATTTTTAACTTCCCTTTTTCTTTATTTTCTCATTTCATTCTCTCTTAGGCGGTCTTCTGCTTGAGGAACGCATACCCCAGCTCCTGCGCGCCCTCCTGCTGCAGAATTTCAAAGTACTGGTTGATCATGGTGACAGAAAGTAAGATACCCGTACCGCTGCCAATGGCGCCGAGGAAGTCTGCCCCGATGGTGAGCGCTCCTACACAGAGACCACCGAAGGAGGCGGCGACGGGGATGTACTTGTCGAGCAGTCGGGCCATATCCTCTTCGCTCTCACGGGCCTGCACGAGCCACCGGCCCTGCGCCGCGAGGTTGCGGGCGACATCACGGGGACTGGTGCGAGAGATGTTAATCCACAGACGGGAGAAGAGGGCGCAGGTCGTCAGGACAAAGGTAATGTAGAAGACGGCGTGGATGGGGTCGGCGAGGAGGTCGTAAAACGTGGCGGGGGCCGTCAGGTAGTAGGCGAGACCACCGACAGGGAAGAGCTGGCCACCACGACGGCCGTACCCGCGGGGCTCCCAGCGGCCGAGAAGATTGATAATGAAGTTGCGGTTACCGAAGCGGCGGGACAGGATCTGGGAAAAGAAGTTGAGGTTGGAGACGACGCTGGTCTGGAGGATGATGGGCATGTTGCTCGTGTAGAAGAGCTTGATCATGTACGGCTGGCGGTCCTGCGGGTTGAACTTACTCTTGGTGATGAGAGGCACGCGGAAGCCTTGGAAGAAGACGACAATCACAAAGACCAAAAGGGTGGCGGCGACGTTCGTCAGGTTCGGCAGCTGCGGGCGGTAGAAAGCCTCACGAAGGGCGCGTACCTTATCCCGGCGAGACACCAACAAGTGAAAGAAGGCAATGACCGCTCCCTCAAACTCCGCGCCACGGCCGGTGTTGATGGTGGAAGGAGAGAAGCACTTCCAGATGATGGTGTCACACACATTAGTGGCAATGAAGAGGGACGTACCGCTGCCGATCCCCCAACCTTTCTGCATCAAGTCGTCGAGCAGCTGGCAAATGATCGTAGAGAGGAGGAGCTGACCGACAATGACGGCGCACATGAAGTAACCGAGTTGGGCAGGGGCACCGTACATGCCGGCAGAGACATAGCTGGTGGCCTCAACCAAGCAGACGACAAGGGCCAGCAATTTCTGAGCCCCCTCGTAGCAAGCGCGCTCCTCCTTATTGTTGTTGTCCACCTCGATAAACCCAACGCCCACGAGCAGTTCCATAATCAGCGACGCCGTCACCATGGGGGAGATACCGAGCTCCATCAGCGTTCCCTTGTTGCTGGCGAGCACGACCCGCATCCAGTAGAAGGGGTCGGAGGAGTTACCAGGACGGGCGCCGTACACCGGCACCTGACTGCTAACGAGGAAGATGAAGAGCGCCACGGCGGTCCACATGATGCGCTCACGGATGGGCGGCAGACGACGGGGCTTGGCGACCTCGGGGAGGAGGGAGAGCACGGGCTTCAGGCCGAGCAACCAGCTACCCTCGCTGGAGGCGGTGTTGGTGTTTTTCATTTTTTTTTTTTTCTCGATAAAAAAAAAAAAAAGAAAAACAAATAAATAAATATATAATAAAACTTTATATGAATGTATTGCTTAAAAAGGAGGAAGGAGATGGGAGTAGATGTAGAACAGTACGCAGCAAAGGAAGAGAATTCAAAGTTGTTGTTGTTTTTCACTGAACATTGTGGGCATAATTGTATTTTTGTTTTTTTTCTTCTTATGGGTACTTAAACTTTATTTCAATTTTTTTTAATATATGTTTCTGAAGTTTATCATCTGTAATAAATTGAGTTTTATCTTTTTTCATAAAAAAAAAATGGGGTTGTACATACAAAATCAAAAAAAAAAAAACTTTCGGTAATGGGATAATAATGAAAAAAAAAGTGTTCGGTAGTCATCAAGAAGACGCATTAAAAAAAAAAAAAAAATTCGGAGCGGGTTTGAAAAATATACATTTTGCATATATCTATTTTACGGTACTAACTATTACAACAGCATTATAATAATATAAAACAAAGTAACACAAAAAAAAAAAAAAATGTAGGGTTGATTTCGGTATTAAAAAAAAAAAAGTATACTAAAAAAAAAAAAATCAGCACGTCACATAATTTTCCACATCTTTTCTTGCCATCTGAATCGTAAATAACTTTGTCATTTCCGGTTGTTGCAGAGACCACTTGAGGCACCGCACGGCGTCCTCTGGCCGCTCAAACTTTACAAAGCAACCCCCAAAGTACGGTGGGTGCAAGTACGGTCGATAGCAGACCACGCCAGGGAACCGCTCCTCAAAAAAAGAGGGGCACAGCACTTTACTGACGAAACGAAACTCTTTTCTGGATTCCTCGTCGGTTAAATATTTGATAGGAATATTATTAGTATTAGAGGATGGTGTTTCTTCCATCGGTGCTGGTGTATTATTATTATGATTAGTATTATGATGGATGGTGCCGGGCAGAAGGGCTGGCTGGACTACGGTAGAGGGATGACGTGAGGCGTAAAACGCTCTGGAAGGCAAATTCGGAATCGACTTGTAAAATAAATGATGATGATGATGGTGTGCCGCCATGAAGATCATTCTGCTGCCGACCGCGGACTGACTGAAGTCTCGCTGCACACAACACTCTGTGGGGGAGAGCAGCGTGCCTTCCTTGGGGTTGGACGACGGCACTTGCTCCATACTCTCCTGCCGTGATTCCATATTACTATTATTATTATGATTCATGTTAATGTTATTGCCGGGGAGCTCCGAGGAAAGGGTGTCCACCGCACTCCGCCACCGCTCACTGTCGTCGTCGTCGTTCATTGCTTTCCGAAAACGGTCTTTTAATTTGAAAAATACGGTTCGAATGGGTAAACGACCGTCGAGACAAAACGGATCCATCGACGTACTCTGACGCTCTTTTTCATTAATATTATTATTGTTGTTGTTTGGTCGTGAGGGTCGTCCGTCCACTGGGAGCGGTAAAGGAACGGCAATCGGGTAATTATTATGATGATGGGGAATGCTGCTATTCACGCTATTACTGGTCATAGTGCTGTTGTTAGGATACACGGTGGTGCTCGTGCTGGTCCCTTCATTAGCATTAGGATTAATATTAGTATTATCCAACTCTGTACAAAGCAAATCAATCGGAATGGGCGGTGTCACTTTTTCCTTTTTCTCCGTTACCGTTTTATTCATCATCTTCATCCCGTTATGATTATAACAAGGATAGCTGTGGTCAGCGACCCAGTCCTCCGCGGTGAGGAGCGGCCGCCCGTCGGTGTGCTTCGCGGTATAGGCGGTGAGCACCGCACAATGCAGTAAGGGGAAATGATAGCTCGACGACTCCAAAGGACGGTCGGTGTAGGGCAGAAGGGGGGTCATCTCTTTTTCATCATTATTGTTATTGTTATTATTATTAGGAGTGAGAATGGGGTTATCCCTCTCTGATTTGCCTTCTTCCTCAGCGTCTGTGTGGTCCTCCTCGTCTTCCTCTTTTTCATTATTATTATCATCTTCGTTATGCCCTCCTTCCTCTTCTGTAGACGGCTGCTGTGGATGATTCATCGTTTCTAATTCCTGTTTGGCCGTCTTTTTATTTTTCAACTTGCGTGCCGTACTAAACCACCGTAACGCCTCCTCCGCCGTGGTGGGGCTGTCGTACTCGATAAAAGCAATGTCCTTCCCTGGCACCATCACGTGCTTCACTCGTATCGACAATAAGCCATTACACGGTACGAATGGCAGTAATTGTTTTCCATTCTGCACCGACGGCGGTAAAACCGGAATATACAAGGTTGTATTACTATTAGTTTGAATATTTATATTATTATTATTATTATTATTCGTTTCTGGTGGAGATTCTGTTTGCTGCGGTGGCAAAACACACGTGTTGGGGATTGTGGGCGTATACACTAACTTGGGATTGATACTTCTATTATGTATATTTATATTCGTATTATTATTATGATGATGAACTGTGTTCGGAATAGGTGTCGTCATGGTGTTGGTCGGTGGAGAGGGAAGCGGCATCCGCAGCGGGGCATAATAACTATTATTATTATTATTATTATTTTCCCATTTATAATTAGCGGTTGGGGATGAAAAATAGGCATTGGTGGTATTGTAATTATTATGATGATGGTGGCTGTGTCGTTTACTTCTGCTAGAGTGCGAGGAACTGCTAGGCAGCGGCAGGGAGCTGTGGCTGGAGTTGCTATTATTATCGCTACTATTATTATAATTATTATTATTATTATTACTATTTAATCCAAAACTATACGCGTTGGGTTGCAGTAAGGAACTCAAGTTTGTATTACTGCCGGTGGTGCTGCCGCCGTAGAGACTAGGAATGGTATTATTATTATTACCGTAGAAATAATTATGATTATTATTATTATGATTGTTTGTTTTGTGTTGGCTAAAAGGCGTGCAAGAGCCTTGGCCGGCATAACGTGCATCGTTACTATTGTAATACATACAAAATGTATTCTGTCAATACAGAAAATATTACTTTTTATATTTTTTATAATATTAAAAAAAAAAAAAAAAACTATGCAAGCACTGTTTTAAAAAAAAAACAAAATCAATTGAATAATATATGTGGGTGCACAAAAACACGAAAACAAAAACGAAAGAGTATAATTTTTCAAAAAATATTAATATAATAACGGATAACGGAAGAAGAATAAAAATGTGGTTTTTTTATTTTTCTTCCTATTATTATTATTATATTGCAATTCTTCAACGACTCCCCACGTAATACGTTTTGTGTGTTTTGTTTATTTTATTTTCTTTTTTTTTATGATTATTATTATTGAATATTAAAGTGCCTTTTGCTAAACTAACTAATTTTTTATTATTATCAATATATATTTTTTTTTTGGTCGTGAACACTAAAAAAAAAAAAAAAGTTCGGTAATTAAATATATGATTAATATTTCGTTCTATATTTAATGATTTAAAAAAAAAAAAAAGTGAACTATTGTTTTGTAGGGGGAGGTCAGTAAGCGTAACGAGTTCTACGTAGTTACGAAAACTAGAAAGTATTGCCGTATATTTTTTTACTGATTTACTTATTTTTATTTTTTTTTTTATGATAAAAACAAAAAAGACTAGGACCTATAATTTTATAAAATAATATAACTGTAGTGATTACAAGTATGCTACGAAAAAAAAAAAAGTAATGATATGAAAATAAGGAATTCTAAGCTATACAACAAAGTGGAGTGACTTCAAAAATAAAATAAAAAAAAAGTGTGAGTGAAGGAAGGAAAAAAAAATTAAAAAAAAAACGGTTAAAGAAAAAAAAATCCTTTTCTCTCTCTCTTTTTTTTTTTTTTGTATTTATGTTTGCCCTTTTTCTTTTTCTTTCTTTTTTTTCTTGAAAACTTCAGCGACAACTAATAACAAACTCTTTTTTTTTTTTTTCAGGATAAATAATTGTGCGGAGTGCTTTTGTCGCTTTCCTTTTTCTGTTTCGTTCTTTTCTTCTTTGAGGAAAAAAATAAAGAAGAGAGAAAAAAAGGGAATCCAACACATATCTAATAACTCCTTAAAAAACACAAAAATGAATAACGGAAATATTTTTTTTTTTTTTATTGTTTTACTTTTCTTTGCGTTATATTTCGGCAACACTAAACTCCCACTACTAATTTTATAGAGAAAAAAAAAGAACTAAAAATCCACTAGATTAAAAAAAAAAAAAAAGAGTTATATTATGTTCTTTTCTTTTTTTTTTTTTTTTCTTACAAAGCGCCAGCAATATTCAGAGGGTCTTTGGCGGCAGCGGCCTCGAGCTTGCCCGCCTCCTGGGTGAGGCCGAGCTGCTTAAGCTCCGTGGCGAGGGCGAGGGCGACGGACTTGTAGCTGTGGCCGCCGCTGATCTTACTACCGCTCGCCGTCACATACGTGGACGGCGCACCGCCGAGCACACCGGCGTAGGCGTGGGCAATGTTCTCGCAGACGGGATCGTCATTGACAAGAACGACGCCCAGACGCTCCGGGAAGAGGAGAAGCTCGTTGCTGACCTTGGCGGTGTTCACCACCTCGACCTGAAGACCGGCGGCCTCCAAGGCTTTCGTGGCACTCTGCACAAAGAGCTCGTTGAGGTTCTTGTACTTGCTGACCTGCTTCGTGACGAGCGTCACGCGGGCCTGCTGGAGGGCCTTGGCCTGGGCCGCTGCTACCTCCGCCGCCTTGGTGAACGCGGCGGTCGCCTTCTCAACCTCGGCGCTGGCGTCAATGCCACTGGCGGGGAAGACATCGAGGGCGTCACGCAGCTGCACGGCGTCGGCCTCACGGCGGGGGAGAACGGCACGCACGACGACGGTCTTCACATCCTTGTAGGCGGGGTCTACGGAGCTAGCGGGGGCGACAATGGCAGCGATCACACCTTGCGGGGCCTCGGGGCCGACCACGACCGCATTCTTATCGGCCTGCGCGACGGTCGTGCCTTTCACGGCGCCACCGGTCACCTTCGTGAGAATCGTGCTGGCGGCCTGCAGGAGGGCGGGGGAGGCACCGGCGGCAATGATGGAGATCGCCTTGGACATTATTTTATTTTGTGAAAAAAAAAAGGAAATGATGCTAAACAGATTTTGGGAAGGGAAAGAGAGTAGTGTGGAGGAAAGGAATATCTTTGAAAAAAGAACAGTTTTTTATATTTATTTTTTCTATCTTTTTTTTTTTTTTTGCGTTAATTCGGGGATTCGCTTGTTTTGCTTTTTCTGTATATTTTCGTTTTAGGTGTGGAAGGATCGAAAAAAAAAAAAAAAAAGGTAAAATAAACTGTACAATGTCATTGTATAGCAAGCATCTGACTTTTATATACAGGGTTGTAAAGAATCGTAAGGTTATAGTACATATCTGTTTTAATTTTAATTATAATTTAAACGCTTAGATTTTGATTTTTCTCTGTAGTGCGTCAAAAACACACACAAGAACAAAAAAAAAAAAAACATGTATATCAACATTCACACACGCGCATCCAACCTCAGCAAGTATATATATTAAAAAAAAAAAAAAACATGAAAAAAACAGGGAATTTTTTTTTTTTTCTACACTCCACAAGAATTCTTCACAAACTCAAACCCATCCCACATCTCGAGCAAGGCGAACACGGTCGGACACACCAACAACGTATACGGCGGAAAGTCCATCCCAGTCTTTTTACGCAGCAACAGCGCAAAGAGCACCGCGCCCTCCTTCAGCACGGACCCGAACTGCATTTCATAATAATGAATCAACGGTGAGACTTGAAAGACATTGATGACCCCTTGGTAGTGTGCGTTGGGTTGGATGACATACTCCTGTGTGAAGAAGACAGGGGCACGGGTGGTGTTAGGGTCGGTGGGGGTGACGGGTGAGGCACACCGCACAGGATCCTCCTCCGGGGACTTGAGTTGATTATAATATGCTGGAGGCTGATAACTCTGTCCAGTCGGGGTGTGCAACCCCACCACACGCGGCAGGTTCGTCATGGAGCTGTTGGAGCTGTAAAAGTTGGGGATGTTCGATGTGCTGGTGGCTTGGGAGCCGAAAAAACTGCCAATCATGGGATCGACAAAGTCATTGCCGCTGTCGTTACTGTCGGATTGGGTCTGCTTGTCGCTCTGAGAGACGTAACGGACCAGGTCCAACTCCTCAAACGTCGTCGACAGCTCCACGACCCGCTTTTCGAATTGTTTGGGGTCAATCTCGCGTAAAATTTGATTAATGAGCGAAAACTTGTATAGTGTGGAGCGGACGGCGGAGTCTTGCGGACTGCGACGCGGGGGTGGACAGTGCACTCCGCTCCCGCCGATTCCTCGGCAAGGACAGAATTTTAATGTTCTTGTTGGTCCAGGCAATGAGCGGTCCGATACTTAATGACATGGTAGAAAAGTCCACGAGGACGTCTCCGTTGTGGATGTGCTGCAGTCCGTACGTGAGATCATGATTGCGGTACGTGAGGGCCTCCGCCACCCGCAAGCGAAACGTATTCCCATTGCTCATCGTATCCACGCCCCACACCTCGCCGTCCACGGGGGAATAAAAGTTCATCTTGAGGCAGGCGGGGTCGAGAAAAAAGGAGATGGAGTTCCAGTACTCCAACAAGTCAAAGACCATGCGTCGGTTGAAGTAACCGCTATTTTCAGGAGAGGGGGAGGGGATGTAATCCTTGTGAATCTTCACCCCGTTGAAGTCCGCGTACCGGGCGAGCACGACGTCCAGTCGCGCGAGATCTAGTGGGTGACCACAGACAATAGCGGAGCGGCTACTGAGCACTCGGCTCACCTCAATCTCCGAGTGCGGCTGCAGCACCGTTCCTAGCACCACCCCACGGCCGGCATTAACCTCCTCCACCAGCTGCCGCAACGTGAAGATGGGAATATTCACGAGCAGAAGGGCAAAGTTCGGGTTGGAGCTATCCTGCAAGCCGTGCGCGACCTCCTCCCGCCGCTTCTTGAAGACAACGCCCACGTGTAGGGCGGCACGGAAACAGAGAGAGGTGTAGTAGACGAGCTCATCGCGGGTACCGGACATGGCGACCGCTAAGGCGGCGAGCGTCCCTTTCCCGACGGCGAGCAGACCGCCGCCGCTCTCCTTAATGCTCTCCTGCAGCTGACTAAAGCCGCAGCGAGTGGCGGTGACGTAGAAACAGCAAATTAAGTACAACATGTGCGCCGGCCATGCGTTAATGGGGTCGCCGTAGAAACTTTCGTCAATTTTTTCATTTTCCAGCGGATTTTTCAGTAAATACAATAAGTTATCAATAAAGGTGCCTGTGGCGGCGGCGGTGGTGGCGTCCTGCTCCGGTTGTGTTCCCAACTCTGCCAGACAGAGCGACACATCATGCAGGAATGGTTCCAACTCCCGACGGTACCCCGCATAGAGGGCGTTGAACTCGGCGAAGCGGGAGGCACGCTCCAACATGCCAAACAACGCGAACATCTTCACCCGTTTCCCCGCCGAGTCTCCAATCGGCTTGGGCAGATACAGCATGCTCTCCTGCTCCCGTGCCCGCCGCTGCCGCTGTTCCTGCAGCAGTCGTATCGTCAGTAAGGCCTCCTCAATCGTATTGATATCCTCCGGTAGGGCTACCGTCTTCTCCGCCTTGAGGGCTGCGTCCTTCAGCACGGAGGGATTAAAGTTCGTCCCTGTCGTAAGAGAGCGATGAAAGGAAGTGGTCGTCTTGTCATCCACAAACCGCGCCCGCCGCTCGCGGTCCACCTTGTCGGTGATGGCGTTGGTTGGCGGACTGCTCTGCTTCTTTTGCAGCGCCGACGCGGGGAACTGCGCTGGGAGACTATCCACCCGTGTGACCCGCTCCACCGCGCCGCCGCCGTCTGTAGTACGACTGTTCCTCGGAGGATAATGCGAGGAGAGACCGCCGTAGGTGGGAATACGGCCATAGGTGCCGGTATTATTGCTGTGCGTGCGATTATACGCATGGCTGGCACCCTCTTCCGACGTCGACGGGCCAGCAGGGCGGATAAGGCTGTCTTGCATGCCTGGCCGGTCCTGCCGTAAGGTGTGCATCGTCCCTGAGCGCGAAAAGCCCATGGGAGAGCCGACCCCGCTGCGGCCCGCGAATTCGACGGGACTACCTAATATTTCCTGCAGCAGCGAGGTGTCGTGCGTCGGAGAGCTCACCCCCAGGTCCTCCTCCCGGGGACTGGTCGGTAGGTGTGCGCTGAGATTGCTATTGCTCGTGAGGGTGTGCGTGCTGGGGGACTTGCGCATTCCTTTGCCCCCGGCGGTACCGCCTACCTTTGCCTTGAAGTTCCCACGGCGGCCGGTCCCAATCTTATTGTAACGAGGATTAATGACATGCGTGTTGAGATACACGTGGGCGTCAATGTTTCTTCCCACGCCATGTCGCGGGGAGGCGACGGAGACCACAGAGCTTTTGGACATCTCCATTGGTTTTAATTTATTCCGCATCACCCGCATCGTTTCAGAGAAAATGTCACTCCCTGTGCAGGAAGTACTTCGGTCATTTTTGCTCGACGAGTCGGTGTCCTCGCCAGACTCCCCGTACACCCGGACCGTCGGTAGTTTCTTCCGTTTTCCTTTTTTCCTAGTCTGTGAGTCCGAGTCATCGGATATAATTTTTTTAAACGACAGTAAAGAGGCATCGGCGAGGATCTCGTCATCGCTGCGCACCCCACGGTCCTCCTCCCTCCGCTCCGCCGGTGACAGCGGCTCATTCCCGCCCTCCGAGGTACGAAACTCCGTCACCGAGTTCGCGTCGAGCATACTATTATTCCCGCTAGAGTTGTGGTCTCGCTGCAGCGGCGGGGCGGTCTCCCGTCGACTACGCGTGTAGAGCGACGCACTCACCACCGGAGAGAGATCACTCACGAGGGGCGACGTGACGGCGGTGTTGGTGCTCGAGAAGGGATGCAGTGGGATGCCGCCATGATTCTGTGAGATGAGCTTGCTCGTGTTGGCAATACTACTATTGGCCGAGTGTACCCCCATCATCGTCTGCTGCGGTGGTGTGGATACCTGCGGCGGGGTCCCACCGGACGGCCGACCCTGTCGGTTCACTAATTGTAGCTGCGGGGTCTCCGCGCGGGAACTATCGCTGTTGCTCTCCCCGCTGCGACTGGTGCCACTACGGTTCTGTTCCCCGGCGGACAGTCGTCGGTGATACCGCTCTGCTATGACGGAGGGAATGTCTTCGTCCTCCTCATTGACCATCGCCGAGTGAAAAGAGCTCTTGTGAGTGGCATCGTGACTAGTTTTCCTACTCATTATTGTTTTTGTTTTTAATTTTCCTACAAAGATGGGCAACAGTGCCCTCTTCTTTTTTTGTTTTTTTTTTTTTGTTTTTGTTTGTTTCTTTTTAAAAGTAAAAAAAAAAAGAGAGAGATTAGAAAATCATAATAGATGAAACATTTACAAACAAAAAGCCAAAAGATGGGAACATCTTTTTCTATTTGCGGGCGGAAAAACAAAAAGGAGCAACAAAACGCGCAATGGAAACCAATTAAATAGGAGAAAAAGAAAAAGGAAAATCGACAGTAAAAAGTGTCGAAAAAGGAAATGCAATTTACGTTGAGCTTCATTATTGCTACTTTATGATGAATGAAAGCCCAATTCTAATACTTATTTGTTTCATTTATTTATTTTTTTATTCAAAACAACAAAAACACACCGTCGTGGTCGGTGTGCACCAGGTTGATGGAGTTATACAAGTAACACTTGGAGTCGTGTCGCTCCACAAACGATTTCCACCGTTCCTGCAAGCTGACTGGTTCGTCTGGTCGATGAAAAGAGGACGGCGGTTGCGGTGGTTCCTCCTTGTCGTGTTGTTCCATATCAGCGAATTGTTTTCCCATTCCAGCCGCCAGCACCTCCAGCGCGGCGGCGTTGAACACGACTCGGTCGCACCAGGCGGGGAGGCGGGCGGTGGTGTAGGGCTCTGGGGCAGCGAACTGCGTCAATAACGGCATTGGGGTCGCGGCAACTGGTGGACGGTCGATGTTGCCTTCCTCTCCTAGAAAAGCACCACTGCCGCGAGAGACGCCTTCGAGGAAGAGTGGCTTCTGACGACACTCCCGGCAGTACGTGGGCGCAAAGTGCACCGGAAGCTCCGCTAGCGGAAGGGAGAATTGACTTTCTGCAAAGTGTAGGAGGCCTAGCAGTTCCTTGTCGAGGGACTCCCGATAATGCAGCAGGGTGCTATCGTGTTGAAAGGATTGCCAGAAGGCTTCCGGGGCGGTGATTTGCTTTTTATCCGCGGTGACATTGACTTTTAGGGTCTCGGTGGCGTAGGTGCACAGCTCTGCGCCGTCCAGCCGCACGTTTAGGTCGCCTGTAATCCACAGTGCATCCTCTTTTGCCACGAATGGAGAAATCTCTGCCAGTGTTTCCAGAAATGCCTCTCGTCGCTTGAGAACATAAGTATTCGGTGCCGTCGGGGTCTGTGGCTGTACCGCTATGCGATTGTCGGCATCGTGAAATAAATGCACTTGACAAATATTCAACACCACCGCACCTATTCGCAAGGAAATCAACAAGAATCCTTTTCTGGATTTACCCGCGGTGGAAAACTTTTTGCGGTGGAAGAGGTACGAGTCCGTGCCGCCGTAGGTCCTAGGCTCATCGCTGACGGGAATGAAGGTACGGTGGGGAAAAGACAACATGCTGGACACGGGGCACACGCGAGGCGAAAGAAATACCATCGACCCAATCGCGGTGAAATGTTCTTCATCGTGCTCCATTAAGAAACCACTGGTCCAGCCCGCTTCCGGCAGCAGGTTGGTGTTCATCTCCTTGCACAGCATTTCATTAAAGTTGGTGTTGCGAAACTTGCCGCCAATCTCTTGAAAATGAATCACAATAATATCGATCAGTGGCGGTTTTAGGTCTGGTTGATAGCCATCCAAGTCATCGGTACTCCACTCCTGTGGATTTCGATTAGTAGTAGTATTAATATCTGTATTGCCCTCCCGTCTGGCATAATGATAACTGATGCGGTGAATCCAGCGGCGCAGCTCGCCCATGAAATCCCGTACCTGCCACCGCGCGTACTGCGACACGTCATTCATTGTAATACACGACGCATCGGAGCCGGGGGAGAATATTTGGGTGTTCACCGACTCTGGCGGCGCCCCTTGCAAGTCTGGCTGCTCCCCTGACGCCGGTACATGATCAAATGAGAATCCCGAGGCGGGTAGGGTGCCCTCCGCCGGTGCTGGCGCCTCCCCCGTGATACCGCCAATATTCTGCGTGAGGATCAGCGTGGAGGGAGACGACGGAAAAGGTAACGTTGTATGGTTCGGATCAGTCGTGAAGCGAACTGGCGTGACGGCGGTGAACTGACTAGAGGAAAAGTATGCCTCACTGGAGAAACTACTGCTCTGAGATGGGGGGGATCGACTGCCGCTCATCTGGTGTTTTTTATTTTTCTATTTGTAAAAGATGGCTACGAGGAAAACAACAACAATTAAAAAGAAGCCGGAGCTACTAGCTTATTTATTTCAATAGAAAGACACTTCGATGTCTTTTTTTTTTTTTTTTCCGATGAGCACTGCAATTATTTTTTGTTTTTAGGGGTACGATTTTTTTGCTACGAGAACACAAAAAAAGCGTATTGAAGAGCAAAACTAAGAAAGAAAGTAAAAATTTAAAATGAACTGTTAAACCTAAAAACACACTAGTTTTGTTTTTTTGAGAAAGAAAAGAGAGAAATGAAGTATGTTGAATTACCACGTGTTCATTGTTCTTTTTCATAATTCTGCAAATAGTATTGTCGGAAAAAAAAAAGGAAATTTATATTTTTATCATCGTTTTTTGTTTTTTATTTTTTTAACACGTAAAAAAACTTCGTTTTCATAGTAGGAAAAGAAAAAGAAAAATTTTGTTTCACCCATATATATATTGCGTTTTGGAAAAGTATAAAATTAAGGGGAAAAAAAAAGTTTTTAAAAAAAGAGGGGTGTAAGGAAAAGTTTAAAAAAAAAAATCGAGTTTGGAAATATATATTTTTGTGGTCGCCGTAATCCAATATCTTTGTTAAAAGACAGATAGAGCGATTATATATATATATATATATAAAAACAATCTTTCACGAGAAAGTTTTACCTTTTTTGTTCTCGCATTTCTTTCTTTTTTTTTTTTTAGTTTTGTTTTTGCGCTTCAGTTCACTTCTTTCAAAAAAAAAAAAAAAAATGTTTAAGTGTATCTTCATCTCAGGCAAAGCACGGGACAACAATCTCAAAAAAAGGGAGACGGAAAAAAAAAAGAAAATCTTTTTTTTATCATTGTTGCCGCTATTGTTTTATATTATTATTTTTTATTTTTTTAATTTATTTTTTATTTTTATTTTTTTTATTACTCGGGGGTTCTACGATTCTTTCAGATGTGTTTTTTTAAAAACTTTACTTCTTACCAAGCTTTTCCTTGACAGCGGCCTGGGCGGCGGCGACAATGGCAATCGGAACTCGGTAAGGCGAGCACGAGACGTAGTTGAGGCCCAAGTAGTGTAGGAACTCCACCGTACGAGGGTCACCGCCGTGTTCACCGCAGATACCAATCTTCAAGTTGGGCTTCACGCTGCGGCCGCGCTCCACCGCAATCCGGACGAGCTGCCCCACGCCCTCCTGGTCGAGGGACACGAAAGGATCGCGGTCGTAGATACCGTGCTCGTCATAGAGGCGCAGGAACTGTCCGGCGTCATCGCGGGAGAAGCCGCAGGTCATCTGGGTGAGGTCGTTGGTGCCGAAGGAGAAGAAGTCCGCTTCGGTCGCAATCTCGTTGGCGGTGAGGGCCGCACGGGGCACCTCGATCATCGTCCCTAGCATGTACTCCAGCTTGGAGTTGTTGGCGCCCTTCAATACCTTCTCGATGGTCTCCATGGCCTGCTTCTTGGTGAACTGGAGTTCGGCAATCTTACCAATGAGAGGAATCATAATCTCAGGGCAGACGGGGAGACCACCCTCGCTCACCTCGAGCGCCGCCTCCATCACGGCCTGCACCTGCATGTTGTAAATCTCAGGGTACATGATCCCCAGACGGCAGCCACGCAGACCCAGCATGGGGTTCACCTCGTGCAGTGACTTGACCCGCTGCTGCACCTTCTCGAGGGGAATATTCAGCTTGTCGGCGAGCTCCTTCTGCTGTGCTAACTCATGGGGGGACGAACTCATGCAGCGGGGGGTCGAGGAGACGGATCGTGACGGGGCGTCCGTCCATAGAGCGAAGGATACCGGCAAAGTCGGCACGCTGGATGGGCAACAGCTTGGCCAAGGCTTTCTGGCGGCCCTCGAGGGTCTCGGCGAGAATCATCTCACGGAAAGCCTCAATGCGGGCGCCTTCGAAGAACATATGCTCGGTACGGCAGAGGCCAACACCTTCAGCGCCAAAGTCTTTTGCAATCTTGGCGTCATGGGGGGTATCCGCGTTCGCGCGAACGCTCATCCGCTTCGCCTGTTTGCACCACTCGACGAAAATCTCAAAGTCACCGTGGACGCCGGCCGCCTGGAGCTCCATGGCACCGGCGTAGACGATACCCTTGGAGCCATCCAAAGTGAGGAAGTCGCCCTCCTTGAAGGTAACGCCACCGAGGACGAAAGACTTGCCGTCCTCGCCGAACTCAATGTCGCCGCAGCCGCAGACACAGCACTTCCCCATACCGCGGGCCACCACCGCCGCGTGAGAGGTCATGCCACCGCGAGCGGTGAGGAAACCCTCCGCCGCGTGCATACCGGCGAGATCCTCGGGAGAGGTCTCCAGGCGGACCATGATGACCTTCTCTCCTCGCTCCGCCCACGCCACGGCGGACTCGGCGTCAAAGACGACTTGACCAACGGCGGCACCAGGGCTGGCGGCGAGGGCCTTGCCCACCTGCTTCGCCTTCTTGGCAATATCAGGGTTGATGGTGGGGTGCAAGAGGTGATCCACCATGTAAGGATCAATGCGCAGAATCGCCTCATCCTGTGAAATGAGCCCTTCGTTCTTCATGTCAATGGCAATGTGAAGCGCAGACTGGATCGTGCGCTTACCGACACGGCACTGCAACATCCACAGACGGCCGTCCTCGACGGTGAACTCAATGTCCATCATATCGCGATAGTGCTGCTCCAGCTTGGCCCGGATCTCGCACAGCTCCTTGTACGCCTCGGGGAGGAACTCTTCCATCGAGGGGTAGCGGCTGAGGCGGTCCTCCTCGCTCACGCCGTGCCCGCTGGCCCAGATCATGGAGCGCTCCTTGCTGATGTGCTGGGGGGTACGGATACCCGCCACGACGTCCTCGCCCTGCGCGTTGATGAGAAACTCGCCGTAAAAGAAGTTGAGGCCGGAGGAAGGGGAGCGGGAGAAGGCCACGCCGGTGGCGGAGCGGTCGTTGGCGTTACCAAAGACCATCGCTTGTACATTGACGGCGGTACCGAGTAGGCCGGTAATGTTGTTGAGGCGGCGGTACATCTCCGCTCGGGGGTTCCCCCAGCTGCGGAAGACGGCACGCACGGCGGCGTACAGCTGTTCCCACGGATCCTGCGGGAAAGGCTCGCCCGTCTTCTTCTGATAAAGGGCCAAGAACTTGGCGACGAGCTCCTTGAGGTCGTCGCTGCTGAGATCGGAGTCGAACTCGGTGTTGTGGATCTTCTTCATTTCCTCCATCTCCGCCTCAAAGTCCTCGCGGCCGACCTGCATGACAATATCCGCGTACATGGTGATGAAGCGGCGGTAGCTGTCGTAGACGAAGCGGCTGTGCGAGGGGTCACGCTTCACCCAGGCATCGACAATGGTGCTGTTCAGACCCAGGTTCAGTACGGTATCCATCATCCCAGGCATCGAGGCGGCGGCACCACTGCGAACAGAGAACAACAGTGGGTTCTCCGCATCGCCGAACTTGTGTCCAATCTCCTTCTCCACCCTCGCCAGGTTTTCCTTCATGGCGGGGTAGACCACTTCCGGGATTTCTTGCTTCTCCTGGAACATCTGACACACCTCGGTGGTGATGGTAAAGCCAGGGGGGACGGGGATACCAATGTTGACCATCTCCGCGAGGTTGGCGCCTTTGCCACCGAGGAGGGCCTTCATCTCCATCTTGCCGTCGGCCTTACCGCTGCCAAAGTAATAAACGAGCTTGGACATTTCTTTGAATATCGACTTGCTGGTGTATTATATATGTATTAAGGAAGAATTGGTTTTGTTTTTGATACTGGATTTTTAATATGTTTGTTTTTTTTTTTGTTTTAAGGCTGAGTTAAAATCAAAAAAAAAAAATTATAAAAATGTTGGTTTGTTTTTAAAAAAGGAAAAAAAATCGTTTTCAAATATCTTTATTTCGTTTTGGAGTTTAAAAAAAAAAAAAGTAACGGTTTTGTTTTAAAATGAAGAAATCTTTATTTAAAAGAAAATCGTTAAATGAGATGAAAGTAATAAAATAAAAAAAGCTTTGCTGAAAAAAGAAGGTGAACTTGAAAGAGAGCGCGAAAAAACCTTAAGATCAGAAAAGAGATAGGGAGAAAGAGGAGGTGAATGCAAATTAGAAACTTGAAAAAGCAAAAACAGTATCACAATATTATTTGCATTCATTTTATTTTATTTTTTGGTTTGTTTATTTGTTTTACTTTTGCAACTAAAAAAGATGTTTGTGTGTCTGCTAAAAATGTTTGTTCATCATATACAAAATTGTTCTAGATCGATAATTAATGAAAGAAAAGAAAAAAAAAATTGAGGGGAGCAAAGCCTGCGTGTGTCTTTTTTTGTATTTATTTATTTTGTTAGAATGCCGAATACTATTATCGTGTATTCTTGAACGCATCCCCAATGTGCCGTAGTGTCTTGAGCACGTACTCGCCAAAGAAGGCGGCGATGGGCGCATACGGGGACCGCACGCTGGCCCATATCACCTCTTCTCCGTCAATCGTGATTTCAATTAACAATGGCTGTTTCGCGGTGGTCTCGGCGTGGAGGAAGAAGGCAATCATGTGCACTCCTTCGTTATAAAACTCCTTGCTGTAAACCAACTCAAAACTATGCACCCGTAACGTGTGGACGGTGAGGCGGGACGGAGCGCACTTAATCTTTGAAATCTGTGCCGGCATGTGCCACGCCTCCGTCGGGTTCTGCTGCATTAATTCTAAAAACTCGCCGTGGTCGACGCCAGTGGCGGGGAGCAGCAACATGGCGGGAGGGACCGGGGGGGCGACGGCGTACAGCACACCAATGGGCTCAATGTCAACTGCCACCTGTAATTCACTCGTCGGCTCTCGCTGATTGTTAAAAGCCATACGCAAGTGCACGTCGGCCGGCTTGTCCTCCGCCTCCAGGGAGAAGACAGGGAAGGGCTGGCCGATACCGAGACTAAACATGTTGCGACGCAGCTGAAGGTCACGCACGCGCACCTGCTTGACGTGGTCCTCGCCGGGGTATAGCTGGAAGCGGCAGGTGAGGGTGAGATGCGTGCCGATTTGACTCCATAACAAGCTGACTTCTAGTCCGCTGCCATTCTCCGCTGGGATCACCACCTCATAGACACTCTCCTCCTTGCGGCCGCCGCTGGGGGAGGCGGAGGTAGGGCTGACGCCACTGCCGTGCACGTCCGAAAGCGTATCGCCGGGGTCGGCGGAGGGAAAGGTGCCCTCGTCGTCCTCCTCATCATCGGAGAGGTTGCCGTCGTTGCGGAGGTACCGGCTCGTACTCCCAATCGCGTCACTACCGAGCACGTTGGCCAGCGCCGTGTGCTCCACCGAGACAAGACTGCACAGCTCCGACAGCAGTTCCATATCTCCTGCCCGCTCGATCGCTCTTGCCGTGTGCGGCGGGGCAATCGACTCGGTCGCCTCTAAGATCTGCTTCGCCGTGGTGCGGTCCAGGGTGAGCAGCCTAGCGTAGAAGAAGGAGCGGTCACGTAGGTCCGGGTACGGGGAGCGGACACCCATGTTCACCACCTCCTCGAGTTTGGTCAGTGCCTCGCTGGAGGCGTCCCCACCCCGCAGATAGAGCTTGGTGAGGGCGGTAAGCACGCCCACCTGCACCAGTCGAGGCTGATTGAGGTAATCCTCCAGAAAGAAGGGGAGGTAGTCGCTGATGGCACCGCGTACGTGTTCGGCGCACTCCCCAATGATCCACACCACCGCCGCCTTGGCGTCCACGTCGTCTAGCACCGTCAAGGCATCGCACAGGGTGGGGACGATAGAATCGTACTTGCCGGGGAAACTACGCATGATGGTGTGCACGACAATGGCGGAGTTTTCGACAATACGAGGAACACGGGTTTTGATTAACTTTTGTAGTTCCATCACGCAGTCGGCGGCGATGGTGGGGACACGGCCACTGATAATACCAATGGAGCGAATGCTGACCCGGGAGAGGTCCGCGTCACCGTCCTTGGCGTAAATCGTCAGTTCATTCAACACCTTTTGTCCGTTGCTTTCGTTGGCCAGCTCCACCAGCACGGCTAGCTTCTCCAGCTTCACAAAGACAGGGTCGTCGTACTTGATGAGGAAAGACACCAAGTGGGGTTCAAAGTAGGGACGGAAGAGGGCCGTCTGCAAGTACAGCTGCACGTTGCGGAGGAGGATGTACCGCTGCTCATAACGTGGGGCCTCCGCCTTGGATACGATCGCACGTGCAATGTCGGTCGCAAATCGTTTTTCCACTCGTTGCCGTTCCTGGGCGTACTCGGGGTCCTCGCTGAGGGCGACCACGTACATGGTTAACACTTTCAGCGCCGACATGGCAAGTGCGAGATTGTCGTTAAATACAAACGGTATGACGGAGTCCAGTGCCTCCTCCGCGCTGGAGAGCCACTCTTGGGCGGACACCACATCCCCGTTGCGCTTCTGACCAATGCAGAAGGCGATGCCTTCCAGCAGTTGCTGCGCAGACCACTCATTACTCTCGGAGAGACGCTCCACCAAGTTGTGTTGCGCCTCCAGCATCGAGCGGCGGAGGGCGGGAGAGGCGTTACGGGCAATCAGTTCCAACACCGCCGACACACAAGCCGCGGCGACGGCGTGGTTCTCATCGTGGAGCAGTTCCGCTAACTTTTCTAGCAAACTTACTTCCAGTAGCGCCGAGGACGAGGAGCAAAAGTACTTCAACACGCCTAAAGCGGCCGTACGGCGCACATACGGGTCCGTGTCCCCCAAACAGCGGCGGAGTGGCCCCGTGGCGAAGTCCGCCATGACAGGCAGCTGCAGCAGCGTCAACGTGCGCAGCGCCGCCCCGCGCACCAGCGGAGAGTCGTGCAAGGTATCCTTCACAAACGTACCCGCCTGCAACACCGCTTTTTCTGGCGCCGCTTTGGCGTTTTGGATCAGATACAAGTAGCACATGCGCTTCATGAGGACGTTGGTGGAAGATGTAATCGCCGAGACCTCGTTGAAGAGACCAGACATATCTTTCCCCACCGTCATGTAGGCAATCACCTGATGTAGTGCGGTCAGCTGCCGCTCCTCCGTCTGACTGGTGAGATCGTCCTTGACGGCGGTGGTGTCGAACCCACGGGAGAAGTAGGCCTTCCCCTTTAAACTAGACATTTATAGATGCAATGGTTAATTATTATGGTTATTCTACTAAAAAGAACAAAAAAAAACTTGAGAAATGGTATGTACTTCCACTCTTCTCCTGTAAAATAGACAACAACAAAAGAGAGGGGGAAGAGTGTGTTTGTAAAAGCAGATGAAGAGCAGAAATGCAATCTTCATATCAAAACAAAAAAAAAAAAAAACTATAATGTATGTGTTTGTGTTTCCTTTCTTTCCTAAATAGTATTATACAGTATACTTGAGACAGCGGGTGGCCTCATGCGCCACATGGCACTCAATCGAGCAGAACAAGGCCTGCCGACACCGCACGCAGCGATACTTGGCCCTCTTCATGCACACCCCACACAAGTGGTGAGACTGTCGCCCAGCCTGCATGGGATGACCTTCACCAAGCTGACTAATCACGGCTGGTTGACACTGGTAGGCGAGGCTAGGGACGGGTGCTGCGTCCATCCATAAGGTGAGACCCACCTCCTCTGGGGTGAGGGGCAGTGGCTTCAGCTGGCGGACTGGTGGTGGACGGCGACGGCGGGAGGGGGCGGCAGTCATGGCGGTGTAGCTTGGTATCGTGTGACACAACACGGAGGGCAGCACGTGAGGAATGCTGGGCGCCAGCGTGGTGCACTTGGCAAGGAGTGCCTCCTGCGCCTCCTCCTCCTCTGTGGTGGGCGTCTCTCTCACTCGGCCGTTGCGGACCTCACAAGGAGTGTCACAGTGAGACTTCCAAAATGATAATAAAGCTAAACTATCCTTCACCCGCACCTCTGTGGAGGCCTCGCTGCTGCGCTTGGGGAAGGAGAACTCCAGTAACGCTGGCAAATCATCTAATGCGTCCTCTTTTTTCGATTTCTTCTTGTTGCCATGAGTATCTCCCTCGTTCTCTTCGTGCAGCCTCTCTTCTGCCGTCTGTAGTACCTCTCGTATTTCCTCCAAGTACAGCCGCTGTTGCTCGGCGAGGCTATTCTGTAGTCCTACTTTTGTCATGGCTTGCACCTCCGCCGGTGCGAGCTGACGGCGCCGCTTTCGACCGGTGGAAGACACTACCTCCGTGAGATCGTCCAGTCCCATCACATCATTTCCATCGAGCTCACCGGACTGCAGGACGGCCTTCAGATCAACAAAGGCATTATCACTATTTAACTCCTCCAAGTGAGAAGTGTGCATCACTATCAGCAATAAGAAAAAGGGGGAAGAAGATGGTTTGCGTTGAGGAGGACAGAACACAAAAGTATTACATTACCGTTACACGACATGCTCTTTTCTTCTTTCACCTTTTTTTTTTTTTTTTAGAAAGTAGAAAATAAAATAAAAAGTAAGCAAAACATGTATGCTTTGAAAATGTTGTTTGTTCTTCGTTCTTTACCGGTTGGCCTTGGCAACACGCTCGATCTCATCCTTCTTCTTGATGGCGTAAGAGTTGGAGCTACCCTCAGCGGCGTTGACGATCTCATCAGCGAGGCACTCGGGGAGGGTCTTGAGGTTGCGGAAGGCAGCCTGGCGGGCACCCTGGCACATCATGTAGATGGCCTCGTTCACGCGGCGCATGGGAGACACATCGACGGCCTGGCGACGGACGAGACCGCCGGAACCGACACGGGTCGTGTCCTCACGGGGGGCACCGTTGGCGACAGCATCGACGACCACCTGGACGGGGTTGCGGTCCGTCAGGAGGTGCACGATCTCGAGGGCGTGGCGCACCATGCGGGCAGCCTGCAGCTTGCGACCGTTACCGCGACCCTTGAACATGAGGCCGTTCGTCAGGCGCTCCACGACAGGGATGCGAGCCTTGAGGAAGCGTCTCTTCTGCCAGCGACCAGCGGAGTGGGGCACGTACGTGGGGGTCACGGTGATGTGCTCGGTGAGAGCGGCATCAGGGCAGGCGACACCGGCGAAGGTCCACTTGTTGAACAGCTTGGGAGCTTTGACAGACATGTTTTTCCTTACTATTTTTGTTTTGGGTGTGAGAAAAAGAGAAGAGGGGGAGAAACAAAAAATAGTAAAACCATCTTACAAGACAGAAACTAAAAGAAGAACTCATCCAGTGGTAAATAATGAAACGCCATAAAGGCAAAGTGAACTTTTTTTTTTGTTTTGTTTTGAAAGTTTGCTAAATGAAAAACGAAAAGAAAAAGAGTCAAATCCACCATAATAAAATGAATGAAAGAAGAAAGAGAATACTCTCTTCGGTCATTAACTTTTTACCGGTTAGCCTTGGCAACACGCTCGATCTCATCCTTCTTCTTGATGGCGTAAGAGTTGGAGCTACCCTCAGCGGCGTTGACGATCTCATCAGCGAGGCACTCGGGGAGGGTCTTGAGGTTGCGGAAGGCAGCCTGGCGGGCACCCTGGCACATCATGTAGATGGCCTCGTTCACGCGGCGCATGGGAGACACATCGACGGCCTGGCGACGGACGAGACCGCCGGAACCGACACGGGTCGTGTCCTCACGGGGGGCACCGTTGGCGACAGCATCGACGACCACCTGGACGGGGTTGCGGTCCGTCAGGAGGTGCACGATCTCGAGGGCGTGGCGCACCATGCGGGCAGCCTGCAGCTTGCGACCGTTACCGCGACCCTTGAACATGAGGCCGTTCGTCAGGCGCTCCACGACAGGGATGCGAGCCTTGAGGAAGCGTCTCTTCTGCCAGCGACCAGCGGAGTGGGGCACGTACGTGGGGGTCACGGTGATGTGCTCGGTGAGAGCGGCATCAGGGCAGGCGACACCGGCGAAGGTCCACTTGTTGAACAGCTTGGGAGCTTTGACAGACATGGTCAGATTCGACTTTATAGAGAAAACAGAGAAAGGGGAAAAGATGAATTGTCATTGTTTACGAATCAACAATCGCAAGAAAGAAGGAAATGCACAATGCACCAACCACAAAAGAAAAAAAGAAATAGAGCAACAAAGGACATCACATGTAGAAGTCATCGCCGTCCCCACCATCGCTGGCGAGGTCATTATCATAATCATCATCATCATCTTGCATCATAAAGTCAGACTCCACTTCATCCTCGCCGGCGGAGTCTCTCTCCTCCTCTTCCTCCTCCTTCTGCCGCTTCGATCGCCGTTGTTTCTCTTCTGACTGTAGTTCCTCGCCAGGAAGAATGGACGATCCTACCGCGGTGGTGTCGCGTGGCCGCTTGAGAGGGGCCCCCACGTCGTGGTCGACGCCAGCCACACGCACCATCACCCGAGCTCCTCGCCGCACCGGCCGTGGCGGTGGACGCTGACGGGTGGCACGGATCGCTAACTTCATTGGGTGCTGTACCGCCCACGCCTCCTTCTCATTGGTCACGTTATTCTTGTTGAATAGTTGTAGCTCGTTCGGCAGACCCACCGCGCGGGCGAAGGAGGCTAACGATGTGGGTGGCACGAGACGACTATACTGCAAAGGGTTCAGCGGGGGAAGGTTCCTCTCTAGTGTCATGGCGGTCCGCACGTCTTGACCGGTGCCCGCCACAAAACAATCAAAGAAATCTTTCAGCAACGGCGGTGGCCGGCGGACCGTCTCCGGTGCTCGCATCGTCGTGGCGCTCATCCGGGTGTGCGGTTCACAAATAGAATCCGCATCGATGCTAGGTAGCACAATAATCTTCGCCCGCCCCCCAGCACGCTGACTGTAGGCCGGGTAGAGCACATCCTCTCGCTGCTGGACGTGGTAGTGGTAGCAGCGGAGGGGGAAGGAGGTCTCCTCGTAACTTCGCTGGGAGGGGTGGGACGGCTGGGGAGCGAGGAGGGGGCTGTTGAGCTGACTAGGGCCGGGCTTCTCTGCTTTACTACGACCGAACAGGGTTTTCATACTAATTTAGGTTATATTATACGGATTTAAAAAAAAAGAAAAAAATGTGAACGATTTGCTTTTTTTTTTTTTTTTTGAAATGAAAAGAGAAAAGCGGTGAGGTAGTTTTGGGGGTCAATTCTCTTCATTTTTCTGTTTGGGAAGCGTGGTGGGTTGGAAAACAAAACAAAAAGTAAAGCAAATGATATGATATACAGAACTATTTATATCCTCACTGAAAGATATAAAGTCATTTTTATTTTTTTTTTTTTTATGAGAGTGTGTGTTTCATCATTGATGGCACACAATTAAAAGCAGTGGGCAATATGATTTCCTGTGTGATTATTATTGCTGTTGTGGTTTTGATTTCCAGTACTCCGCCGCCCGACGGTACTGTTGTGCTGCTAGATCAATCGAGCGATCCAGTGCCCTCTGTGAGAGTGGCATCACATCTCCTCCAAAGTGACTCCACAACAAGGACTGCACCGAGGCCGTCGTGGACTTTAACCGCTCCAGAAATACCTCCGCCAGTCGCGTGCTGTCGGTGTGGACACACGTGACACTGGGGACCTTGATCGATAAGTTTCGCAGCTGACACGGCATCGTGCTCGCCGCGGCCAGGGCGGTCTGCAAGGACGCACTCCACCAACTCTTCTGATGATTGGTGTCCTCCAGCTCGGTGTAGGAGGCAGAGAAGAACAACGGCAGCTGTTCCACGACAGACTCACTCCCGGAGAGAGAGGTGGTGAGATAGAGGGTCGTGGGGGCGAGGTGCACGGTGTCAAAATATAACGGCGGCGGTAGAAACAAGTCCTCCAAGATGCCGTCTGGGGCCACCGCGTGGTACAACGCCCGCTTGACGCGCGTCAAGAAAGATAATAAGTGAGTCGCGTGGTTACCATCAAACTGCAGATGTACGGGCTGTAACGTGAGCCACAGGGACAGCGACGGGGCACCGTTCAGATAGGCGGACAGTGCGGTGAGACGGTCGACCTCTTGCTGCAGTGGTGTCCTCCACTCTATTATCATGCGTGTACCCCCGCTGTAGTCTCGCCAGTCGGTAGGGCTCGTCTCACACAAGGACAGCAGATACGACCGACGGTACTGGACACGTTTCTTGTTTGCACTTTGCTGCTGCAGGAAGGAATCGAGGTTGGTGGTGACGGTGTGCTTCACGGCGGACTTGACCACGGAGGTGGTGAAACTTTTGGCAAAAGAGAGCGCCGTCTTGGTCGAAAATAACGAGGTCGAGGTACTTTTTTTCTTTTCCGGACTCTGTGGGTTGGGGGTGACCGTCACCGCGGTTTGCTCCGTCTCTGCGGTAAAGGTGTAGCAGTACAGTTCCTTCAGTGTCATGCACAATCGTCGTGGTCGGTGCGCATACTCTGTCAGCCGCAGCGTGATCCCCTCCAATCCAACTATCAAGTCTATCTTCTCCCCATCTTCTTCCTTCTTATTGTTGTTATGATGTGTAATATCTTCTTCTTCGGTGTTATTGCTATTCTCCTCAAGGATAAACTCTTGGTAGAGTCGTTCTATTTTTGGATTATTATTATTATTATCGGTTGTTTCTTTATTTAAAAACATTACACGCAGTGAGGCGGAGGTCAGTTCCACTTCCCACAGTATCCTGTCCTCTTCCTTCATTGTATTAGTATGATGATTATTATTCTTCTGGTGTTGGAGCAACAGGGAAGAAAGATAAAACGCTCCCCGATGGCACTCGGAGGATAAATCAAACGTATTATTATCATTGTCGTCATGTAATAGAGTGTCTTCCTCCCTTGTATAAAAGACCCACTCGGACTCCTCCTCCTCTTCTTTTTCCTTCATCACTAGATCATTATTATTATTATGAATATTATCGTTGTTTTGCCGTACCACGTCAATCCAGTTCGTCTGCAATAATGTATGAATATGTGTCGCATAATTCATCACCATATCATTATTATTATTATTATTACTTTCGGTACGGATCGCATTGCTAGGCCCGCTGTGCATCGAGTGCCACTCACAAGACCCAACACCCTCACTTTCATTATCGCGGGTACTAGTACTGTCAATAGCACTGTTATGTCGGAGGTGATAACCAGAATTCCCATTATTATTATTATTATGAATATTATTATTATTATCATTGTACGTGGAGATGAACTTTTGGGAGACAATGCTTATTTTATTCGGAATGGGGATCGTGTGATTGTATTCTTGCAAATAATAGAACGGATTGTAAAATAAAATATCTCGTTGATTGACAAAAATCGTTTTTTTCGTGCTGTTCTGATTTCTGTGGGAATTTTTTATTTTGTTGAAAGCGAAAAATTGTAGTTCATAATTACACGTGACAGAAAGTCGTTTTACAATGGAAATAAAAGTCCATAAAATGGAATTCTCATCGGACAAAAACGTAAAATTTAGTTTTACAAGTGGAACTTTTATTATTTTGGAATCCGTTAACGATAACAGAATATTACTATTATTATTTTCTTCGTTGACAATTTCCAAAAATGGTTTAAATTTTAATTGTTCGGTTAAAGTCAAAAAATACTTTTTATCATCATTATTATTTAAAAACAGAGAAATGTCCTTTTCCTTCAACTGTTTTCCAACGAAACAAAAAATCGTCCTCGACCGAACTTGTATATCATTATTATCATTATTATTTGAAAATTTCATCATGGGAAACAAAACAGCCACGTAATCATTTTTATTATCATTGTACTGATTATTATGACGAACGGCAATCGAGGCCGATTGGTGCAACAATACCACATCTTTCAAATAAACAGAAAAGAGCATCTTATTTTCATTATCGTCGTCCTCATTGTTATTATAATTCGTATAATCCTTATTATTATTATTATTCCTGTAAGAGAATAGCCGCATCGCATAATGTTTAACACAAAACACAAAATTATCGGTGACAAACGGAAATTTATGAAATATACACAATCGAGAAACATTTACTTCATAGTGATTCTTATTATTATGATTATGGATGGTTAAAAAATAAGAGTCATTATTATCATCATTGTGACTTTCTATTATTGTCTGCTTAGAAGAGTCCATCATCGTTTCCGTTTCTTCCACAATAAACGCTTTTATCAAAAGTTTTTGATGATATGATTATGATTGGAAACATGTATCCCATGAAACAAAAAAGAATACGCATGAAACAACAATTCATATTTTCGTAAATGAATTTCATTATTATTTAAAAAAGAGGTGTACACCAACGATGGTTCCACTTCTATTTTACTATTATTTATATTGCTATTTATATCGGTGACGAGTCTTGGCGCGAAAATAGAAACCGAAAGCGCATCCAAATTCAATTCGATAGTATTACTTTCCATTTTATTATTATTATTTTCCATTTTATTATTATTATTTTCTTTTTTCTTCTTTCCTTCCAACGTGAAAAACTGTTTTAACAATAACACATTTTCCCTTTTAAAAACGGTGAAAATAATATCCAATACAAACGGAAATAAATTTAAAAATAATACTTTTTTTGCATTTATTTTCCAATTATTATGATTATCCATGTGAATGGGATCATTGATTTGAAATATAATGAAACGCTTCACTGGACTATTATTATTATTATTATTGATGGTGCTGGTTTCCGACACGGAGCCCGAAACACTCCCCAGAAAAACAGAAATAGTATTATTATTATTGATTATTATTATTATTCGAAGATGATTATGATTGGTGCTAAACTTATTCTTCAAATGATGATACAAAACAGACACTTCCTTCACCGCTAGACGACACACTTTTTCTTCTTTTTTCATCGTATTATGATTGGTTTCACTATTATTATTACTATTAGGACAGTAATGGTAATGACAGGCGGTGCTGCCCTCCTCCACATACAGGGAACACTTGTCTATATCGTTCACGAGTAAAACATCTTTTATCGAAACAAATACCACAAAATTCGGTTTGGTTGTGAAAAAGGTTTGAGGATAATTATTATTATTATGATGATGATGATTTGCATCTTTTGTAAAGTACGAATTCCACAAATGTCCTACCATATTTATATTATTATGATGATGAACGTCTGGTAAGACTGTAATGATTGTAGACGGCACCGAAACCTGTAGTACCGTTTTCGTTTTCATTTTTCTCACTTTGGGCGTTTCATGGATGGAATGCTGTTTCTTATTCTTATTTTATTATTCGTAGGAAAGCACTGCAGGAGGGAGGTCATCATTTCCCTCTGTGCGGCGGAGAGTATTATACGACAGTCACACACATCCTTTTGAACACTTATTTTTTTAATCCGATCCAATCTTTCCAACGAAGAATTTTGATTTTGATCATTATTATTATTATTATTATTATTATTATTTTTTCGTTTTCAATGTTTAACAGTTCATCTAATATGACGTCACGCCCTAAATCGCTTTGGCTCACATTATTCTCTACACAACTGTTAATCGTCGTCGAAATACTTTCCAGAAATAAAAATAAATTATTATTATTAACTTCTTCATTTTCGTCTTCTTCTTCCTTCCATAAAAATAATCGAATATTGCTTAATGTAACTTTAATATCGGAGGACACACTATCTTCTTGTTTGTACTGTACATGAAAGGCACAATACGTCGTATTGGTCTCATTATGAGAAGTAAAGCACAACACCACTTTATTATTGTTATTATTTATTTCATCTTCATTTTCTTTTTGGAAAAAAATAATGAGTTTGACTTGTAAAGAACGAATCGACACACTTCCGCCGTTTAACAAGAGTTGTTTTATTTTCCGTTTGGCGTCTCCAATGAAGGTGGATACTTCCTCCTCGTCTTTTTCATCATTATTATTAATAATATTATGATTTTTCATTTTCATCATCGCTCACAGTATTACGATTACTATTATCCTCTTGGGGGCAATAATAATAATGGAAGACAATCTCCGCAGATGGGAAAAACAAATTTTTATTCCATGAAACCCATTTTTTCAGCAATTCCGTTTTAAAATTAGAAATATTGAACGTTTTCACGGTGAGATGGCCGTTGGGGTCGAGCGGGTTATAATAACTATCAAGATAGTGGTTGATGTGGGGTAGCAGAAAACTCATTTTATAAAAAAAAAAAAGATTTCTATTTATTGTTAGGATTATAACTATTTTATAGTTTGGTGAAGGAGAGGAAAAGAGAAAGAGCAGCTTGGGAGGTCGGAGCACTTTTTTTTTTTTGCTCATTTCGCAGAAAACCAATAATTCATGTTTATTCGTTTATTTTTATATTTTTATGGTATAATCATAATATATCAATAATACATGCGGCCAAAGCGGACCGAGAAAAAGGGGGAACACGAAAAAGTCGTTTTTACTCTAATTTCAAAAAAAAAAAAAATGGTTATATACAAAAAGAAAACAAAAAAACCGATTGTTTACGAGAAAAAAAAAAAAACGAGTACAAAAATACTATACATTATATATTCAAAAAAAGGGACATTACATATAATACAAAAAACGAAAAAAAAAAAAACGCGACACCTACAATTCATCTTCCTCTTCGCTATACAAGGACATATTACGTCCACGGATATCGGAAGGGCGGCGGGCACTGGTCGGCGTATTCAAGGCAGCTGCGGCGCTGATATGAACCGCACCACCGTTCGGCACCCCAACGGAAGCTAACGATGAGGCACGACTGCGGGACTTGGACGGCGTGCCAATCTTCTTCCCGGCCACATCTAAACTAAGATCGTCCTGCGGCGCAAAGGTGGAGACGCGATCGCGGGGGGTGCGCTTGGGGATGGGGCTGGCAAAGGCTCCGCTGGTGTTGTTGTCCTTCTTTTTATTCCGACGCGGGGATGGTTTACCACCGGGGAAGTTGTTGTTGCTGCTGTTGGCGCTACTTTCTGCTGGGAAGGAAAACGCCGATAGAGGGCCGCCGCTGATGGGCGGGACAGGGTTGCTGCTGCTCGTGTTATTACTCTTGTATGGATTGGCCTCGGAGAGGGGGACGACTTCTAGCGGTGTGGGCGACACGTTACGGTTGACATTCTTGTTGGTTTTGGGTTTACTATTTGTGGCGGTGCTCCGGCGTGGGGATTCACTGACCCGCCGCTGCTCCTCCTGTAAGTCGTTCAGCGCCTGGTGTTTGCGCTCTAGCTCTTCCATCTGCTTTTGTAACTGTTCTTGCTGCTTCTTTTGGCGTATCTTTTCCTGTCGCTTCCGCTCCCGCATTCGTTCTTCCACGAGGGCGACAGCCGGGTCGCCGACGAGCTTGAGCTTACCGCTCTCCGTCTCCTCGATCTTCTGCCCAGGAATGAGCCGCGACACGTGACTGCCGGTCACACTTTCTGACTTGCTACGGAAGCGGTACTGCCGTTCTTCCTCCTTTTCTCGTTTGACCCGATCGGCCTCGGCGTCCTTGCTTTGGTAGTAATCCTCCTCCAGTCCCTCGATCACGCCGAGCAGCTCTTCCTCCATACTCATCTCCACCGACTCGCGGTCCTCGGCCTCCTCAGCGTACAGCTGGCTGACCGCCCTGGCGAACCGCTCCCGTGCCTCGAGCGCCCCTCGCTGGGTGTCCTCCGTTTTTTCAATTTCCTGCCGCTGCTGGGCCTCCTGACGCAGCAGTGCGTCTAGCGCTTCCTGCCACTCCAGGGATGCCGCCTCTTGCTCAATGAGGTCGGCCAGCTCATCCTCGAGGAACCCCATCCAGGCCTGGAGATCCTTCTGTTCTTCCTCCTCCAGCCGTCTACGGGCGGCGGTCTCCTGCTGCTGTAGCGCCTCTAGTGCCTGCCGGGTCTGCTCCTCCGCCTCTTCCGCTTCTTCGAGTCGTTGGGCCTCTTGGTCGAGGGCGTCGGCGAGGTGCTCCTCTTCTTCCATCGCCAGCCGCTGGAACGCTTCCTCTTCCTTTTCCTCCAAGGCACGGCGCTGGATGGCCTCCTCATCTAACAACCGCTGGCACAAGTCGTGGTGTTGTCGCAAGGCCTCCTCCGCCTTTTCCCGCTCCTCCTCCTCGGCGAGGAGCTCTTCCTCCTCCTGCTGGCGGAGCATCCCAATCGTGGACCGTCGCTCCCGCTGTAGTTCGACAATATTCTCCCGTGACGCCTCTTCTTGGCGGAGAAGGGCTTGCAGGTGGGTCCGCATCACCTCCTCGGCCCGCCGCTGGCTCTCCAGCCGCTCCCGCTCACGGTCCTGCAGCAGGGCCACCCGCATGTGCTCGAGCAGACAGTCCTCCTTGGCGATCTCTTCTTCCTCGACCACACGACGTCGTGCCGCTTCTTCTTCGGCGAGGAGTTGCTCGAGGAGGGCGGCCTGATGGGCGGCGGTCAGTTGCTGTTCTAAACGCAGCGCCTCATCGCTCTGGCTGGAGATCCGTCGTCGGCGTGGGGAGCCGGCCGGTCGGTCATCGGCGTCGTTGAGGTCGTCGTCAAACCCGGTCTGGCAGCACTTGTCGGCCGTCTGGAGGGTTTGGGTGGTTCGGTGCGAAAAGTCGCTATCCCCCTCGTGGCCGGAGTGACTTCGCCGCCTGTTCTTGCCGTACGCGGTGTTGGGGTCGCAAATCGCATTGCCTTCCTTGTCATAATAATCGCCATTGTAGCCGCCCCGATCATTTATCCGGTTGCCATTTTCGTCGTATAAATCGCCGTCGCGTCTGTTGAAATCTACAATGCGGTTACCGTGTTTGTCGAATAAATCGCCGTTATATGTATTCGGGTTATTAATACGATTACCGTTTCGGTCGTAAAAATCTCCGTTATACCCATTACGATTAATGACACGATTTCCGTCCTTGTCATACAAATCACCATTAAAATCGTTCGGATTATTAACGCGATTGCCGTTTCTGTCGTAGTAGTCACCGGCACCTCCGTTGTTAATCCTGCCGAAATCTACGATGCGATTGCCGTGTTTATCGAATAAATCACCGTTGTATGTATTAGGGTTACTGATGCGGTTTCCGTTTCGGTCGAAATACTCTCCGTTATATCCGTTACGGTTTACAACGCGATTACCGTCCTTATCGTATAAATCGCCATTAAAATCATTGGGATTATTAATGCGATTGCCATTTCTGTCGTAGTAGTCGTTGTCATTTCTGTTATTCCCATTGAAATCGACAATCCGATTCCCGTGCCTGTCGAACAAATCACCGTTATAAGTATTCGGATTATTAATACGGTTTCCGTTTCGGTCGAAATACTCTCCGTTGTACCCGTTACGGTTCACCACCCGATTTCCGTCCTTATCGTACAAATCGCCATTAAAATCATTCGGATTATTAACACAGTTGCCGTTCCTGTCGTAGTAACCCTCAGCATTTCCGGTGCGCCCGTTCTGCCCGTCGAAATCAACGATGCGGTTACCGTGTTTATCGAATAAGTCACCATTATATGTATTCGGGTTATTAATGCGGTTTCCGTTTCGGTCGTAAAAATCACCGTTATACCCGTTACGATTAATGACTCGATTTCCGTCCTTGTCGTACAAATCACCATTAAAATTATTGGGATTATTAACGCGATTGCCGTTCCGGTCATAATAACCGTCGGCAGCACCGTTAAGATCGACAATCCGGTTACCATGCTTGTCGAATAAATCACCATTATAGCCGTTGGGGTTGCTGACACGGTTACCATTTCGGTCGAAATAATCTCCGTTATATCCGTTTCGATTAATCACACGATTGCCGTCCTTATCATACAAATCACCATTAAAATCGTTGGGATTATTAACGCGATTGCCGTTTCTATCGTAGTAGCCATCGGCTTTTCCATTGTGTGCATTAAAATCCACGATGCGGTTACCGTGTTTGTCAAACAAATCGCCGTTATACGTGTTTGGGTTGTTAATGCGGTTCCCATTTCGGTCATAATATTCTCCATTATATCCGTTACGATTAATAACGGGTTTTCCATCCTTGTCGTACAAATCACCGTTAAAATCGCCTGGGTTGTTGATGCGATTGCCATTTCTGTCGAAATAACCACCGGTATACACATTTCGCGCATTGTCTGATTTTCCGTTAGCACCTTTTTTTCTGTCGTTGCCGTTCGATGAACCGCCAACAGACAAATCGCACGGCGAGGAGGATACATCATAATCCCCATTTTCATTCTTGGGCAAACGCTTGGGGTCAATGTGGTTTAAATCTCCTTTTACAGGGATAGCAATTAACGGAGGAGCGCTGAGATCGTTCGGGTCCTTGATCAGCAAATATTTATTCTTCCAATAACCGCCCGAAGACGCGCTTTCACCACCCCTTTCCGAAAGCGAGGGATAATCTCCCTCCTTCCCATAGGGGAGAATGTGATAGAGAGGTGGATTACTTCCAGGCAACGATGGGAGCTTCAGCCCTTCCGGAAGTGAAGAGACTTTGGACAAGTTTTCCTTCGTGAGATTATCTGCGTTTCGCTTCTTCTCCTCTCTCGCTTTGCGCTTTCGTCTCGCGTACTCTTCACTGGAGACGCTGGACGAATCATCCGAGTACGAATAATCCTCTTCGGTCTCCGAGTAACTGCTAGTCGATTCCTCTTCCGTCTTGCGCGGGTGATTTTTCTTGTTGTTGTGCCTACGTTTTTGCTTTGCATCTCTTCCGCGTAAACTAGTGGAATCGGAACCACTAAAATCTTTTGAAGTTTCGCGTTCGTCCCTGCCTCGATTTTGCTTTTTCTTGGCACGCTTTTTCAACTCTCTCTTTCGTCGTCTCTCAAAGCTCACCACAGAATCTCTGGAAGAAGATGAGGAATCGTCTCTATGTTCTCCCTTTTATTAATTTTCTTTTGTGTGGCTGTTTCTTCTTCGCCTCTTTACGATCATCCGAGGATGCGGAAGATGCGTCGCTTGTTTTTCTTTTTTTGTGCGCTTTGCGTTTTTTATGGAGCTTCTCCTCGCTGGGTGGGCTGCGCCTGCCGTGATCACCAGAAAAATCGTCGTAAACCCGACTATACGCCGGGTCGCTTGCGGTCTGCCGTTGGCCGGCGCGAAGAAAATCGCTTAGGTCTACATCGAAAAATGTCTGGCCAACTTTTCCACGTACATCCGGTTGTGGGCTATTCTTTTTATTTTTGGAAAATAAAAACGGAAGCGTACTTTCGTCCTTTCTAGGGGGGTCCGAATATGCAGTATAGCCAAAATAATGCATCGCATATTTTTCCTTTCTGGCTTCGTCGGATTTTTTGAGCATATATGCTCCGTCCCGGTGCCTCAGGTCTCTCTTTTCATCGGCAATACAAGACGGACAGTAACACGCTCCGTCATCATTCACGGTGTGATTCCTGCACAACGGGCACTTATCTTTTGCAATATTCATCTTCTTTGGGAGAAAATACAACAACGAAAATTATAACTTCGACAAAAATAATAAAAAAAAAAAAATGACAGAATGTACAAATAATAGTTAAACCACAAAATAAAAATAAAAAATCGGTTCTGAGAAACTAAGAAGAGAAAGCTGTTATTCAATCGTAAATAAAAAAAAAAAAAAAAGCAAGACTCTTATTCAGCTACTTTTAAATTATTTTCTATCTTCCAAAAGAAAGGAAAAATAACGAACGATAACGTTCAAAAGAAAATGTTGTTACTTTGCGCCGAAAAGATGCTTTGCTGCATACAATATATGGAGAAAAAAAAGGGGGAGAGAAAGAGGGCAACGTGTCTGTGAATCATTTCAATCTAGAACTTCAGGACAGCAATAAAGAAAAATAAAAAAAAAACTACCGTAAAGAAATACATACTCTGTTAATTTTATACCGGTTCGGCTCACTGAGAAAATGTTAATAATAAAACTCGGCGCGGGCGCATCACAAAAAATGGGTGAACCGCTCTTCGTTGTCGCCACCACGATATCGCATGTCGTGCTTAAGCTAGTTCAGCAATTCATTAGGACTGTATTACCGTTTCACGGCGAACGGAAAACAAATTGGTGGACTGCTCTTGGTATGCGCTGCGACACCAAATAATACCGCGACACCGCTTATTACATGGAACGTCACTTCCCATTGACCTTTTTGGGGGAAATCACCTCTTTCCGCTAAATTTATATTTGTATAAATATTCATCTTTTGTAAACACGGAATACATTCTCCGAAAATGGTTTGTGAAGCGTACAGTGCCGTTTATGTTATCTGTGTGGTTATTCTCTGTCAACTGCTCGAATAATCTTAAGCGGCCTTTCGGCGAGCTTCCTTATTTATTTTCGGTGGTTTACCCGGAGGCGGAGGGGGAAGGGGCCCGCTTCGCTTTTTCAGTTGATGTACAACTTTTTCACCGTTGGATAAGGTGTATTCCTCAGACGGTAAAAGCTCGTACCGGGGTTCTTCAATTGCGGAAGTGGTGGTTGGGACACCGACCAAGTCAAGCAACTCCTTGGTGGAAACTGGATTTGGAAGCTCTGGTTCAGGGAGCGTATCGGGTTCGTCGAGCGTGTCCTGTTTGTCTACCTGCTCGTCCACCTGCTTGTCCACCTGAAAGCTGCTCGTGACATTGTCCACTTTAACAAAAGGCTCGTTTGTTGGTGCGATCGCCTCGGGTGGCGGAGTGCCCGCGACCTGGGCGCTGGGAAGCTTCTGTTTTTCTTTTTCCTCCTCCCGTTCTTTTTCCTGTCGCTCTTCTTCTCCTTTCTTGAGCCGTTCGGCCTCGCGCTGCATTTCTTTCTGGCGCTCCAGACGTAATTGCTCTTCCATATCCTTCGCTCCCTGCTTTAACAGAAAATAGGTGTGACGTTGCCTGTCTAGTCGCTTCGTATATCGCCGGAACAGCGGGTGTTCGCTCGACAAAAATCCGTAGCGCGGCGTTGTTTGAAGAAGTTCGTCGCAGTTGATGGACTTGCCTTCGTCGTCGACTAATTTCGCAATTAACTCGGACATGGGTTCTACAGAATAAAGTTTGACGTCCATATAAATGCTGTTTGCGGCGGCAGCGAGAAATTCGGCTTTGGTTTCCACAAATTCATCATTGACGTAGCAAATCATAAAATTCGGCTGAATGTTTGCCTGCGCCGCGGCCGAATTCGGCGCGACCGATCTAATTTCCGCGTCGTCTGTCAGAACGAGCCCCAAATTTTCTGGCGGTTCGCTGGCGTACTGTTTTTGTAGCCTGCGCACCACCAGCCCGCTGGCGTCCGGGGGAAGCGAGTTGTCTATTTTGTCCGCCCCCTTGAGCTTGTTGAGAAATCCCGACATTTTGGCTATCGAAGACTAGGGGGAAACGAGAGGGGAAAAGAGGGATAAAGAGAGGGGGACCGGGTGGGGGCAAATTCAAAACGAGACGGGCGAGCCGCGCCGCATGACCGCCAGGGGGAAACGTGGCCGCCCGCCAGAACGTTTCACCCACACACCGTAAGCAAACCTGTTGGGAAGAGACAAGTTCTCGTTAGTATAGTGGTTAGTATACCCGCCTGTCACGCGGGTGACCCGGGTTCAATTCCCGGACGGGAAGGTTTTTATACTCAGCAAAGGCCATGGAAACAGAGACCTGAAAGACAGGGGGGCGGACTGTCAAGTCCGTGTGGCTCAATGGAAGAGCATCTGACTACGGATCAGAGGGTTGCAGGTTCGAATCCTGTCACGGATGACTTTTTGCCTCATCGTTTTTTACGTTCCTCTCCGTTTTTTTTTTTTTTTTTTTGACGTCTTTTCACTGTTTTAGAGCGTTCTGCTGAACTGAATCAGCTGCTCTTCTTTAGACAAGCCGGAAGGGAAGCAAGGCCTCTCTCTTGTCGACGGCGTTCTCCAGTGAAGCACAAAACTCTTGTCGGACAAACTAGGGTGTAAAAAGTTCTTGTTGATGAGAAAAGAAGAAAGGAGGGAGGAAGAAGAGAAGTAGTCAAAAGCGCCGCATCATTTCGTGAGATTCTTTGAGCTTCTGTTCTGCCTGAAAAATGAGTCAAAATGAAAACAAACACCATAAAAAAAACAGGAACGCTTTACACCATTATAATCGCCAAAAGTATTTGAATCACTCCTAAATGTCGGCCGCGCGAAAGACGTGGATCGCTTTTATCATCCTTAGCGCACGCATCTGTCCCAAATTTACCTGTGAAATACAAACACAACCGATATCAAACCAAAATTCAACTTTCCTATTGAAAAGAATACCCGCTTTCGGTCACCATGTTAATATTGTACTGCCTAAAGTAACGCATGTAATTCCAAAACTCGTACGGATTGATCGCGTAGTAGACTTGGTGATCCATCACGTCCGCAAAGTGAATGTTTCGAATGGCCGGGCGGACTCTTCCCATGTCTAGCATGAACTTGAACTTGTAGTACCAGTCCTGTTTTCTCAACAGCCCAGGAACAAACACCAGACTGTGTACGCCGTTGAAGTTCTTCACCTTGTCGTGCGACCGCTCTAACGGTCTGAACGGCGAGCCGTTTCGTCCTAGAACAGCCGTCACGCTACACACAACATCTTTATGTTCTAATACCGTTCTCAGCGCAACGTACCCTCCATTTCCTTTCCCGAACAAATGCACCTTGTTGTTCTCCACGTTGAAGTTCTCTGTCACCCAATCGCAAAACCGAGCGACAACGCCTTCCACTGGCACTTGCAGATTGTGGCGGAGATTCACTACCGGGCAAATGACGACCCACTTCTGCTCCAGCATGAGCTGCCGATGCACCGGTCTTTCAAAAAAATTGGCACACACATCTTCAAAGTCACGAGGAATTCCTCGATGATCGGGAAGCACTACCATGTAGGGATACTCTTTTTCACGACTCCAGTCCGGTGGCAACAGCATTGTATACGCTACCGGAGCTGCTTCCTCATCCACGTCAAACGCATTGTGGTCCACGCAGTCTGCTTTTCCTTCGACCAGCGCTAGACCTGTCGTCTGCGGATATAGCGCACGAAGTTCGTATTCGTTTGGAAGAATCAAATTTTTCGGCAGTCGTCTGAACGATGTTTCGTTCGGTTTATACTCCACCTCCGGCTGTGGAATCCTTACCACGCTTCGCCGTCTCCTTTCATCCACAAGGTTGGACTCTGCGTCCTTCATTCTAGATCCAATGTAAGGTCCTTCCTGTGAATACATGTGCTGTAGCTTGTGCAGTTCGATGGTGGCTGCCTGTTCTTGGTTCAAAACGCTGACGTCGTCTTTTCTCACGCCCGTTTTGGAAATGGAGTCTCCTTCTTCTTCGGACACGACACGGGTGATCTTTTCGCTGATGATTTCACCATTTGGTACGATTTCTTCCGATGTATTGGATGATTGTTGTTCCAACTCTTTCGCGTTAGTGGAACAGAAACGCTTCGTCAAAAGCGCTGTGGCGGTGTACTTTTTTAACGCGGTCAGAGAAAAGCTCCTCATTACTGCTTTCAGAGAGACTGGAAGGGGAAAAGGGATGGTGAAGGAAAAAGGGATGAGTGGGGAAACAAAGAAAACGCAACGCCGCGTCAGGAAAGCGGCGCGCGACGAAAAGAAAACGGCATGTCGCGCAACGTCGCATGGCGGCCGCGCGGAAAAGCATGCCAGGAAAACCAAGCCGGCCGGCCCTCATCGACCTCGGCCAGGAATGAAAATAATTGGATAATAATTTGAGGCCAACGACTGACAAGTCCGTGTGGCTCAATGGAAGAGCATCTGACTACGGATCAGAGGGTTGCAGGTTCGAATCCTGTCACGGATGACTTTTTTCCTATACGAATGTCCTATGCGCGGACTGAGGGGACTCCTCCTCCGCGGCCGACCACCCGCCGTCCCCTACTCCACGAAGCAGAGTGAAATCTCTGGGCGCTATCTGCCTTCAAAGTCTATGAGTCAGACGGAAAAGACACGAAACGACCATTCATTTTTTTGAATAAGCAGACATAGAAGAGAATCTTTTGTGAGAGAAAGAGAAGGAAACATAACAAAGATGGAGGGAAAACAGCACACACGCACAGGCCACAATCAAACAAACCACATACACTCCTTGCTGCCAAATCATTTTTGTTATGGGTGATTACAGTGATTTTTTTTAAAGCAAGCGCAAATAGACGGTGGTCGTGAAGAAGAAAAAGGTGGGGATCATATAGCAAAAGGGATGGCTAAGACACCACGCTCAGCTGCGCCGCGCGGGCCTTGTCCTCGTTCTCCGCAATCTCCAGCGCCATCAGAGACAGCTTCTCCAGACCCCTTGCCCTGTCCCCCCGCGTGGCGAGGGTGACGCAGCAGTCGTACAGCAAGTACCGGCACGCCTGTAGCACAATACGCGGGGCGTCCCACGACAGAATGGAGCTCAGCATCTTCTGCATCTCCTCCGTCCTCAGATTGTTCTGCCGTGCCTGTCGCAGCAGCGCCGTCCCTGCCGCCGTGGAGGAGTACACCCGCCGGCACGCCGCCCACTTGGAGCTGAAAAAGCTGTCCAGCTCTTTCTGCACCGTATTTCCGTACAAGTGCTGCCGGGCGGCGGTCATGTATTGTTCCGCGATCTCGCGCAAGAGGTCAGGGCCGCAGAAGGTGCTGGCGGCGTCCTGAAACACCACACGCGCGTCGTCCAGTCCACCGGCGGGCTCATCGACGAACCGCAGGAGTTGCGCCGCGATGCGCAGCCGCCGCCGCTGCCGCAGGACTTTCATCTGCGACTTGTTAAAGATCTTATCCTCCTCCAAAATGGTGGAGATCCAGAGCCGGCCGACCAGCGGGGTGAGGTACTCCGTCCCCAGCAGCTGCGTCAGAAAGTTCTCCGCATTGGCGGTGTTAATCTCATCGTTGTCGATGCTGCCGTGGCGGTCGTACTTGTCGCGGGTGTTCGGGTCCGACAGAACGGCGTAGGCCTCCTTCACGGCGAGGAATCGCTCTCCTGCCTGCGGGTCCCCGGGATTCTTGTCCGGGTGCGTCAACACCGCTTTCTGCAAATAGGCCTTCTTAATTTCCACCTCCGTCGCATTCCGTGGAACCCCCAAAACAGTATAATAATCTTCTTTTCCATTATTATTATTATTAGGGTTGTTGGTGGGGAGGGGCGTCTCGCCGGCCTGCTGCTTGCGGTTTTCCTGATAGGCGGCACGGGCGGCCGTCATGATATCGTCGTCATTGGTCGGTAACGCGTTTAACAAATCCGCCAAGTCAATTCGCTCCCACCGCCCTTCGGCGCTGTCCCAAAACTTATCCCCAGAGGAAACGTTGATGACCGCCTCCGGGGTGTGGTAGACCCCGAGGGCCAGCTGCGAGACGCCGGTGCAGCTGCCGTAAAGCGTGGAGGCACCGAACGCCAACAAGCCGTAGCCAAACCCTTTCACCGCCCCCATCAGACCATCTTCCTTGGCGCCACCGGCCGTCAGCCCCACCAGCGCGGCAGAGCCCACGCCAACACCGGCCGCAATATTCTGTAAAGCGTCCCCCAGACCTTGTACGACGTGCTTGGGCGTCCCTCTGGCAAAGACCACGTCCGGCAGCGTGCTGGCCACGTTCATATTCACCGACATGGGCGGTTCTTCCGCTCCGGGCGGCGGCGTGTCCTCTGGTATACCAGTGCAGTGTACCTTGTCGTCCGGTTTTATTTTTGTTTCGTTGAACATTTTTTTGTTTTTGTAGGTGTATCGATACAAAAATAGAGCAATAAAAATATAGTTTTATCAAAGACGAGAGTCCTTTTTTTTTTTTTTTTACACTTTTATGGTAATGAAGGAGGGAAAAGGTGGAATGAATGCTGCAAGCAAGCGTTGTAAAAAAGAACAGAGTTCAAGCTCAGTTAATAATGAAAAAGAATTTTTTTTTTTTAATTTTTTACATTTATGATTTCATTTTTATAGTTATTCTATGTACTGCTCACACACGCGTGTAAAAGCATTCTTTATTTTTTATCACAAAACTCCTTCAAGATGCGATGCAGAAACGTCATGCTATCTTCATTTTCATTATTATTATTACTATGATGGTGTCGTGCTTCTCTTTCCTTATCCACCGCACTAACAATATGACTGTAGACCGTTTTCTCTAAAACATCGATGGGAAACGGCATTAGCAATGCCACCACATCTTGTACCGTTATGACAGCATTATCATCTTTTTTATTATTATTATTTTCATCTTCATTGTTTTCATTCGTATTGGCGTTTTCCGTTTCGTGGTTGGATTCATTGTCTTCTTCGTCCTCTTCTCCACTGTGTGAACTATTATTATCGTCATTATTATCATTTTCCTCCTCCTCTTTTTCATTGGTCTCATCTTCTTTTACTTTCTTTACTGGTCGCCGCCGTCGTCGCCGCTCCCCGTAATACCGTCTTCTCTTTTTCGTCGTTTGTGAAGGCGGAAACTTGAGGACCTTCTTCCCACTGTGATCTTCCTCCTCGGGTAGTAATACTATATCCTTGTCCTCCGTGGCGGTAGGAGCCTCCACGACCATTTCCTTGTGTTCCTCGCAAAATCGAACAATACGGCGATTGATCTTATATAAGGTTAAAATCACATTTTCTTTTAACTCGAGCGCACGGGCGCGGATGCGCATGTCACCAGCGGAACGAGTGCGGAAGAAACTACGGACGAGTCGGGTCATGTTGTCCATGTCGTCGTAATACTGGGATAGGCAAACATACTTTTCCAATTCTATTTTTTCTAAAATATCCATCAGGCAGGTGTAGTGTTGACCTCGGATATGCCGCCGCCACGCCGCGTAACTCGGATGTTCCTCACTAAACTCCAAATTTTTGTAAAAGAATAATTTAAATTTTGTGCCGCTAATATACTGCGTGACCCACTGTAGCAAGACGTGTCGTAGTTGTAAGCGGCGGTATGCAATTTTCTTCCACAACTCGGAATCTTGTGCAATACGTTTTTTGGAAGCAGTTTTGGGGTTCGAGGAGGCGTCCGCCCCTGGCGGTGGACAAGGATCGATCGTCAGCGCACTTTCCTCACTATGATTTTTATGATGGATGGTGACGTCGTGCAAGGAAAGGCGAATCATGTGAGAAAGATAACGGACCAACGCGGCCAAGTCGTTTTCGGTCGGATACAGCGGAATGTGCAATCGTCCAATATGTTGATTGGTATGATGATAAGAGGGCTCAAACTGCCACGTGCGTGCATCCTTAATATTATTATTATTATTATTATTTTCGTACTGTTTGTTGTTGAGGGAGAAAGTAAACCCAAAACGTGTTGTCGCACTGCTTCTTTTAACCGATTTTCATCGTTTGTAAAAAAAGATTCCACCAGCGCCGCGTGTCGTGCGCTCGGCTGGGCAGCAGCCACAACACCTCCGAAGATTCTAATACATGATGGCTGTAATACTGCCAAGCCTGCGAGGCCTCCATGACGGCGGTGGTGATTTCTTTTATGACACGTTCCTTTCCTTCTTCCTTATCATCCACCTCCTGCGCTAGTTTGAGGGCATTCGTCATCAATAAAGAAAGAAATTCTTCCGCGGACTCGACGTAGACCAAACACGGACTACACTGCTGAATACGGCGCATCACTTGATAAACCGACATACCTTCCAGTGCGATCATACTGCCATTATTATTCAATACATTATTATTTTCGTTATTCGCACTATTATGATTGAATTGAGTTAGCTCGTGGACGCTGGGGAAGCTCACCTGCACGTGCGGGAGGTGTACCGTGATGGGTTGTAAAAACTGCAGTCGATGAGAAAGTGACGTCGCAAAGTGGCGAATGGACGACAAGGACGCTTTCTTTACTGCTGCCTCATTTTTATAAAAAGGGGAGTCGAGCGGCTGAACGGTGGTCGTGAGAAATAAAACATAAGGAAAGTGCGGGGCTGGCAAGCGGCAGGCACACAAGGCACGCACCGCAGCTTTGATATCCGCGCAGCTACGCTCCTCCTGACGAAGGGAGGTCTGCAAGGTCGGCCACACAGTGGATAGCTGTTCCACGAACCATCGCGGCAGGTGCGGTAGAGTATCTCCACATACTCCTGTGAGGCGTGGTCGCCGGAGGGGCCGGGGCGACCTTCCTCCCCGCGCTGCAAGGACGGCTGCACGTGACGCAAGGCGGCATCAAAACTCTCACGTGTCAATGTCAACGACGGCAGACGATCTTTGGGGATGATAAACCGTTGACTAGAGGTGTATAACTCCGGTAGCGCCGTGCGCAGTCGGTACAGCGAGGCCTCCGTGCAGAGTGCCTTCAAGTCGGCGCCGGTAAAAGACTCCGTCCGGGGCACCAGATAAGAAATTAAATCTTCCTTTTCCTTTTCCAACGGCGTGTGTTGCAGCTGGATTTGTAAAATGTGCTGTCGTGCCGCGGCGTCCGGCTTCGTGAAGCGTACTTCCCGATCGAAGCGGCCAGGCCGACGTAACGCAGGGTCGATGGTGTCCGGTCGGTTCGTCGCGCCGATAATGATCACCTGACCTCGATCCTCCAACCCATCCAGCAATGCAAGAAGGGTCGCCACCAGCGCCGCCTGTGTCTGTTCCGTCTTGGCGTGTCGCGTGGGCACCAATCCATCGATTTCATCGAAAAAGACAATACTGGGTTGATGTTTCTTGGCTTCCTCAAATAATAATTTCAGTTGCCGTTCGCTCTCGCCGACCCACTTGGAGAGAAGGTCCGCCCCTTTGCGCATAAAAAAAGTAATGCGACGACCAGTGAAGCGAGATCCCTCACTTGCTAACGCACGAGCTAGTAAAGTCTTACCCGTCCCTGGCGGCCCAACAAACAACACCCCCCGTGGTGGCGTCAGCTGTAACTGTTCGAACAACTCGGGATACAATAACGGCAACAGCACCACTTCACGGAGGAGGACAATGTGCGAAGGAAGACCACCGACACTGTCAAAGTTGATATCGGTTTCAACGTGTAAAGGACAAATATCCCCTGACGCCACATTATTATTATTATTTGGATTATGATTGGAATCATTCTCTCCTTCTTTCGGTCCTTCTTTCAGCCCTAACAAGTGCCGATAGCGTTGATCAATTTTCTGCGTACGACTAATTTTTTCATCTTGCACATATCGTTTCGCTAATTCTTTCGCTAATAAATAAGAAATGTTAATATTCTCGGCCGACGCCTCTTTTGCCTTTTGGTGGTGTCGCCGCATCTCTTCATTGGCGGTTTCCTGAACGGGATGATACTTGGGATGGGTGTTGGTGTAATGTTCATCGTCACTGCTGGCAAAGTTATCTTGTGCCTCCTTACTTTGATGTTCCGTGCGTGTCAGTGCCTCTAACTGCTCTTCTCGCAAAGATTCTAACGAGATGGAAGAATCGAAAGAACCTTCCCGACCGTGAGGACTGCTGGGTAGTGTGAGATCATGATGTTCGCCTTTTTTATTATTATTATTATTATTATTATTATTATTGGTGTGCCGTGGAGAGGACGACACCACGCCAGAGCTGCGGAGACTATCGACAGTGGAGTTACACTGTGTTAAATCAATTTGATGACTTTTTTATTATTATTATTATTTTCATGGGAGGACAAGGAGGACGAGGAAACACTATCACCGCTACTACTACTGCTGTCATTACCGTCGGAAGAAGAGGAAGAAATACTTTCTTCATTGGAGTCGGACTCGAACGTGTCGTCGCGCATATTCGCAATCGCACGGACGGCGGCCTCCCGTGGTGGGTACCGACTGTGAATCGTTAACTCATTATTATCTTATTATTTTTATGCGGGGAACGAAATTTACTGCCTTTTTTTCGATTTTGATAGGTTTGAGAAAATAACATTAACTGTTCGTCCAGTGTGACGGTTTCCTTTCGTATGCGATGACCTCTTCCTAATTGTTCAATTTCTTCCATATTATTTATTTTGATGATTATGATTATTATTTTCGTCGTAAGGGCACGTTTAAATTACGGTTGATGCCACTTTCGGCGATAAGCGTGTCCACGAGGGAACGACGTTTCTTATTATTATTATTATTATTATTATTATTATTATTGCGGTCCGGGGTGTCCTCGTCGCTGCCGTCGTGGGCACGAGCTTGCGAGCGCGTACGGACCATTCTATTTTATTTTACTATTATTTTTATGATTTTTTTGCTTCTATGAATAATAAAAAAAAAAATTAAAAACACAAAAAAACTGTGATTATAGGTGCTGAAAAGGGAGAAGAAAAGAGAAATAAGTAATGAAAACAATAAAACAATGTGAAATCCATTTTAAAAAAATTGCGAACGGAAATAATTATTTTTTATTTTATTTTACTTTTATTACATTAACAGAAAGTGAATTATTATATTAACGAGAAAAACGAGTATTTAAAAAAAGGAGGTTAAAAAGAATTATCTTAAACGAAACTTATAAAGGAGTGAAAAAAAAAAAAAGAAGCAATTTTAATATTATTTAGACTTCTTGCCAGCCGCCTTCACTGCCTTCTTCTTCCCCTCGCCACTCTTTTTAGTATTATTATTACTTTTATTCTTATTATTATTGTTCGAGCTGGTCGTCGTCACCTCCGCACGTTTCGCCTGTGTCGTTCTCTTTTTCTTAGCCGCCTCCCGTCGTGCTTGCTTCTTCGCCTCACGCTCCGACTGTACCGCAAGTAAATCTTCTCTCGCGGTTCGCTTCACCTCCAAGTCTTCTATCCAGTCAATGTTATGTTTGAGGGCACTGGCGGTCTCGCGCTTTTCTTGAAGTTTCGCACGCTCCATACGTTTCTCCCACAGCGCCAACTGACGACGTTCCTTTATCTTTTCCACACGCTTCATCACCTTCAAGGTGTCACTCAACAACTCTCGGTTGTACTTGACGGGGACGTGTCGTCTTTGTTCAAAGTTCATTGTGCTATCCACGGCTAACTCTTTTCCATTCGCCTTCCGGAACGTTTTGGTCCACTTTAGCTTCATTGGATTACGTTTCATACCGAAGTTGCGGCGGCACTTGCTGGCACAGAAATGAAATAACTTGCAGTCGTTACGGATGTAGATTTGACCGTGGCCGGGGTAGATGGGGGCTCCGCAGAAGGAGCACTGCTCTATACGCATGAGAAATAATAATAATGATTATTATTATTGCTACATAAAAATCATAAAACAGAAGTGGGAGAAAGAAGGTGATTTGTTTTTTTTTTTTTTTTTTTTTGTGGAAAATACGAGCATTTATGTTTTTTTTTTTTTTAATATTATTGCGTGTTGTGTTTTTATTTTTACTTTTTTTTTGGATAGGTAATATATACATTTATACTTTTTTTACATATTCTAATGGGACTTTTTGCATTAAAAGAAAAAAAAAAAAGAAATCATGTATAAAAACTATTCTTTTTATTCCTTCAAAAATGCATTATACATTAACTTCTTCTTTATCTGTTCCATCAGGGTCACAAACTCATGATACATGGGGTCTTCGTTGTGTTTCGCGTCCCAGACTCGTATGCCAGCTTCCACCGACACCAATGATTTACTTTCTTCCACCACCGTCCGCACATCGCGCAGCATTTCCAACTGCGCTTCCAAGATACTTTTATGATTATTGTTATTATTTTCATTATTTTCGTACGCAGACGGTAGCGAGAGAGAAAGGGATGTCAGCCCCGGGCGGCCGCCGAGTTCCAATAAAAATTTTCTCGTGTCGATTAAATTAACTTTTGGATTATAACTCACATCCAACTGCGTTAGCGCCCGTCCCATCTCGTCTTGCCGCAAAATCGTCGATAAATAATGAAAATGCGAGACGGTCAAATCATTGTAGGAAAGATTCAACGACGTTAAGTTGGGGTTGGCGAGAATGGCCGATAATAATTCAGCAAACGACTCTAATTGCTTTTTATTATTAGTATTTTGATTATTATTAACTTCATCGTCGACGGGGTGTCCGCCCAGCACATTGTGCGACAAGTCCAACCCTTGTAGCGACGTGTTTTGACACAAACCGGGTAATAATTTTTTTCCACTTTCAATGCCATTAAACGATAAATCCAGTTGGCGAATGACGTACGATTGCAGCAATAAAGACGAAATAAATTCTAAACCGTCGTTGTCAATATTGTTTCGGCTGAGGTCGACGACTTCCAGCGTGGTGATGAGGCTGAAGCCAGACGGTAACAACAACTGAAGTCCCTTGTTGTGAATATTATTGCCAGCGAGATGCAAACGACGCAACGTCGGTACTTTTTTAATATTTTCATTATTTTGATGATTATTATTATTTTCTTTTTCGTGGTTGTGCATCATTTTTGCAATACTTTGAATGGCCGTGGGGTCAAACGAGGAGATATGCTCGCCACAGGCCTCGTTATACGAAAAGTCTAATTCCGTTAATTTTTCAACGGTGTCGATGGTCGCCAACAATGCAGACGACAACACCGCGCCGAAGTGGTTGTGACTTAAGATGAGTCGTTTCATGTTTTTGTTGTATTGAATACTTTGTGCAAAAAACTGGGCCGCCGCTAACGCTGTTTTATTCACTTTATTATTAGAATTATTTCTTTTTTTACCGGCGAGTTCATTTTTTCGTAAAATTAGCGTGTGCAACGCGCTCGTCGGGGAGGACAACACGTATTTCGATAAATAATACAAACCAGTCGGGGGGATTTGATTATTGCTGAGGTCCAATACTTCCAGCACGGCATTGGTCGACAGCGCCACGGACAGCATTTGCGTGCCTTCCGCTTTCAAAATATTATTCGAAAGATTTAACACTCTTAACGTTTGATTGTGCTTTAAGAGTGGTGACGTGAGCTGCCAGAGCGGCAGACCGTCCCACTTTTCGGCCAATTCTTTTAAATTTTGATTATTATTATTATTATTTTTATTTTGTAAGGTTTCTTTCATATCAGCGACAATATCGATGATTTCTTCCTCCTCCTCCGGAAGGCGGTCGCCTCCGCCGTGAATGCCGTTCGACGAAACATCTAAAAACTTTAAAAATTTATTTTTTCGCAACACTTCGCCCAACGCATCCAAGCCGTCGCGTCGTTCCCCAAAAAAGGGAATTTCGGTTTCTTCCACGTCATCGTCCAGTGAAAACGGACCTCTTAAATGATCACCCATCAACAAGTTTTGTTTTTCATTCGTATAATATAAAATACTTTTTGGAATCGACTCCGTTTCGTCGAGCGGTTCGTGGGAAACGATTTCATTATTCGAAAGATTTAACGCCGTCAAGGAAATATTTTTACAGAGTGCCTTTCCAAGGAGGCCAACGCCGTTGCTGCGTAAGTGATTAGTTTGTAAATCTAAAAATAACAACGTTTCATTTTCTTCGATGAGTTTACTTAATAAAAATAAAATCGATGTATCGAGTGAATTTTCTTCATTTTCATTATTATTATTATTATCGTCTTCGGTGAGACCACCGAGACCGTTACCGCCCAGTAACAATCCTTTTACATTATGATTATTATTATTTTTCTTGCAAGACGCAAAAAATAAACACAACAGCAAATACACGCGCGTGTTCAGCAACGCCAAATTTTTTAGACACGACAAATATTGATTGGTATTTTGAAAATGCAATCGTTCACATACATCTTTTAAGATCACATTGTGTTTATATTTCTCCGCATCGTCTTCGTTTTCTTCTTCATCGCTTTCATTATTATTTTTATTCTTTTTTTCTGGTTTTACTGGTAACGGAAATTTTTGTTTTAATAGAGTTATAACTTCCTCTAATAAAGCGGAAGACGTTGTCGTTTCTTCCTTTTCATTATTATTTTTCACGGAAAGCGCATTCGAAAAATCTAAAATCGAAATATTATTTTTATTATTTTGATTGGAAATGACTTTATTTAATAACTGTTGTACACGGCGCCAATCGGCAAAATCGACGCCATTTTTTTCATTTTTATTATTTTTATTCATTGGATTCGCTTTTAAATAATGTAATAACGGAAACACAGTGGATAACGACTCCAACTGCTCTTCACTCTGAGGAATCATCACCGGCACTTCTTTCCGGAAATTAAAAAAATGATGATTTTCATTATTATTTTCAGAAAATAATTCTTGCCACACCTCATGGTATAAATTTTCCATCACTGATGTGTTATTATTATGATTATTATTTTGATTTATGCCGAGGGAGACGCCGTTGCCGCTGAGGGTGGCGCGGTCGTATAAGGTGCCGACATAAATATTATTAAATGTAACATTATTTAAAAACTTGGACAGTCCGTACGCGTCTAACGCGGCGTAAATCCCTTCGTCTCCTTTTTCTTTGGATTCCCACGTGGACATAATTATTTTTATTTTTATATATTTTTTAATTTTTCTTGAAAACTATTTAAAAAAAAAAAAGAGAGAAGAAATATTTAGAGATGGTTGACTTTGTATTATTTTCGTTTTTTTTTTTATGAAAATAATAATCCTATTTTTTTTTTTTTTTTTTTTGTTTTTTGAAAAATAAGCGGTACAAGAAGTGAAAAAACAAAAAATGTACAGTGAAATAAAATAAATAATAAATTAAAAAAAATGGAATTTTTTTTTTTTCTTCATAGCGTCATTAATCCTTTATCATAAATCACTTTTCCACTTTTACGATTTTTCTGACTGTAATCGACACTCATCAAATAAGAATTCATATTGATAGTATTATTATTATAATTATTTTCATTATTTTTAGATAATAATAAATCAATTTTCATTTTTTTCAATTCCATTAAAGTTTGTTGACTGGAAAGTTCATTTTTTTGTATTTGTTTCTCCATAAAAAGAATAAATTTATCTTGTTCGGATATTTTATAAATAATTTTATTATTATTATTATTATTATTATTATTATTTTTATTTTTATAAATATTCAGTGGAGAAATGCGATTGTCAATATTTTCATTTTTATAATCTTTTTTATTATTTTTATTATTATTATTTTCTAATCGAAGCGGTAACGGCGGCGGCAATGAAATAATGGATTCATTATTATTATTATTATTATTTTCATTTTTTAAATTTTTATTTTTATTATTTTTATGTTTTATATTTACTGTGATGGGAGTGGTGACACGTGAAAAAGGCGCGGCAGCGCTGTGCCCGTCATACGGTCCTAGCACTACTTTAATATTATTATTATTATTATTTTCAAAATTATTATTATTATTTAAATTTTTATTTTGATAAAAAGAATCAAACTGAGAACGAATGAAGGAATCGGATTGGATAAAATATTCTTTCACGGAAATATTATCATTTTCTTTTTCTGAATTTTCATTATTTTTATTTTTATTATTATTATGATTTATATTTTGTAAAGATGCGCTCATCGCGGCGAGTCGATTAATATATAATTCTAATTCTTTTGCGTTATGATAATGATCCATTTTTAAAATTTTTATATTTTTATTATTTATTTGAAAAAAAAAAAAAAAGTAAAACAGTGAAAACCGTCTTTTTAAAATAGAATAAAAAGAGAGAGAAATAAAAAAAATACGATTTGTCAGAGAAAATGAAAAACATAAAATAATAAAAAAAAAACAGTAATTGTTATTTTTTTTTAATTAGTAATAAAATAACGCAAAAAAAAAAAAAAAAATCGTTCCAAAAATCGTCGTTAAGTATATAATAATTTAAATATATAATAATAAAAAAAAAATTAAGATTTTTTTATTTTCCTTTTTCAATCGTTCTTCCCGCCAGTACCGTTGCGCAAACTTTACCGTCTCCGACTGCGTCACGATATTATTATTATTATTATTATTATTTTCAAACACAGAACTATCAAAATCTTTCATTAAATATGCTTCATGCGCGTCGTCGTACGCCCACGTCTTTTCATAACTCCCATTTTCCATTTTTTCTGGCAAATATTCATTTTTAAATAAAATTAATGCATTTTTCATTGTTTCAATCGTATTCGGCGCATATTTGCTCGAAACGTAATTCGTTAAAGAATGAGGAATCCAACCGGCGGGATCGGCAAACGCAATATACGTTAATGCCGTTCCTAATATTTTTTTATTTTTCTTATTTTCAGAAATATTATTTTCATTTTCATTATCCTCTTCGTAATAGGGTTGGATTAAGTATCCGGTGAGTTTTGACGTCGCGCGGACGAAAGTGCCGTTTTTTTCATGGTGTTTTATTTTTTGATAGTTTTTCGGGCACATGGGGTGCGGTACGCCTGTGTTAAAAATAATATATTCATACCGCTGTTCCTCTGAAACATTATTTTCATTATTTTCAGAATTATTATTTTTATAAAATTCCTTGTTGATGTACCACATCCTTTGATTGACAAAATCTCGGTTGGACACGAGTGGCACCGGACTTTTCGCGGCATAATAGCCAACATCGTTATTTTTATTTAGTTTTACAATCTCGAACGCCTCGACGCGAAACTTATCCCAAGTGGGACGAAAAATGGGATCGTGTATCATGTTGTACAACTCGTCAGGGTAACAACCACTCGTATTTTTATTATTTTCAGAAATAGTATTTTCATTATTTTCATTTTCGTCGTCTTTTTTGTGTTTTTTACTTTCCTTCTTCTCTTTTTTCGATTCCTTCTTTTTTTCTTTTAAATGTTCATCGAATAAAAAAACACCAAAAACTTTTATTACATTCAACGCTTCGCCTTTTATTTTTTTTTCCCACACGAAATATTTTTCAAATTCGTGCGATTTTAATTCAAAACCGTCCAAAGAATCGGCAAATTTTTTAAAATTCATAAAATTTTGTTTTCGCGAAAGTTTATACGATAATTCCGGATTATTTTCGTCGTAAAGATCGCCGGTGAAGTCGAATGGTGTTTTATACTGAATTTTTTCGTTATTTTCATTGTTTTCGGTTTCATTTTCAGTTTTTTGGCTTTTTTGACTTTTTTCGTCCTCTTTTTTGTGTTTTTTGTCTTTGGAAGACATCGATACGTTTTTTTTAATTATTCTTTTTTTTTTTTTTTAGGTGCTTTTATAAAAAAAAAAAAAGGAAAAAGAAAGAAATAATAATCACAGAATCGAAAAAAAAAAATTTTTTTTTTTTGTAAATAAAATAAAAATAATAAATAAAAATAAAACATGGGTATAAATACTGTATAACGTGAGAAATATAAAAAAAGTGAAGCAATAATATATACAAAAAAAGGTAAAAAATATACATACAATACATTTTTTTTTTTTCTATTTTTCAATCATAAATAAAAAAAATTATTATTATTTATTAGAAATCCACACAAGTGCTTCCACTCACCATCAATTCATCATCTTCCTCAAAATAATAATTATTATTATTTTTTTTGATTCTGATTTTCAAAAAAATAATCATTTTTATTTTTATTATTATTATTATTTTCAGAGTTAGACATGGCAGAAAGAGAGATTGTCGTATTCGAAGAAACTTTTCTCTTTTCTTTATTTTTATTTTCATTTTCATTATTTTTTAAAAATAATTCGTCCAGTGGGGTTAACATTTCGTGATATAAATTCTGATTTATATTATTATTATTATTTTCAATATCGGTTAACACCGATAATTTTCGATTTTGAGTATTATTTTCCGGCATTTTTTTGTTGTGAATATTTTTTTTTACCTTCTTGTTGTAATTTTTCAAAATGGTATTATTATTATTATTTGTTTTTTCTTTTTTATTTAAATTATTATTATTATTTTTTGGGTTTGTTTGTTGTAAGCGGAGTAACGCGGAAGTATTCATTCTCACGAAAAGTTTTTCATTTTTTTATTATTATTATTATTTTCTGAATTTTCACTATTTTCATTATTATTATTATTATTATTTATTTTTTTACGGGTGACAGAAGACTCCGACTGTGTTCGTCGGAAATTATTATTATTATTATTATTTTTATTATTTAATGTAGTGGAATAAGATTTTGTTCTTGAAAAATTATTATTATTTTGATTATCGATGGTTTTACTTCTTTTTTTAATACTTTTTTTCGCATTTTCCATTTTATTTTCATTATTATTATTATTATTAGTTTTATCTTTTACTTTCGCGCCAGTACTATAACTACGAACAAATACATTTAATTTTAATTATTATTATTATTATCTTCTTTTTCTTCTTTTTTCGGTGATTCCGGAATTAAATTATTTATGGTTTTTATTTCATTATTATTTTCATTTTCATTATTATTATTACGAAGTCGGTTCGCGCTGCCTCTTCGTCTGCGGAAAGGTGATTTCATATTATTATTATTATTTTCAGAATTTTCATTATTATTTTCCAAATTATTATTATTATTATTTAATTGTTTTGCGGTTTCTAACAATTCGATAAAATGACACTGTAAATCTTCGCGAGAAATATTATTATTATTATTATTATTTTCATTTTCATGATTATTATTTTCAAAATTATTATTTTTTATCGGGGAAAAAGGAACGAGTGGCGGTATCGCATGAACTATCCCCGAATTGAAAATGAATATTTAAATTATTATTATTATTATTATTTAATTTATTCATTTTATATTTTTTAATCGCCAACTCAAAATTATTTATTTTTGTACTTTCGTTGGAATTTTCTTCGAATAATGAATCCATTAAAATTTCTGTCATTTTTATTTCATCGATTAAAAAACTTTTTTCGTTTTCGTATTGAAAATTTTCAAAATTTTCATTATTATTTTCGAAAAATCGAAGAATACTGGAAAATGTACTTTTTATAAAATAAATCACGTCTTTTACATTTTTTTCCTTTTCTTGAAAAAATAATAATTCTTTCAGATATTGTTCCAATAATATTTCATCCTGTTTTAATTGTGATTTTAATTCATTATTTTTAAAAATAATATCCAAAACTTTATTTATTTCTGAAATATTATTATTATTATTATTTTGAGCATTTTGTAATAAAACGTTTTCCCGAAACGATTCCATTTTTTCATTGATTTCATTTTCTTTTTTTTCCAAATTTTTTAAATTTTGATGATTTTTTTCAATTTTTATCAATTCCTGTTCCGCGGAAAGGATACGACGACGTAAGCCTTGCGTGCCAATATTATTATTATTATTATTATTTTCATTTTCATTATTATTATTATTTTTGATTTCATCGCTCAAAAAACTTTCGCGTCTTCGTAAATGAATAAAATTCATTTCCGCGTGTAAAATAGTTTTTATTAATTCCCATCGCAAATTTTGTAATAATAATTTTTTTTCATTTTTTTCGTCTAAAAACTGATTCGATAAATTTTGAACATTTTCTTTTTCAATGGACATTTTTTCTAATTTTTCTTTTACGTCAAAAATAAATTCCAAAAAATTATTATTATTATTTAAATTATTAAAATTTGAAAGACTTCTTCGTGTCGTCATATTACTGACAATAATACTGTCGGAATTAAAATTATTATAATTATTATTTTCATAATTTTCATAATTATTATTATAGGTTGGATCTATATTGCCAGACACCGGCCCTAACGTAAAACGAGAAATACTTTCTGATTTAGTATTATTATTTTGAAAATTATTATTATTATTTTGAAAATTATTATTATGATTAGAAATCGTAGTTTCTGCTTCACTGGTGAGGGCGTACGAGGAAGAATTATTATTTTTATAATTTTCCAAATTAATTTCATTATTATTTTCATTATTATTCAATAATAATAATTGTTCTTCCAATTTGATTCGTTTTTCCTTTTCTTCTTTTAATTCTTTCGTTAACGATTCAATTAATAAATTTTGATTTTTCAAAAAAGATTTTGGATTTATTTTTGTGATTTCATTTATTTTTGCAGAATTTTTAATTTTCTTAAAAAATAATCCAAAAAAAAGTGTATGAAAGACGTCATCGTTACTATTATTTTCATAATTATTATTATTATTATTATTTATACAGCAAAACAATAATGTTTTGGAATTTCCGCCGATGCTGTCTTGTAATATTCTTGTGAGTTTGCTACCTCGATAGGGAATAAATATTTTTTTAATGATTTTATTTTCATTTTTTTCATTATTTTTTATTTTATTATTTTCTTCCTGTTGGGTGATGAGTGCCTGGGCGACCGCCGATAAGGCTAATAAAGATTTATTAATATTTCCGCCTTCTCTTTTTCTATTTTTATAATTTTCAAAATTATTATTATTATTATTATTATTTTCTGAATTATGATTGTCAAAATATTTTTCACTGCCCGCTAAATCACAAAATTTAATCCGACTCGTTATTATTTTTTCAATATTATTATTTTCATTTTCATTTTTTAAATTTTGATAATTATTATTTTTAAAAAATAATTGTTCCACCTCGATGGTGACGATGGCATGCGATCGACTACTACTTTTATTTATGGAATTATCCGCCGTAATTCGATTTAAATTATGTTTTGAAATGAAATTGATAAATTCAAAACTATTTTTTGGATATAAAAACGTTAAATGAGGAATGGAAAAATATTCTTTATTATTATTATTTTTATACATATTATTATTATTTTCAGAACTATTATTGCCGTTATCAAACACCTGAAGTGGAATTCTTTTATTATTATTATTATTATTTAATAAATCAAAAACTTCTTCGTTGTATATTTCTAAAAAGGAAACTTTAAATCGAATTTCTAAACGTAAATTATTTTTATTTTTATTTTTATTATTATTAAATTCATTTTCCAAATACTCTTTTCGTTCAAACATGTATTGCATACTTTGATATAAAATTCCCGAAATATTATTATTATTATTATTATTATTATTTTCAAAATTATTATTATTATTTCCAAACATGGTAAACGTTTTCCCGCTGCCGGTCGCACCGTAAAATAAAATACAATTATTAATGCCGAAAAATAAACTATTTTTTATAATATTTTCTTTGATACATTTTTCAAAAATTTCGACTTGGGAAGAAAGCGGTGAAAAAACGTAATCGGCGGAAAATTCTTTTTTATATTTTAAATTATTATTATTATTTTTATTTTTATGATTTTCAGAATTATGATTATTATTATTATTTTCTAAAATAATCGAATTTGGAAAACATTTTATACGGGAATGCGAAAATAATTCATAATTTTTATCGCTGTTGGGTCTCACACGAATGGCTAATTCCACATGATTTTCATTATTATTTATATTTTCATTTTTATTAAAATTATTATTATTATTTTCAGAAATATTTAAATTTTCATTTTCATTTTCATTTTTTTGTGAATTACGTGAAAGTGGTTTTGGGAATTTCTTTTTTAATTTTCCTTTTTCGCTTTTTTGGACGATTTTTTGCGGATTTTTGTTCATTTTTTTTTTCTAAACTGTGAAATTATTTTTTCTAATAAGTAAAAGTCTATTTTTTCTATAAAAAAGAAAAGCCAAAAAACACTGAAAAGAGAGAAAAGTAATTTATATATCGAAATAAAAATAACAATTTTCAAAAAAAAAAAAACATATTTTTTATTATTTTCTTTTTTTTTTTTTCTATGCAGTAAAAATCTGTTTCTATAGTTAGTTCATCTGTTCTGAAATAATAATTATTATTTAATATAAATAAATATATATTAAATATTTTTTTCTGAATTTACAATTAAAAATAATAAATATTAATTATTTATTTATTTTTTTATTCTGAGGCATTTTCGTAAAATACTTTTAATTTCTGTTTGACGTCGTCGAAAATTTCATTTAATTCATTTTTATTTTTATGTTTCATTTCTTTTTCAATTTCATTTTTTACCGTTTTCCATTTTATTTGAATAATTTCTTTTTTTGTTTTATTTTTGAAAAACTTTTCCAAAATTAAATTAATTTTTTCACTTTCATTATTATTTTCGTCCTCTTCCCGAGCTCTTTTTCGGTTCGACATACTTTCCTTATTATTATTATTATTATTTTCAAAATTATTATCATTATTTTCATTTTCATTATCATCGATTATATTATTATTATTATTTTGATTTCTGCCCACCGAGGCACGCGGGGAGTCCTGCGGAGATACCGACACACTTCTTGAATAATTATTATAATTATGATTATTATTATTTAAATTATTATTATTAATGGAAGATCGAAACGGAAAAGAAAAAGCCACTTTTATTTCCATTTTATTATTATTATTATTTTGTATTTTTTTAGGAATGACATTTTCCAACACTTCTTTGGTTAAATAATTTTGTAATAATATTTTTTCATTTTCGATTTTATTATTCAAATTTTTAAAAAATAATGGAATTAAAATCGTATTTTGATATTCTTTTTTCATCGATTCGACGTTTATTTTTTTCTGTTCTAAAATATGGAACATTACTTTTATCGCCACATCACATAAAATTCTGTGTTTATAATTATTATTATTATTATTTTCGTTATTTTTATTATTTTCGTTTGGAAACGATACATTCGAACAAATTTTAATTTTTGAAATCATTTCCGAAATAAAATTGACACATTTATAATTATTTTCGTCTTCAAAAAGAGTCTGAAATAACAAAAAAAAGACACGTTGAAAACTAAAAAGAGAAAAATTTTGATTATTATTATTATTATTTAAAAATAATAATTCTTCCTCAAAAAACGGATGATGCGATAAAAATAAAAATAAAAAGGGAATCGTATATTCTAAAAAATAACGAAGTCCCAACGGCGATGAAAGTGAAATTAAATGATGATTATTATTATTATTATTATTATTATTATTTTGATTTCGTTGAAAATTTAAAAATAATAATAATTGCTGCGTATATGTTTTGACATGACCATTATAAGAAATGTTTGGACGTTTCGCTCATGGCGGTCATGAACAAAAACGAGTAGTAACGGACATCGACTTGTATAAAATGATAATTATTTTCTTTTTGAAAAAATAACGTGCATTCAAAATTAAACATTTCATCTTCTGGAAATAAAACCGTCACTTCTTTTTTCGTATCCAAACTATTATTATTATTATTATTTTTATTAATTGTATTTGAAAATTTTGAAAATTGTAATAATAAATATTGAAGTTTATTACGAACGTGACAATTTTCTTCCATGGAAAATAAAATAGAAATTAAAATTTCCTCCTTCATTGAATTCTTCGTTGGAATTAATAATAATTTTGCGAAAGACGATAAAATAATAAATCGAATTTGACAATGAAATAATGAAAAATGATTTATGTGATTATTATTATTATTTTCGGACGATATTTTCAGAAAAAAGGAAAACAATTCCGTCACGAGAGTTTCTCTTTTTTCATTATTATTATTATTATTATTTTCATTTTCATAATTGTTATTATAGGAAAAACATATATGCACGAGCACCGCGGCACTGGCGTCTAATAAAAAAGAATTTTCATCACTGACGGTTGGCAAAAATAATAAATGATGATTATTGTTATTATTTTGATTTAATAATAATTTATCACTGACGATTCGATTATTATTATTATTATTTTCGGAATGATGAAAAATCGTTAAAAAAATAGTTTTTATTTGATCGATTAATTTGGAATTATTTTGAAAATATTTTTTCGCAATTTTATGTTCCGACAATACGAAAATCGTCCACAAATACGTTCCGATTTTCATTTTTTCATTATTATTTTTAAAATTTTCATTTTTGATAAATTCATTTATATTTTTTTGAATTGTTTCAGCCAAATTGGAAATAAAATTCACATCAGACGAAAACTTTTCGACATAAAATAATAATAAAATAATTAATTTTGACATTAATTTTATCATATTTTTATAACCGCAAAAAAGAGTCGATTGAATCGTTAGAATATCATTTTTATCATTTAAATAATATTTATTATTATTATTTTCTGTTTTTTCATTTTTTTTTAAAATCAGCGAAAAAAAAGAATCTCCATTTACTAAAATGTCACCGCATAATTTTAATATTTCTGTTTTTTCGTTATTTTCTAAATTTTGAAAAAAATTATTATTATTATTATTATTTTCGATTTCCCATCCGATATATTCCATCAACACATTTAAAAATAAAATAAAATTTTTAAAATGCATTTCCGAAAAATTGGAATTTTTTTTATGATTTAATAAAAATTTTTTCAAAATAATATAAAACGATTCGCCAATCAGTGAAAAAAACGACGGAAAAACGACTAAAAATAAATGTAACGTTTTTAATTCATTTTCAAAATGAAAATTTTCCAAATTATTTTCCAAATTTTTTCAAAAGTATGAAAATATCATTTTTTTCAATGGGTAATGCAATCATCGGCAATAATTGCTGTTCTAAAAACTTGGACATTAAATTTTGAGAACCGAAACGATTTTTAATTCCATTCATAAAAATTTCACGATTATTATTTTCTAAATTATTATTTTCATTGACAAAATTTAAAAATAGTTTTGAAATGTTGGCGTCTTTATTTTTAAAAATAAAATCCCATTCGTAATTATCACCGCCGCAATTTTCTTGTAAAAATAATAATAATAAATGGATCGAATGAATAATCGACTGACCTTCGGAACTTTGAATAATATTATTTTTCATTATTTTGATTTAAATTTTTAATTTCATTTCGTAATTGAAATAATTTTTGAATCGCCTTTCGTAAAATTACTTTTCTGGAAAATAAATTTTTTAATTGTTTGTAATGAAAATTATTTAATTGAGAAACAAAAATCACCCAAAAATCGGTATAATTATTTATTTTTATATTATTATTATTATGATTCTCTTTTTCAAAATCAAATATCGCATTATTATTATTATTTATATTTTTATTATTATTATTTTGATTTAATTTTAATTTTATGAATTCTTCTTTATTCGGAAAACATTCTTCCAAATGTAATTCAATAAAACTTTTTTCAATGGAAAAAGCGCTAAAAATTGCGGACGGAATAAAATTTATAAAATTTAACATTAAATTTTTTTCATTTTCATTTTCATTTTTATAAAATAAAATCATTTTTTCTTTATAAATTTTTATCAAGTTTAAAATAGAAATTTGTCGTATCGATTTATTTTTATCTCTCGTCCGCAGTCCTAACGTATTTTCAATCATATTAATATTATGATTATTTTCTAAATTATGATGATTTTTTTCAGAAATAAAAAATAATGAAGGCGACGACATTAAAATAATATCCGTTATTTGCGGAATGATTAATTTTCGGATGGAAATATTCGAATCCGTCATACTTTTATAATAAAACGACGAAATTTGACACCAAAAATTTTCAAAATTTATATTCTGAAAATATAAAAAATGTAAAATTTTATAACTTTGAAGAAACATTTCTTGGCGAATATTTAATTTTTTTTCGTCCAAAAAGTGAACGAATAAAAAATTTTGAAAATAAAATTTATTTTTTTCGTCCACATAACTTCCAAACGTGAAAAATAATAATAATACTAACACAAAAGCGCCTCGGATAAATAATAATTTAATTTCCGGTATTTCATTATTATTGATTTGTATTTCACTATTTTGAATAAAATAATCGTTTAGAAAAAACGAAATAAAAACATTAAAATTTAAATTATTATGATTATTTTCTTTATTCGCTAAAATTTCAGCAACCGAAATAATTTTTTCAAATCCTTTCGAAATTTCTTTTAATCCTTTCGCCATACTCATTTCTTATTATTATTATTTTCTGAATGATAATAATTATGTTTTATCATTTCGATTCCGTTTTCAAAATGCGAAATGATCATTTCATTTATAATTGTTTGTAAAAAAGAAAATTGCGATTTTAAAAATTGACTGCAGACAAAATAACTTTTATTATTATTCTTATTATTTTCATTTTTAAAAATAGAATTTTTATGATTTTGATTTGGATTAAATTTTGAAAAATTCGGTAATAAAAAGGAATTCGTTATTATTTCTTGAAAAATAATATTTAATGCATTTTCACTTAAATTTTGTGTCACCGATGTAATTTGAATTAATAAAATCGAAAATTCTGATAAAACCGAAAAATTGATATTATTTTGACTTATTTTTGGAATCGTTTGAAATAACATTTCTGAAAAATTATTGATAATTTCGTCATTATTATTTTTTTTATTATTTTCTAACAAATTTGGAATTATATTCGACGAAAAAATGGCCGTAATTAAATTTTCAATATTATTAAATTCATAAAAAAATTGAAACGAATCGATAAAATATTGAAAAATTCGTTTTTCGTTATTTTTTTCTGAAAATGGCAAAAAAGAATTATTATTATTATTATTTAATCGGAAAAAATCGCAAATCATAATCGACACAAAAACACATAATTTTGTATCTAAATTATGAATTCGATTAAAAAAAGTTTCTGACAATAAAAAGTCTAAAAATTCTGAAAATTGTATTTTTTTATCTTTTTTTGGATTCGAAAAAAGAATTTCATCAAAATTTTTACAATTTGACGTTTTTCGTGCAAAATGAAAAAGAAATGAAATAATTTCATTATCTTTTAAATTTTTTAATTCATTTTCGCTTATTTTTATTATATTATTATTTTCTGACGACATTTTTTTTCTATGAGTGTAATATTTTTATGATTTTTGTGTGTGAAAAGGGAAAAAAAATAACTTTTTTATTTTCTAAAAAAAAAAAGAGAGAGAAATAAAAAAATAAATGGCAGAAAATAAAAAGCAAAACAGAAATATTTATTTCAACTTTAATTTTATTATTTTGTTATTTTTATATAATTCGAAAAGAAAAAAAGAAAACTTTTAATAAAAAAAAAAAAAGATCCGCGGAAAAATGAGAAAAAAAGAGGGAAATAAGAAAAAAAAAAAAAAAATGCGTATATACGAAGTTATAATAATGCTTTTATATATAAAGGAAACGTGTATACTCTTTTTTTTTGTAAATATTTTTTATTTTTGATTTTTATTTTATTTCTTCTCTTTCACAAAAAAAAAGCAAAAAAAGTACGTGAGTGTATTTTTAAGAAAAAAAATCTTTTTTTTTTTTTTTTTGTAAATGAAAATAAAAAAATGCTTTTTTTTTATATAACAATTGGAATAAGAAAAACTTTAAAAATTAGAATTTTATTCATAAAAAAAAAAAAAAAAGCAATATCAGCAATTTTTTTTTTTAGCGTTCTTTTTTAATTATTGATTACAAACTTTAACATACATCTATAATTATATTTTTAATTTTTATTGACTCAACTCAAAAAAGCAAAAAAAAAAAAAAAAATGATCCATTTATTATATTTATGATTCGACATTAAAAAGAGTACACATCTTCTTCCATTTCAACAAACACGGACTCCTTATTATTATTATTATTATTATTTTCAAAATTTTTTTTTTATTATAATTATAATATTTGGGGTTGGTGTTACGATAACGGTCGCCGAAGTAGACTTCTTGCTCCGCGGCGGACACGTACATGGTCCTGGGATCAATATAATAATCCGCATTGGTGATAATTGCATTTCCAGTTCGTAAAATACTATTATTATTAAACGAAACGACCAATAACGGATCCTCTTCGTTATTATTTTCTGATTTTGGATTGGAATTATTATTATTATTATTATTTTGAGGAAAGGAAAAGCCAGAAAGTGGCTTACATTCCTTATTATTATTATTATTGTCGAAAGGATCGTGATTTTCTTTTTTGTGTAAATCACTCAATTTTCGTCGCTGAAGAATTACACTTTTTTGTGTTTTATTATTATGATTATTATTATGACTCGTCGATAACTCCAAATCCCGGCGCGCGAATGCACAACTTCTCATCCTCGGAAAAAACCGTCTCGTTATTTTCATTATTATTATTATTATTAGAATGATGAATCGTATGATTTTCATCCCGGATGGGTTTCACATACATTCCCAAAATCGATTTTTTTCGTTCTCGTTCGTTCAATAAAATATGCGGGGAAAACGCCGGACGTAATTTGGGCACATCTTTATACGCGAAATAGCAACGATTATTGTCGCGGTCGCGTGGGGGTTTTCCTTCGTAATATTGAAAAAAATCTTCGCTCTGTTTTTCATTTTTTTCATTCTTATTTTCGGTTTCGCTGTATAAGTCGAACGTTTCGATGGTGAACTGATTATTTTTATGATAGTTTCCTTTTTTAGGAATCGTGCTGGGTACACGACTAGGCTCCACGCTTTCATTATGATTATTATTTTGATTATTTTTATTTTTGTTATTATTACTTTTTTTGCTGGCAATCAAAGCATGTAATTGATCACTCGTCAAACCTCTTAACATCTCCAAATCGTATTCTTTCAATAACGCTAAATTTTGCGGCGTCCACTCATTATTATTGTCATTATGATTATTATTATTTTCATTTTCGTGATAGTTATAAATATTATAATCCACCTTCACGTCGTGATTGGGGAAACTTTCCGCGCGTGTCGACGGCAAAGAGCTGTTTTGATAAAACGTACTATCCGAATATTCCTGCGGCGACGCATAATAATAACGAACGACGGCATCGACTCGATTTTTTACAAAATTTTGCATCCAATTGCTTTTATTTTTTCAATTCCGCCAGCGGCGAGGACAAAAAGCCCATATGGCCACCGTAATTCGACTCGCAATAGACAATATTCGGGTTGTTGTGGCATAGTTCCTTCCACCGGTGCGGCATCACGCCACGGCCAATCACGGGATCGTCGAGCGTGCTCAACACCAAAATGGGAATGGGCGCAAAAGGCAGCCACGTAATCGCCGACGTGTCAATGTGATAATGATGTAAACTACGATATCCATTACTTTTACTGATGATGTGTTCGTCAAAGTGTATCACACGTGAAAAACGTGAAATATTATTCTCGTCAATGACGTATTTTTTATCGACATTGGGCAAATTTTGGAGCGGCTCGTGCGCCAAGACATAATTTTTAATATCGTTGCACATATCGCGTTGATAAATACTTTTTTGATAGGTACTGCGATTCATGTGTTCTACCATTTTGACGAAGTCGTTCGGCGGGCAGACGGCCAGCGCGGCCACCACGTTATACTGTTTTCCCTGTAAATAATAATTTTGATCCCCGTGTTTTCCGATTTCGCCGACATATTTGCTTATCATCGCCCCCCCAATCGACATGCCAATCAAAATAATCGGCATATCATAAAATGAAAAGCGTTCTGCCATTTTTTTTCTTGAAAATAAATGAAATATAATGTCCCGGATGTCGCGGGAATAGGCGCCGGAAAATAAGAAAGGCTCCGTGACGACCGAGTCGCCCATTCCCTCGTGTATTCAACACCGCCACGTGGTAATTATAATTTTCTTCCCGACTTTTATTTTTTTTCGCATTGTGCTGGTCGGTTTGGAGCGATAACACGAGACGTTGAATATAATTCGAATGCGAGTGCGAGGCGAGGCCGGGGACAATGACGACGACGGCTTTGGCCTGTCTGGCATCTTCGTTGGGGGAAACGTTGGCGTATTGATGATGATTATTTTTACTATTATTGGAACTGCTCGCCCCTTGCAAGTCGGAAGTAGACGACGACGTCGATTCTTTTCCTTGTTGTTCTTTTTTCATTTTACAATAATCTTCGTACTTTCGTGGCCCGAAATTAAATTTTTCTTCGTGCACGATCGCATCTTCCTTCAATAACCACTCAATGCGAATGGGATTGCCGTCAAACGCCGTCGTCCATTCACTTTTATAATTTTGAATATTTGAATTTTTTGATAAATCCACGCGAAAGGCGCCCATGACGGTGTGGATATGACCGTTACAGCGAGCGGCATCGTAGTAAAGTCCAACTTCTTTTGCTTTTTTTTGTATTTCTGCCTGTTTTTTCGGATCCGGGGAATAATACAATCGATCCTCTTTCGGGTGTGGATGACTGTTCATCAATCCAAACACATTTTCCACGACATTTAATTTTTTATAATGGTGAATTAATTTTACTTCACGACGCTCGTGGAAAATGTAGGCGCTTTTTTTGCGGCTGTGGCGACGACAGGGGTAACAGCAAAATATCGTTTGAATCGTATAATGAAACGCTAATGGGATCCAGTGCGCGAACAAATATAAAATACAGTGGACAATGAAATATAAAATTTGAGTCACGGACATTTTTTTTTTTATATTTTTATTTTTTTTTTTTTAATTAATTAAAAATTCTTTTTTTTTTTTTGGAAAAAGGTGAAAAAATGAATTCTACCTTTATATATTTTTTTTAAAAATTAAATTATTTTTTTTTTTTGGTGGTGTCGAACGTCTACCAATAAAAGGTTCGCACAAGGGGAAAAAAAAATGAATGAAAAAAAAAAAAAAATTACAGTATATATAAAAACGGAAAAAAAAAATTATACGATTTTTTTTTTTTTAGAAAACAATTGAGTCAGTTAGTTTTTCTTTTTTAGAAAAAACTTAAAACGGATTCAAAAAAAAAAAAAAAATTATGGAATGAGAAATAAAAGTCACTAAATATATTTTCTCTATTTTGGAAAAAAAAAAAATGAAAATCTGAGAGAGAAAAGAAAAATAGAACAGAAATAAAGGAAGACACAAAAAAAGAAAAAATAACGTAAAAAAAATAGAAAAATTTACAAAAAAAAAAAAACAAGCAATAAAAAAAAAATACGATAATGTTACGAATACAGCACATGCTGCACGACATGCGCGGCGTACTGCTCTCCCACAGACGGGATATACTCATTATTTATCAAATTATACGTTTCTTCCTTTATACTTTGTAAATAACCCATATGACCGCCGGAAGGAAAAAATAAAAATAATAATCCACCTTTATTTTCATTTTTTTATTTTCATTTTTATTTTCGTGATTAAAATATATAATTTTCACGACATAATGTTTCGTATCGTGACGGTTTCGAGGGTGCTCCCGCAAATGGGATCGTTTTTATTCACAAAACAAATTTGCGGAAACGGCGAAAATTTTAATTTTTTAAAATTATCCGCGTTCGAATAATAATCGATGGCATCACGGAACCCAAAATGGGGTCCGGTAATATAATTATCAAAATCACGCACATCGGAAAACGTTTCCACAAACATTTTATTATTTTTTTTATTTTGAGAAACGGGAGAAAACAACTTTTCGCGGTTAATCCCAGGGAGTTGTTCAATAATATGTTTATGTCGTTGATAATATCGATTCAAACCCGAAAAAAAAGCATTTTTGTAAATAAAAGCCGTTAGTGGCGCGTGCATGGCGGCATCTCCATCGACTAAATCGTGAGGTGAATTAATCGTAATAAAACATTTAATATTATTTTTATTTTTTTCATTATTATTATTTTTATTTTGGGACATGCCTTCTTCGCCTGCATAATTGGAAAGGATTAAGCCACCGAGGGAAAAGGCCAACGCGACGAGCGGAATTTCATTATTATTATTATTATTATTATTATTATTTTCAGAAAAATTTTCATTTTTATGTTTTGAAAATTGAAACTTTTTTTTCACATTTTCTGGAGTTAAAATATTTTGCAACACGTATCGTAAGTCACCGGTAAACAAGGCGGAAAATATTTGCGGAACGACCAAAGGGGTGTCGCCCACGCCTCTTGCATTTAACACACAAATGACAAAATTATTATAATTTTTATTATGATTATTATTATTTTTAAATAAAAAATACGCCATGCGACGTAAGTAGGTTTCACGGGAAGTGCCGACCAATCCGGGGAGAATTAAAACAATACCGTCAATGACATTTTCATTATTATTATTATTATTATTTTCATTTTGAGGCACATAAATAATCGGTAAATCATTCAAATCATTCACTTCCACGCACGTGTCGTGAAAAAAATAATCATCCTTTTCATTATTTTCATTATTATTTTTGAAAAATTCCCAGGGATAAAAAAAATCCAAACAAATCGGATTTCCATCGAAAGACTTGTAAATTTCGCGGTGCACCGGGAAAAACGGAAATTCCCGGAAAGAACCTAAAATGGTCGAAACATGACTGTCGTAGAGCGGATCGACATAATAGGGACTTAATTTATTATTTTTATCATTATTTTCAGAAATAATATTATTTTCCTTATCATTTTTGTTTTCGTTTTGTAGTAATTGACTCATGGGCAGCGGATACTTTACTTTTTCTTTTTTTTCCATCGTTTTATTTTTATTAGTTTCATTTTCGTCTAAGAATTCGAGACCGAAATAGCGTAAAAGTGCATGCTTATTGTCGGGATCACAAATATAATTAATTTTTCTGCCTTTATACTGTGACGATGAAAAAAAGTTTTCCTGAAAGAAATTTTTTATGGTTGAAACCCAATTTCTTTTCTGTTTTTTACTTTTTTGATGATTTTTATTATTTTCAATCGATAATCGTTGTGGAAAAAAAAGCGCTTCCCAAAAAAATTGAACCGTGTTCGGAATTTTATAAAATATTAAATCCGAAGAAATATGAATACCGATAAACGCGCATTTATAAAATAATTTTTGTAACGATCGTAACGAAATTTTTATTTTATTTTTATTTTTATTTTTATTTTTATGTTGGGAATCTCTTTTTTCGATTTTATAATCGAAGGCGTTATCGCCAGACGGGTTGAAATCCATTTATAATATTTAATTCTTATTTTATTTTTATTTTTATTGTTGACCTTTGAAAAAAAAAAGAGAGAGAAAATAAAAATAAAAATGTTTGATGCAATAAAAACAATCCAAGTAAGAAAAAGACGCTCCATAATATTTTTTTTTTTCATTATTATTATTTTTTTTTTTTAGTTGTATTTTACCGATTTCATTTAATAATAAAAATAAAAAAAAAAAATGAAACAATAGAAAAAAAAAAAAATTAAAATTAAAATTAAATTTTTTTATAAAAATTTAATTATTCATATTATTATTTGGATTCGTCGAAAAGGGATTATTATTATTATTTTCGTTATGAACGGCACTCATTAGCAAATTATAATTAATTATATTATTATTATTATTATTTTCATGAATGCCGGTTGAAAAATTATTATTATTGTTCATAAACTGCAATACCGCTTCTGCAGAGACCATCGCTACATTATTATTATTATTATTATTAAAATTTTGATTATTATTATTTAAATTTTGATTATTATTATTCATAAAAGCACTTAAATGATTTAAATTTTGTATTATTATTACTCGGAAGTGGACTCGTCGAAAACGTCGTTAATAAATTTGAATTATTATTATTATTTAAATTTTGATTTAAATTTTGAAAATTAGGATCGTAGTCGTTCATTAACAGAGGACTGCTGACGGGTGGTGGCGGTGGTGCGCCCAGGCCCCAGATCGTATTATTATTATTATTATTATTTAAATTCATATTATTATTATTATAATTCATATTGGGATTGCCGCTCATCATCAATGAAGAAGAAGAAGAAAGGGCGGGCGGTGTGCTTTCCACCGTATTATTATTGTTATTATTATTAATATTTAAATTATTATGACTCGTCGAAAAAACGGAAGACGGTGTCGTCATTTTCTTTTTATTATGTTTAGGCTGTTGTTGTTTTCGTCGTTTCGCCTCTTCCTTCTTTTTCGACAACAGTAAGGAACGATTTTTAATTTCGTTTTGTAACGACTGAAATTCACTTTTTTGAGATTCCAACGTCGATAAAATATGATTTTTATACTTTTTTTCGCACTGTTTTATTTCTTCTTTTAACTTTTTGTTCCGTTCTTCGTCCTCCTTTTTAGTCTGTTTTAATTTTTGAATGGTTTTACGTTCTTCCGCGATTTTTTCGGTGAGCGCTTCGATTTCTTGTAAAATATTTTTCGGAATTTGCAAAGTTTTCATTTTTTCCTCAAATTGCTGTCGTCGTTCTTTTTTTTCCGTTTCTTTTATCGTTTTGGACATTTCATAACACAATTTTTCGAATTCTTTTTGCATTTTTTTATGATTTTGCGTCCGAATTTGAGTTTCTTCTTCGATTAATGCATGGATAAACGGCAATAACGTATCTTCCTCATTATTATTTTCATGTTGATGATGATTATTATTTTCAGAAATCGAATTATTATTATGATTATTTTCATCTTCGTTTAGCAGTTGTGGCGCGTCGAGCGAAGTGCCATCGTTGTGAACCATTTGTAAAGTCATATAAATCGTCAATTTATCTTCGGCCGCATTGTAAATGCCATTATTATTATTATTTTTTTTGAATTTTTATTCGAATTATTATTACTTTCGTCGTCGTCGTCGACGTAGTCTTCGTTAAATAAGTGTTCCACGCGGCCGATATTTTCTAAAAATAATAATTCCTCGTGACGAATGTGCTGTTCCATTTTTTCTTGAAAAAATTTCGAGCCATCGTCATTTTCATTATTATTATTTTGATTATCGATATCTCCCCGTAATAAAACATAAATATTAAACCCATCGTCCTTTTCTTTTTCGTACTGTGTCGTGTTGGTGTAGCGATAATAAATTCCAAAATGTAAATGACCGTTCGACGGGACAAAAAAACAACGAAATTTCATTTTTTTCGAAATCGCATTATTATTATTATTATCATTTAACGAAAATCGATTTTTCGAAAAGAATTTTTTATGATTCATCCAAAGCAAACTTTTCGCTTTTTCAATCGTGATGATATAATTTCCAGCGCCTTTTGTTTCTCGCACCGACACCGTCGGCAAAAACGGCGTCAACCCCAAAAACCCAAAATTCTTCGAAACTGAATTTTTTGAAAACGGATAGACATGCATAGCAATTTTTTCGGCAATCACTTCCGATGAAAAAAACAAATCCGAGTGGGATTGGATTTCATCCTTGACGGAAATGTTATAATCTTTGCAGATTTGGATCAACAACGAAAGTGGAAGCGTGGAACACAAAAGTGCGGTCGCGAGACAGCAAATCAACTTATATAGATCGTCAGGATCGTCGGGGTGCAAGTTGGCATAAAAATTATTATTATTATTATTATTATTTTGAGGATGGAGTGGTACCCCCAAGGCCTGCGCCACGTGTAGTAAAGAACTCGCGGGGAGTGTTCTCAGTTTGTGATGGACGTGAAATTTTAATAAATTTAATATTCTTTTAAATTCGGAATGATTAAAATTAAATTTTTTTTCCATTTTTGCGTCGTCATTGATAATCATATTTTCGGTATTATTATTACGAATCAGTAATTCAATATCTTTTCGTGTTCTCGCCTGTAATTCATTATTATTATTATTTTGAATATTATTATTATTATTATTATTTCGGTTTATTCCATGCGCATGGTTGGACAAGCACGGCAGCTGACGCATGATCAACGTTGTGATAATCGAATATTCTTCTAATTTATAACAAATAAAAGAAGTATACATATTATTCGTAAAATTTAAATATTCCAGGGACTCGGGGTTATCTTTCATGCTGTTGTATAATGAGATTTCCAGCTGCTGGGCGGCTTCCGTTTTTTCATTTTCTTCTTCCTCATTATTATTATTATTATTTTCTTTTTATTTTCATTATTATTTTGCAAATTTTTATAAAAGTTGGTAATTTCTTCTCGCGTCGTCCATAACAATTCCTTTTTCACCTCGTCGGCGCAAAACATGCGATTATGATTTACTTCCAGTAAAAATAAAAATTTAGCGAGTTTTGCTTGTGTGTCTTCGCTAAGTCGCTCTGTCATGTGCGCTCGATAGAGCGCGTCTTCTGCGTTCACAGAGTCCGCCATCGACGTTTCATTATTATTATTTAAATTATTTAAAGGATGAGGATGGATTAACGTTCCTTCATTATTATTATTATTTTGAATTATTTTATTTCTCGCGCCATGTACTTTACAGTTTGGGTTCGTGCACTGGGAGGTGCCGTTATTATTATGGGTAATGATATCCCCGTTTTTGTTTCGAATATTTATATTAATACTCACCTGACGAGGGGCAGCAGTATTATTATTATTATTATTATTATTTTGATTTTGATTTATTTCTTCTTTTTCTTCCATTTTATTCAACAATGCATTATGATTATTATTTACTTTATTGACAGACATGTTCAATTCTTTTAAATAATTTTCATTCACTAACAATTCATAACGAAGTTGATCGTAAAAATCGTTAGTATGTATTATTATTATTTAAATTATTATGATTTGCGGAAAGTTCACTCGGTGGCAACACCGCTTCTTCTTCTTTTAATAAATTTTGATGATGATGATTATTATTATTATTATTATTATTATTATTATTATTATTCAAATTATTATAATGATGATGATGGAGGGTGCCCTGCTGCGTGAGGGTCATCATTCTTTTCAGCACCTCCGACACTTCTCGACGTGTTTCATTTTCTTCGTTATCTTTACTCGCCGTATTATTATTCATTAGTATCAACTGATGAAACAATCGCTCCATCGACTCCAATTGCGAAATATTATTATTATTATTTTGATTATTATTATTATGATTTATTTCTTCTCCTCTTTTTTGAGGAAGAATATCCGGTAAGACCGTGTAAACATTGTTATTGTTCATGTTGTCTTCAGCGGTGGCTTTGGGCGGCATCTTTTTTTTTTTTTTTTACAGATATTTAAAAAAAAAAATTAAAAAAATTAAAATAAACTAGAATTAAAACTACTTGTAAAAAGATATTGAGAGAGAGGAATAAATGAAAAGAGGAAAAAAAAAAAAACATTTTTTTGGTTTTTGCGGAAATTCCAATCATCGATTATTATTATTTTATGTTTTATACTTCCGTTATGTTTATTATGTTATATTATACTTTTTAATTAAAAAAAAAGAAAAAACGGGACTCGCTTCTTTTTTTATAAAAAAAAAAAATGAGTAGAATTATACATTTTGAGGTTATTTTTGTACTTTTCTTTTTGTTTTTAATTTTTTTTTTTTTTTGGTGATATAATATAATTTATTTTTTAAAAAAAGAAAAATTCCTTCTCTTAGCAAAAACATTTTTACTTGTTTTTGAAAAAAAACAGGAAAATGTAAAAAAGAAAATGAAATTATTTCTTTTTTTTTTTTTTAGTTTAAAAGTTAATTTGAGCGAAAGTGTTTCATTCTTTTCACAAAAAAAAGTATTTTTTTAGAAGAAAATAAAAAAAGTAAATTTTCGATTCTTTTTTTCCTCTCCACTTTCGTAATTAAAAAATTAAAAAAGATGAAAAAAACGAAAAAAAAAACACTTCTTGAAACAAAACAAAAAGTTGTTTTTCATTTCATATTATTTCATTTCTTACCATCCCTGCTGCTGCGGTGGGTACCCGCCGTAGGGCTGCTGTGGCGGCATGCGAGGCGGCATCGGCCCTTGATTTTGATTTTGATTATTATACGAATAGTTAATTCCCGTACCGTCCATGCGTCGTCCACCACGAGGAGGAAAGGCACCACCCCGACCGCCGCCTCGACGATAATTATTATTTTATTTTGATTGTAATCGTTGTACCCCTGGTGCACGTTCATGCCCTGCGGGGGATAGCCGCCGTAGTTGTTATTTTGATTATTATTATTATTGTTTTGATGGCCGTACGCGTTGTATCCCATATTATTATTTTGAGTTTGATTATCAAAGTATCCGCCTGGGTTGCCGTAGTTCATGTTCGGGGCTGGTGGCTGCGAGGCGGGCGCGGGGGACTCTCGGTTGGAAAATCCTCCGTTGTTATTCGTATTATTGGAGGATAACTGCTGCTGCAGTTGCGCCTGCTTCTGCTGAAGGGCCGCCGTGTCCTGCTGAAGACGATTCAAGTCTTCCTGCAATTGTGCGCGACGACGGTCGAGGTCACGGCGCTCGTTGAGATGACGCTCCTCCTCCCGTCGTAGGTGCTCTTCCGTTTCACGTTTGTATAATTCTACTTCCTGCGCGCGGCGCTGAACGGCCTCGTAGGCACTTTCCAGCGTCACGTCGCTGCCGGGGGCGACAAAGACGTACGAGGGATTATAGTTTTGATGCAGTTGAAGAAAATTTTGGCGTTGTTCGAGGACGTAATCGGGGAACTGGACGGCTAACGTTTCTGTATTATTATTATTTTGATTATTACTGCTAAAATGGATGGGGGCGTCGTCCAAGGCCGCCCAGTTGCACTGTACTGCCGTAATCGCATTATTATTATTATTTTGAGTATTCATCATATTATTATTATTTTCGGTGTACTCCGGTTCTGCAGCAGCCGCAACCGGCTCTGGCTGGACTTCCTCTTCCTTGATGACTTCTTCTTCCTTTTCAGCGGCGGGTGCTTCTTCCACTGGAGGCGCCACTTCTTGCGGGGCTGGCGTCTGATTCTTGGATTTCTTATGATGATGATTTTCCTTGTGTTCCTTGTTGTTTTGTGGCGCGGCGGGCTCCTCGGCCACTGGCTTTTCCTCCTTCACCGGAGCGGCAACCACAGCCACCTTTTCCGGCTGCGTATTCGCATTATTCTTTCTTAACATCTCCGCGAAAGAAAGACCACCAGTCGCGGCGGCGGCATTGGTGTTTAAATCACCTTTTACGTTAATGACGGGACCGGCGGGGACTTCTTCCGCCTTGACTTCATTCTTGTGTTCGTGTTTTTCAGGCTTGGCGCCCTTGGCAGCGGGCTTGGCACCTTTCGTCACTTTCGGAGGCATATTGTTTTAGATTTTTTTTTTTTTAGAGAATAATATTAAAAATTAAAAATGGTATTTTTTTTATATTATTAGCTTTTTTTTTTTTTTGGAAAGGGTTGTTTGTTTTTAGGTTTATTTTTTTATATTTTTTTTTAAATGGTATATATATTTTTTTTTAATTATTTATTTTTTTTTTCTGGTTTGTTAGGATTAATACTAATATTTAAAACAAAAAAAAAACGCCGGAAAGAGGAAAAATCAAAAATTTACTAATTTTATTAAATTCACTTTAAATACTAAAATTTGAAAGAAGAAAAAATCGCTTTGCTTAACTTTTAAGAACTATTATTTTTAGGGAAAAAAAAAAGGAAAGAAAAAAATATAGATTCAAAATATAAAAAAAAAACGAAACAACAAAAAAAAAAAAAACAACACCCACATAAACAAAAAAAAAAACATAACATAATAATAATAATGGATCATCTAAAAAAAAAAAAACAGCAATTAAAATGGTATAAAAAAAAAAAAAGCATTCTCTTATTTTTTGACTTTTTTTTTTTTTCTACAAGTCAAAATCAAATAAATCTTCATCAATCTCAAACCCATAATCCCTCCCACGGCAGCACGTATACGGCGCGAGCAAGGACCACAAGTATAAAATAATCGACGCCGTCACCGTCATGAGACGAACCCAAAAAGCAATGGAAACACTGGTCGCGAGGGCCCCGTCGCCTAGGCCGCTGATATGCCAACCAGACGCCAGCATCGCCAGATACATACTGCCTAAAATCATCACAAAATAGAAAAACATGAATTTAGAAAGGTGACCGGTGCGGTCGTCGTCGTCGTCGACGGTTTCGCCATCTTCGTTGACGTGGACGCCAATATTTAATGCCGCGCTATTTCCGGAGGAACTGACCACCGCGTATAATAATGCAAATGGCGAAAGTAACGTCGAGACCACAAACTCAAAGGTGCTGGAAGATAAATCCGGAAAATTTTTATTATTATTATTATTATTATTATTATGAAAAGATCGAACGCACTGCGTCATGGGAGAGTGTTGCAACGTCACATATAAAATACTAATCGTGTACAAAAAAACAATCCCGCTAGGGACGATGCTGCCGTGCGGAATATAAATCGATAAACCTGTAAACACCACAGTAGCAATCAACACCAATACAATCATGGTCAAGTGAACCGTGCAATCACTGCTGGGGACGTAAAAATAAAAGGTAGCGACAGTGACGACGGCGCCCAGTAAAAAACTCCCAAACGTGATGAATAACAAATAATAAAACCACTTTTCATTCTCATCCGCCCGTTCCCCCCAATCGTCGCTCCACTGATAGGAAAAGTCGACGAGAAAGATAACATTCATAAAAAGAAAGACGGCGCTCCCGAACAAGCAAACATACGCATAACCAGCGAAAAACGTATTCGGTAGGACGAGGGTGAGGAGAAAAAACAAAACCAACAAGACCGTCTTAAACGTAAAAAACGATTCTTGTAGTTGCGCTCGTGTTTTACTCTCAATGCAGCACGTGAGGTCGGACACCGACAGCCAATGCAAACTGAAAAATAGCGTCAAGGCGAAGGAGACACGATACGTTAACATTTCTGCCGAGCACTTTTCATTTCCTACCAGCGTGCTACAACCCTCCGAGAGGAAAGGGACCTTGGCGAGGGCGGTCGAGAGGGCGCCTTGGATAATGAGCATCGCGAGTAATCCAATGAAGAGGTAGGCGCCGTAGGAGAGACGGAGGAGCAGTCCTGGCTCGAGGGCACCGTCGCTGTCCATTTTTTTTATTATTGTTTTTGAAAAGGTGAAGTTTTTTGTTTTGTTTTTGTTTGTTTCTTCCTGGAGAAAAAAAAGGGGGGAAGAAAAGGCAATTGTACAATTTTTTTTTTTTTTCACTTGTTCGTTATTCTATTTCTAAATGAAAATAAATTTTAATTCTTATTTACTTTATTTTTTTTTTTTTTTGATTTCGTTTTGCTTTGATAAGAATCATCAATAAAAATATGTGGAAAGTTACTACAAAAAAAAAAAAAAAGAAAAAAATTCAACATCGAATCATAAATGCATATAAATATATATAAACACTATTCAGTTATTATTATTATTGATTATTATTCCACCTTGTTCGCCTTGTACGGCGCCGTACTAAAAGGTAAATAGCGATCGGCCGTGACCGCTATCTCACGAGGGAAGCACAACACGACGAGTGCCGCGGCGGTGACGGCACCGTTACGAAAGGCGATGCGAAGACCCCAGGGCATGCTTTTCGTCAAGACATACGTCGACACCGCTAACACGCCACAGGTGGGTAAAAAATACTGTTGCACCTTGCTCGAGGTCGCCTGGCCTCGAAACACACGTTTGGAAAATTCTTCCGTCGTGCTCGTCACGCGGCGGTCGGCGTCCACGGCGGCCTCTCTGGCGAGGGTGAGATAATAGGGAATATCGAAAACCTGATTCACGCTGTCGACACCACCGGCGATGAATTCTCGTATCTGACGTGCGGTGCTGCGGACGAGCGGCCACTCCCCGTTCCAGACGATGAAGGAGGGACTAGGATTAGGCTCTGGCATGAATAATGAGTATTATTTATTTTCTCTTTTTTGTTTTTGTGGTTGTTTTTTTTTTTTTGTGGTTAAGCAAAAACGAAAAATAGGGGAGAAGAATGTATTTTAAAAACCAAAAGCAGATGTCTTTTTTTTTATTATTTTTATTGTTTTGCTGTAAAGCGGACAAAAATAGTTTTTTTTTTTTTTGTTAGAAATGAAAAAAGGGTAAAACGAAAAAAATTATGCATTGTTGGTGTGTCCTCGGAGAGTCCCAAGCCATGAAAAACAAAAAAACATAAAAAAAAAAAAAGAGATTTTTCTTTTTTATACGTTTTTTGTATATTTCGTGCCGCCCAGAACATAGTAGTCTTCAAAAGAAACCAATAAAAAAAAAAAATTCAAAAAAGAAAAATGAAATAACATTTTTTTTTTTGTTTTTTTTCTTATATTATTGTTCTTAAGAGCTAAGGTGAGGAAAGGTTCAGCAATAGAGGCAAAAAAGAACAATTTTTTTTTTTGTTGTTCCTTATAATTTTTTTGCGTCCTACAGACCTAACGAAGATTACTTTTATTTTTTATTTTTTTTTAAAGTAATAAATATATATATATTAATACTTTCTTTTTATTATTATTTAGGCCTTGTTGGTCTTGCGAGCGGGCTTGGCACCCTTCTGCGCGGGCTTGGCGCCGGCGGGCTTCGCGGCAGCAGCAGGCTTGGCACCCTTCTGGTTCTTGTTGTTCTTCTTGTTCTTGTCCCCGCCCTTCGCGTTCTTCCCCTTCGTCGTCTTGGCCTTCTTGGGCTTCGCGGCCTTGATGTGGATGATGCCACGCTCAATCGCGAGGTGGTTGATCGCGTGGTCGCTCTCGCCCTGGGAGCGGAGGTAGCCGGTGATGCAGAAGGTCGTCGTCGTGCCGTCAATGGTGCCGTCGGCGCTCACGTTGGCAATCGCGATCTGAACCGCGGAGTGGTCGAAGCTGTTGATGAGCGTGTTGGTGGCATTGCACTTGCGGGGGATCATGAGATCCACGTTCACGCCCTCCTCGTTAAAGGTACCGATGGTGGCCATTGGAGATAAGAAAAAGAGTTAATATTTATTTGTAATAAAAGCGTTCACACCTGTGTTTGTTTGTTTTTATAAAAAAAGAAAAAAAAAAGGAAGAGAAAGAAATGTGAAGGAGTGTGAATTATGAAAAGAGCATTCACTGTCGACAACGAGAACCAAAAACAAAAAGACGGAAATAAGTAAAAAGGATTAAACAAAACAAAAGAAAATAAAATTGAAGAAGATTCTCATCTCACCTCGGACTTTTTTTTATTATTATTTAGGCCTTGTTGGTCTTGCGAGCGGGCTTGGCACCCTTCTGCGCGGGCTTGGCGCCGGCGGGCTTCGCGGCAGCAGCAGGCTTGGCACCCTTCTGGTTCTTGTTGTTCTTCTTGTTCTTGTCCCCGCCCTTCGCGTTCTTCCCCTTCGTCGTCTTGGCCTTCTTGGGCTTCGCAGCCTTGATGTGGATGATGCCACGCTCAATCGCGAGGTGGTTGATCGCGTGGTCGCTCTCGCCCTGGGAGCGGAGGTAGCCGGTGATGCAGAAGGTCGTCGTCGTGCCGTCGATGGTGCCGTCGGCGCTCACGTTGGCAATCGCGATCTGAACCGCGGAGTGGTCGAAGCTGTTGATGAGCGTGTTGGTGGCATTGCACTTGCGGGGGATCATGAGATCCACGTTCACGCCCTCCTCGTTAAAGGTACCGATGGTGGCCATTGGAGATAAGAAAAGGGGTTAATATTTATTTGTAATAAAAGCGTTCACACCTGTGTTTGTTTGTTTTTATAAAAAAAGAAAAAAAAAAGGAAGAGAAAGAAATGTGAAGGAGTGTGAATTATGAAAAGAGCATTCACTGTCGACAACGAGAACCAAAAACAAAAAGACGGAAATAAGTAAAAAGGATTAAACAAAACAAAAGAAAATAAAAATTGAAGAAGATTCTCATCTCACCTCGGACTCTTTTTTATTATTATTTAGGCCTTGTTGGTCTTGCGAGCGGGCTTGGCACCCTTCTGCGCGGGCTTGGCGCCGGCGGGCTTCGCGGCAGCAGCAGGCTTGGCACCCTTCTGGTTCTTGTTGTTCTTCTTGTTCTTGTCCCCGCCCTTCGCGTTCTTCCCCTTCGTCGTCTTGGCCTTCTTGGGCTTCGCGGCCTTGATGTGGATGATGCCACGCTCAATCGCGAGGTGGTTGATCGCGTGGTCGCTCTCGCCCTGGGAGCGGAGGTAGCCGGTGATGCAGAAGGTCGTCGTCGTGCCGTCGATGGTGCCGTCGGCGCTCACGTTGGCAATCGCGATCTGAACCGCGGAGTGGTCGAAGCTGTTGATGAGCGTGTTGGTGGCATTGCACTTGCGGGGGATCATGAGATCCACGTTCACGCCCTCCTCGTTAAAGGTACCGATGGTGGCCATTGGAGATAAGAAAATTGATCTAAAAAAAGAAAAAAGAGAGAAAAAGAAGAAAGCAGTAAGTATCACGAGACATTTAAAGAACAACACAACAATCTTTCTTTTTGTTTTTGTACGAAAGAAAAAGAAGAAGAATTCTGCAATCGTATTGGAGCAATAAAAGTAATATAACACGCGTTTTTTTTTTTTTTTTTTTTTTTGCATCACGTCTTGTACGATCCGTGATATCACAAAAAAAAAAAAAAAAGTCTCTCTCACTAAATTTTTATTTGTTTTTTTTTTTTGTTGTTGTTGTTTCACTTTTTGAGCTGATCCAACTGCCGAAGAAGGTCATCCATATCAAGGTCCGCGGGCGGTGGTGCCTCCGTCCCTGCCGGTAAATACCGATTATTATTCTGATTGCCATAACCGCCGCTCGTCTGCGGCAGACTGTCGCTGTTCATGGGTATACCGACGACCGCACTTCCATTAGTATTATTATTTTTGTTATCCCCGGTTTGGTAGAGTGGGGGCGGCAGCGCGGCACTGGCAGGGCCACCGCCGCCGGTTACGGTCGCCTTGTCAATTAAACCCGACTCCCGCGCCACCTGCAGCAACAAGGACACTCTTTCCTGATAGACACTTATTTTAGATTTCACCTGAAATAAAAAAAACTTGCGCTGCGCTTCGTCCGGTATCTGCCGGGCCACCTCCGTCGCAGTCGACATGACCAGCTCGATAGCGGTGAGATAGAAACGACTGGCCGAGAGCGGATTTCCATCCTCTCTTTCCTCCTCCCGAGCCTGCTCCATGAGCTGCGCCGCGTACTGCAGGTTTTGTACACCACTTGACATTAAACTTTCAATGAAATCTTTTTTTCTTTTTTTTACTTTTTTGGTGGAAATATAATTGTACAGGTAAGGAGAGTGAGAGAGAGAAGGAAAGTCGGTGGAGAGAGGTGAACCGCTACAAAAAGGAAAGAAAGAAAGATAGAAGGGGTTCGCATTCCCTGACGGAGAGATTTCATAAAATATCTTATCACTTCATTTTTGATGGTGTTCTCTTTATTAATGTTTTTTCTCTTTTTCTCATTTGTGCGGAAAAAGGGAAACAAAAATAAAGGGGAAACAACTTTTTTGTTTTTTTACGCGGTTAATGATATGTGTTTTTAATATTTTTCCGCGCTGTTTAGCTTATCTTGAACACTGTTTACCTTGTTCTGAGTATTTTATATCAGCTCAGCTTAAAAGAGAAAAGAAAATCAAGAAAAATACAAATTAAAAAAGGGTATTTTGAAGACTTCTCCCCGGCGCACATTATTTTCTACTGTTGGCCGCTCCGGTCTCGCATACCAATGAAAAATGGAAAATGAAAAAAAAAGGGAAACAACGTTTTAGTTTTCTACGCTGATAATGATATGTTATGTTTTCTTTTTTTGTTTTTTGTTTTTGATTTCTTTTTTTTTTTTTGCGTGTTTTTTGTTTTTTAGTTTATTTTGCTTTTTGGGGTATATTTTGATTTTTATTATTATATTTTTTTATCCGTTATTTCATTATCAGTTCAGCTTTAAAAATAAAAAAAAAGGTGAGAGGTATAATAGAGAAATCGAAGCAAGGCGTGTATTCATGGATACAAACATGCCTCTCCGAACTGTAACAAAAAAAAAAAAAAATCCTCACGGTACTTACATCATCGCCGCGAGCACCGCAGCGGCCAGCGAAGCGACGAGCGCGGTGGCCGTGGCACCAGACAGGGCGGCGGCATCCTTCGCCTTGCAGGCGCCATCGACGAGGTCGTGGGAGCCATCGCACGCAGTGCACTTCTTCTCGTCGGCATCGCACTCGGTGCAGCCGTCCTTATCCACAACACACACCTCCGGGGTGGGGGTCTTGTCCTTGCAGGTGCCGTCGCCGGCGGACTCGTGGGTATCGGGGTCGCATGTATCGCACTTGGGGTCCGTTCCGGTGATCGAACCGGCATTGCAGGCGGTGCACCCAGGAAACTTCTCCGCGCACGCCGTGCAGGTGCCCACTTCCTGGTCTTGCTCCTTCACCAGAACAAAGTTCTCGGAGCACTTCGAACAAGTCTTCTCAGCTTCCGAGCATACGGCGCAGTTCGGGTTAGCGGTCGCCGCAGCATCGGCGCAACCCGTGGGGTCGGGGGTCTTTTCCTTGCAGGCACCATCGTTGTCGGGATCGGCCTCGTGGGTATCGTCGCACTGGCCGCACTTGGCAGTCTCCGTTCCGTCGGCCGACCCGGCATTGCAGGTGGTGCATCCAGCAACCGCGGCAGAGCACGCTTGGCAGGTGCCCACTTCCAGGCCGTCTTCCTTCACCAGAACAAAGTTCTCGGAGCACTTCGAACAAGTCTTCTCAGCTTCCGAGCATACGGCGCAGTTCGGGTTAGCGGTCGCCGCAGCATCGGCGCAACCCGTGGGGTCGGGGGTCTTTTCCTTGCAGGCACCATCGTTGTCGGGATCGGCCTCGTGGGTATCGTCGCACTGGCCGCACTTGGCAGTCTCCGTTCCGTCGGCCGACCCGGCATTGCAGGTGGTGCATCCAGCAACCGCGGCAGAGCACGCTTGGCAGGTGCCCACTTCCAGGCCGTCTTCCTTCACCAGAACAAAGTTCTCGGAGCACTTCGAACAAGTCTTCTCAGCTTCCGAGCATACGGCGCAGTTCGGGTTAGCGGTCGCCGCAGCATCGGCGCAACCCGTGGGGTCGGGGGTCTTTTCCTTGCAGGCACCATCGTTGTCGGGATCGGCCTCGTGGGTATCGTCGCACTGGCCGCACTTGGCAGTCTCCGTTCCGTCGGCCGACCCGGCATTGCAGGTGGTGCACCCAGCAACCGCGGCAGAGCACGCTTGGCAGGTGCCCACTTCCTGGTCTTGCTCCTTCACCAGAACAAAGTTCTCGGAGCACTTCGAACAAGTCTTCTCAGCTTCCGAGCATACGGCGCAGTTCGGGTTAGCGGTCGCCGCAGCATCGGCGCACTGCGCCTTCACGTAGAGGGTGGTGGCGGTGGCGAGGAGACCTCCGGTGACGACAGTACGGCGCATCATGGGAGAAAGAGGATAGAGAAAGATAGAAGAGCGAAAGAACTTTAACAAACAGAGAGAGAGAAGGAAAGTCGATGGAGAGAGGTGAACCGCTACAAAAAGGAAAGAAAGAAACATAGAAGGGGTTCGCATTCCCTGACGGAGAGATTTCATAAAATATCTTATCACTTCATTTTTGATGGTGTTCTCTTTATTAATGTTTTTTCTCTTTTTCTCATTTGTGCGGAAAAAGGGAAACAAAAATAAAGGGGAAACAACTTTTTTGTTTTTTTACGCGGTTAATGATATGTGTTTTTAATATTTTTCCGCGCTGTTTAGCTTATCTTGAACACTGTTTACCTTGTTCTGAGTATTTTATATCAGCTCAGCTTAAAAAGAAAAGAAAATCAAGAAAAATACAAATTAAAAAAGGGTATTTTGAAGACTTCTCCCCGGCACACAATATTTTCTACTGTTGGCCGCTCCAGTCTCGCATACCAATAAAAAAAGGAAAATGAAAAAAAAAAGCGAAACAACGTTTTAGTTTTCTACGCTGATAATGATATGTTATGTTTTCTTTTTTTGTTTTTGTTTTTGATTTTTTTTTTTTGCGTGTTTTTTGTTTTTTAGTTTATTTTGCTTTTTGGGGTATATTTTGATTTTTATTATTATATTTTTTTATCCGTTATTTCATTATCAGTTCAGCTTTAAAAAAAAAAAAAAAAAAGGTGAGAGGTATAATAGAGAAATCGAAGCAAGGCGTGTATTCATGGATACAAACATGCCTCTCCGAACTGTAACAAAAAAAAAAAAAAATCCTCACGGTACTTACATCATCGCCGCAAGCACCGCAGCGGCCAGCGAAGCGACGAGCGCGGTGGCCGTGGCACCAGACAGGGCGGCGGCATCCTTCGCCTTGCAGGCGCCATCGACGAGGTCGTGGGAGCCATCGCACGCAGTGCACTTCTTCTCGTCGGCATCGCACTCGGTGCAGCCGTCCTTATCCACAACACACACCTCCGGGGTGGGGGTCTTGTCCTTGCAGGTGCCGTCGCCGGCGGACTCGTGGGTATCGGGGTCGCATGTATCGCACTTGGGGTCCGTTCCGGTGATCGAACCGGCATTGCAGGCGGTGCACCCAGGAAACTTCTCCGCGCACGCCGTGCAGGTGCCCACTTCCTGGTCTTGCTCCTTCACCAGAACAAAGTTCTCGGAGCACTTCGAACAAGTCTTCTCAGCTTCCGAGCATACGGCGCAGTTCGGGTTAGCGGTCGCCGCAGCATCGGCGCAACCCGTGGGGTCGGGGGTCTTTTCCTTGCAGGCACCATCGTTGTCGGGATCGGCCTCGTGGGTATCGTCGCATGTATCGCACTTGGCAGTCTCCGTTCCATCGGCCGACCCGGCATTGCAGGTGGTGCATCCAGCAACCGCGGCAGAGCACGCTTGGCAGGTGCCCACTTCCAGGCCGTCTTCCTTCACCAGAACAAAGTTCTCGGAGCACTTCGAACAAGTCTTCTCAGCTTCCGAGCATACGGCGCAGTTCGGGTTAGCGGTCGCCGCAGCATCGGCGCAACCCGTGGGGTCGGGGGTCTTTTCCTTGCAGGCACCATCGTTGTCGGGATCGGCCTCGTGGGTATCGTCGCACTGGCCGCACTTGGCAGTCTCCGTTCCGTCGGCCGACCCGGCATTGCAGGTGGTGCACCCAGCAACCGCGGCAGAGCACGCTTGGCAGGTGCCCACTTCCAGGCCGTCTTCCTTCACCAGAACAAAGTTCTCGGAGCACTTCGAACAAGTCTTCTCAGCTTCCGAGCATACGGCGCAGTTCGGGTTAGCGGTCGCCGCAGCATCGACACAACCCGTGGGGTCGGGGGTCTTTTCCTTGCAGGCACCATCGTTGTCGGGATCGGCCTCGTGGGTATCGTCGCACTGGCCGCACTTGGCAGTCTCCGTTCCATCGGCCGACCCGGCATTGCAGGTGGTGCACCCAGCAACCGCGGCAGAGCACGCTTGGCAGGTGCCCACTTCCTGGTCTTGCTCCTTCACCAGAACAAAGTTCTCGGAGCACTTCGAACAAGTCTTCTCAGCTTCCGAGCATACGGCGCAGTTCGGGTTAGCGGTCGCCGCAGCATCGGCGCACTGCGCCTTCACGTAGAGGGTGGTGGCGGTGGCGAGGAGACCTCCGGTGACGACAGTACGGCGCATCATGGGAGAAAGAGGATAGAGAAAGATAGAAGAGCGAAAGAACTTTAACAAACAGAGAGAGAGAAGGAAAGTCGATGGAGAGAGGTGAACCGCTACAAAAAGGAAAGAAAGAAACATAGAAGGGGTTCGCATTCCCTGACGGAGAGATTTCATAAAATATCTTATCACTTCATTTTTGATGGTGTTCTCTTTATTAATGTTTTTTCTCTTTTTCTCATTTGTGCGGAAAAAGGGAAACAAAAATAAAGGGGAAACAACTTTTTTGTTTTTTTACGCGGTTAATGATATGTGTTTTTAATATTTTTCCGCGCTGTTTAGCTTATCTTGAACACTGTTTACCTTGTTCTGAGTATTTTATATCAGCTCAGCTTAAAAAGAAAAGAAAATCAAGAAAAATACAAATTAAAAAAGGGTATTTTGAAGACTTCTCCCCGGCACACAATATTTTCTACTGTTGGCCGCTCCGGTCTCGCATACCAATAAAAAAAAGGAAAATGAAAAAAAAAAAGCGAAACAACGTTTTAGTTTTCTACGCTGATAATGATATGTTATGTTTTCTTTTTTTTGTTTTTGTTTTTGATTTTTTTTTTTTTTTTTTTGCGTGTTTTTTGTTTTTTAGTTTATTTTGCTTTTTGGGGTATATTTTGATTTTTATTATTATATTTTTAATCCGTTATTTCATTATCAGTTCAGCTTTTAAAAAAAAAAAAAAAAGGTGAGAGGTATAATAGAGAAATCGAAGCAAGGCGTGTATTCATGGATACAAACATGCCTCTCCGAACTGTAACAAAAAAAAAAAAAAAATCCTCACGGTACTTACATCATCGCCGCGAGCACCGCAGCGGCCAGCGAAGCGACGAGCGCGGTGGCCGTGGCACCAGACAGGGCGGCGGCATCCTTCGCCTTGCAGGCGCCATCGACGAGGTCGTGGGAGCCATCGCACGCAGTGCACTTCTTCTCGTCGGCATCGCACTCGGTGCAGCCGTCCTTATCCACAACACACACCTCCGGGGTGGGGGTCTTGTCCTTGCAGGTGCCGTCGCCGGCGGACTCGTGGGTATCGGGGTCGCATGTATCGCACTTGGGGTCCGTTCCGGTGATCGAACCGGCATTGCAGGCGGTGCACCCAGGAAACTTCTCCGCGCACGCCGTGCAGGTGCCCACTTCCTGGTCTTGCTCCTTCACCAGAACAAAGTTCTCGGAGCACTTCGAACAAGTCTTCTCAGCTTCCGAGCATACGGCGCAGTTCGGGTTAGCGGTCGCCGCAGCATCGGCACAACCCGTGGGGTCGGGGGTCTTTTCCTTGCAGGCACCATCGTTGTCGGGATCGGCCTCGTGGGTATCGTCGCACTGGCCGCACTTGGCAGTCTCCGTTCCGTCGGCCGACCCGGCATTGCAGGTGGTGCATCCAGCAACCGCGGCAGAGCACGCTTGGCAGGTGCCCACTTCCAGGCCGTCTTCCTTCACCAGAACAAAGTTCTCGGAGCACTTCGAACAAGTCTTCTCAGCTTCCGAGCATACGGCGCAGTTCGGGTTGGCGGTCGCCGCAGCATCGGCACAACCCGTGGGGTCGGGGGTCTTTTCCTTGCAGGCACCATCGTTGTCGGGATCGGCCTCGTGGGTATCGTCGCACTGGCCGCACTTGGCAGTCTCCGTTCCGTCGGCCGACCCGGCATTGCAGGTGGTGCATCCAGCAACCGCGGCAGAGCACGCTTGGCAGGTGCCCACTTCCAGGCCGTCTTCCTTCACCAGAACAAAGTTCTCGGAGCACTTCGAACAAGTCTTCTCAGCTTCCGAGCATACGGCGCAGTTCGGGTTAGCGGTCGCCGCAGCATCGGCACAACCCGTGGGGTCGGGGGTCTTTTCCTTGCAGGTGCCGTCGCCGGCGGACTCGTGGGTATCGGGGTCGCATGTATCGCACTTGGGGTCCGTTCCGGTGATCGAACCGGCATTGCAGGCGGTGCACCCAGAAAACTTCTCCGCGCACGCCGTGCAGGTGCCCACTTCCTGACCTTCTTCCTTCACCAGAACAAAGGTTGCGTCGCACTCCGTGCAAGTCTTCTCAGCTCCAGTGCACACGGCGCAGTTCGGGTTAGCGGTCTTATCGGCACACTCCGCCTTCACGTAAAGGGTGGTGGCGGTGGCGAGGAGACCTCCGGTGACGACAGTACGGCGCATCATGAGAGAAAGAGGATAGAGAAAGATAGAAGAGCGAAAGAACTTTAACAAACAGAGAGAGAGAGAGAGAAGGAAAGTCGGTGGAGAGAGGTGAACCGCTACAAAAAGGAAAGAAAGAAACATAGAAGGGGTTCGCATTCCCTGACGGAGAGATTTCATGGTCTACGTTGGACCCTTTTGATTTCATTATCAGTTCAGCTTTAAAAAAAAAAAAAAAGGTGAGAGATACAATATAAAAATCGAAGCAAGGCCTGTATTCATGGATACAACCGAGCCGCTCCGAACTGTAACAAAAAAAAAAAAATCCTCACGGTACTTACATCACCGCCGCGAGCACCGCAGCGGTCAGGGAGGCGACGAGCGCGGTGGCCGTGGCACCAGACAGGGAGGCGGCATCCTTCGCCTTGCAAGTACCGTTACTGACGAGGTCGTGGGAGCCATCGCACGCAGTGCACTGCTTCCCTTCGCTGTCGCACGTGGCGCACCCAGCCTCACCCGCAACGCAAGTCGGTGTGTTCTCCTTTTCCTTGCAGGTGCCATCGCTGGCAGGTTCGTGGGTAGCGTCGCACGCGGTGCACTGCTTCCCTTCGTTGTCGCACGTGGCGCACCCAGCCTCACCCGCAACGCAAGTCGGTGTGTTCTCCTTTTCCTTGCAGGTGCCATCGCTGGCAGGTTCGTGGGTAGCGTCGCACGCGGTGCACTGCTTCCCTTCGTTGTCGCACGTGGCGCACCCAGCCTCACCCGCAACGCAAGTCGGTGTGTTCTCCTTTTCCTTGCAGGTGCCATCGCTGGCAGGTTCGTGGGTAGCGTCGCACGCGGTGCACTGCTTCCCTTCGTTGTCGCACGTGGCGCACCCAGCCTCACCCGCAACGCAAGTCGGTGTGTTCTCCTTTTCCTTGCAGGTGCCATCGCTGGCAGGTTCGTGGGTAGCGTCGCACGCGGTGCACTGCTTCCCTTCGCTGTCGCACGTGGCGCACCCAGCCTCACCCGCAACGCAAGTCGGTGTGTTCTCCTTTTCCTTGCAGGTGCCATCGCTGGCAGGTTCGTGGGTGGCGTCGCACGCGGTGCACTGCTTCCCTTCGCTGTCGCACGTGGCGCACCCAGCCTCACCCGCAACGCAAGTCGGCGTGTTCTCCTTTTCCTTGCAGGTGCCTTCGCTGGTGGGAGTGGCCTCGTGGGTGGTTCCGTTGCACTGGCTGCACTTGGCAGCCTCCGTTCCGTCGGCCGACCCGGCATTGCAGGTGGTGCATCCAGCAACCGCGGCAGAGCACGCTTGGCAGGTGTTGGTGTTGGTATCGAGGACGTAGTTCTCGGCGCACTGCATGCACGTGTCGAGCTGCCCGGCGACGCAGTCGTCGCAGTTGGGGTTATTGGTTTCGTCATTAATACAGTCTGCCCTCACGTAAAGGGTGGTGGCGGTGGCGAGGAGACCTCCGGTGACGACAGTACGGCGCATCATGGGAGGGAGAGGATAGAGAAAAAAAATAGAAGAGCGAATAAAAATTAAAAAAAAAAAAACTAAAACAAGAAGAAAGAGAGAGACAAAGACAGGAAAGAAGTTGTATTGGAAAGAAAGGCTAGCACACATGCACACACAGAAAAAAAAAGAAAAAAAAGGACGAAAGAAAATCGGTAGGAGAGGCCGAGCCGTGCAGGCATCGTGTAGAAAAAAAAATACATCATGAAATTATATAGCATCGTTTGTTTTTATGTGTGTGTGTCAATGTAGCTTGTGTCGGTGAGGGTCGGCCCGGTCGACCGCCGTCCTCCGCTCCTCCACCTTCATAGACAAGAGCGCCTGCTGGCCGTCGGAGGGGTTCGCGGTCAGCGTGCCGTGCGTGTTGCGCACCGAGGCGAGCTGCCGCGTCTCCCTCGTCAAGACACCCGCCGTCATCTCTCCCGCCGTCGCGGTGGGGTTCACGTTGGTGTCGCGCACATCCTTCTCCGTGTGATTCCCCGGTAGCTCCGGGAGCTGTCCTTGGTCAATGTAGTCGGTCCTATAGGTGGTGGTCTCCACGTAATGCTCTTCCTCCAGTCGGCGGGAGACGGCGACGGCATTCCGCTCGGAGGGGCGCACGTACACCGGATTGGTGCGGTCCCCTAGGACGGTGGTAGCGCCACCAGTGGCAGGGGTCTTCCCAGCGAGCACCGCTAGCATCTTGGCCGGCTCCCTTTCCGTGCCTAAGAGGTGCTCATTGCGGCTGCCCTGCGCTGGGGCTGGTAGCTGGGATGGGTAGGCCTTGCTGGTGTCGCCGTAGGTGTAGGAGGTGAGGCCGTACTCCCGGTCCGCCCCGAACAGCGACAGCGGCGCCTGACTGCGGGTCGTGGGCTGAGGGGAAGAGGGCAGCGGCTGCTGGAAGGGCACCTGTGCCTCCTTGCTGCCAATCTTGGGGGCCACGTCCTTTCCATCATCGTCGTTAGGGTTCGCGGGGGGAATGAGAAAGTCCTCGCGGTACTCCGCCGCCCTCGCACCGGCGTAGAGCGTGCCGTCCGTGTCGGCCGGGGCGGCGCGCGCGGTGTAGTCCTGTCGATACACCGAGTCCGGGTGGCCGCCGCCAACGTGCGTCGTCATACCACTCACCGGACCTCTGCTAAACGTCCCCGCAATGTTCGGATTCTGCTCTAACGCACCATCGGCCTGATCCTGTAGAAAGTGCCCCGCCGCGCGAGAGAGCAGCGCCATATCGGTCGACCCTTCCGGTGCCACGTAATCTTTTTGATAAATAGTGATTTCTTTATCGGAGTGGAGACCGGTTTGAGTCGCGAAAATAGGCCGATTGCGGACGTCTCCACTGATACCGCCATCATTATGATTATTATTGTTGTTGGTGTCGCTGTGGGGGTCCCGTCCGTAGTCGTAGTCATACCGTGTCATGTAGGTGCTGTGCATGTCTGGTGGGGGATGAGGAGGAAGCTCCTTGCCGGAGGGATCGCTCATATCGTCTTAATATTATTATTATTATTAATATTTTATTATTATAAATGTTCTATTCTACTTCTAAAACTGTAGCAAAAAAAAAAAAAAAAAGATATAAATGGAGAGAACGGTTTCGGTTGAATTCAAAAAAAAAAAAAAAATGGTGTTAAACATTGAAAAAAAAAAAAGGCGAGTAAAAAAAAAAAAAATGAGGAATAGAGTACATGAAATAAAAAGTTTGAAACAGTAAAAATGTACAAAAATAAAAAAAGAATCTATCAGATACGGTTTGTTATTAATATTATTATTATTATTCTCTATCAAAAACCTTAAAAAAAAATACATGAATTATCTCTTTCATCCTCTCTTTTTATTATTATTATTATTATTTCCTTATTATTATTATTTACTGCGTGGGGCTTCGTAATCGCTTAAACAAGTGTCGTTTCGGCCGCTGCGACAGCATTGCTTGAATATTTTCATTACTGAGGTGCGACGTGTTCGGGCGGTCCTCGGCGGCAACCATAGCATGTTGTTCTGCTCCGTGTTCTTCCTGTGGTGTCGGACGATCTTGCGGCACCTCCCGCTCCGACACCGTCGGCGACACCCCTCGTCGCAAAAACAGCTTCGCCCGCTGGTGCAGCATTTTTTTGGCCTCCGCCACTGTTTTATAATACTTGTACTTTTTCACTTTATTATTATTATTTTCATTACCATTTTGGGCCGGGTAGGTCCCCCAGGTGTGGCGAGGTCGAGACATGCGACTATATTCGTGAATGGAAATACTTAGACCGTGTAGTACCGCCGCGTACAACTCTTTCGCGGCCGGTCCCTGGTGCGAGACCACCACGCGATCAAATATTGCTAATGCCTCCTCGACGGTTTGAATATTAGTATTATTATTATTTTCAGAATTATGATGATTGTTTTGTAAAAGTGCGTTTGGATCTTTCAAAGTGGACTCCGCTGGGAATTTTCCGTGTTTTTCAATGACGCGCACACGCGACGGAAAATCCTCTTTTTTATTATTATTTTTATTTTCGTCCTTTTCTCTTTTGATATCGAGGAGATAGCTCTTGAGGTCGACGAGGTGCTTGTCTTCCGTCTCGGAGGGATAGAGTGCGTGCTCAAACTGAATGGCTTTTAGCAATTTATTTCGGTTTTTCACACTTTTTAAGTTAATATCTTTATTTTTATGGTTCTGAGTCGTTTCCTCCCCGTTCGTCCCATTATGATTATTCTGATCGGCGGACGCATTAGGATTATTATTATTTTGTAAAATATTAATATTCATCATGGCGATTTCCGCGACGGTTTTAAATCGTTTTATATTTTCTTCATTTTCCACCTCATCGTCGTCCTCCTCGGTGTCCGTCGTGGTTTTCATGTTGCCCACCACCGACATCAGTTTTCCTTCCGTCCCGCCCGCCTCGCCAAACACCTCATCTACTTTTTTATTATTGGTTTCGGCGTAGTGGCTGAGTAACGCACGCTGGGGTAGGGAATAAAAGTCCGCCCGCTGCCACACCCGTGGAATCACAAACTCATTCACGTACTGCTTCAACTTTTCAACTTCTCGCGTCGATAAAATGGAAATATCCCCACGTGCGGCGTTCTCGCAGTACCGTTTTTGGATCGCTAATAATATATCGAGGGTGTCGTGCTCATTGTTGCTGAGGAGCGAGGCGGCATGATTGTTTAAAATATGATGATCCAGGGCCGTGTCTGGCTCCCAGACGTAACCCTCCGAGGCTAAAATATAATTGGTGTTGTGCCGTAGGTAGTAAGCGCTGTCGAGGTTGCCCATGAAGCAGGCGTCAAACAAGATGGCGTCGAAAAAATATTTATTATTATTAGTATTATTTTTAGATAATAGCGGAGCGCGAGGGTGATTGAACATATCGGCCAACTCGTGGCACTGCAGGGAACTCTTGTGTTGCTCAAATTCTAAATAATCTCCCATGCCATGACCCCCATACACGAAGTATTGCTTCTTTTTATTTTGATGATTTTCATTTTCGTGATTTGGAATATAATACTCCTCTAGAAAATCCAGAAACATTTCCTTATTATATTTCTTAATTTTTGGAAAATTTTTAAACGTGTATTTTTTTCCCTCGATGCGGGCAATGAAACTGCCGCCGTTGGTGTTGAAGGCAATCATAGCCAAGTCCCGTACGCCGCCGTCCGCCTGACTCACTTCGTTTAATTTTTTCATTTGCAGTAACTTCCAGAAAGGCCACGCGGTGACGTCGTTGACGGAGGTACACAACATTAATATACGGGCGTCTTTTTCTCTTTGGCTATTGGTCAATGTGGTGGTGGTGCTAGCGGATATTTTATTTTGATTATTATTATTATTATTTTGATTTTTATTATTATTATTATTTCTATGTTTTTGATTCGGGAATAAAAGGCGTTTCATCGATTGATCCAAATTTTTGTAATTATTATTATTGCCGATAAAACCTCTTTTTAGTAAACTAATTTTAAACATTTTTATATTTTTTAATTATTATTATTATTTTCTACTGTAGAAAAACAATAAAATAAAAAAAATTAAAAATATGAATAATGAAGTATGTCTATCGCGAAGACCACACGACAATTATTTCTCTGTAAAAATAACTCTATTATTTGAAAAAAAAAAAAAAAGATACAGAAAGATGATAAATCAATTTTTTTTAATAGTTTAATAGAAAAATATAATAATAATATAAAAAAGAAGAGTACAGGTTTTTGGGTAAAAAAAAAAAATTACAAAAAAAAAAAACCGCTCTTAAAAAAACGTAACTATTCTTTTTTTGCCAAAAAAAAAAAAAGAGAGAAAATAAATTATGACGAAAGTGAATCAAAAACAACAGAAAAAAAAAGAAAAAAACGAAAAAAAAAACAAAAATTAATTATAAGAAGTACAGCGAAATAATATAATAAAAAGAAGTTCGATAATTTTTAACCATTCTACAAAAAAAAAAGAGAACAAAACAAAAAAAAAAGTATACTTTTTCTTTCTTTTTTTTTCATTCCAATATAAATATAATAATTATTATTATTCCGTAGCCCCAGCGTCCTCCAATAGCTGCACCATTCGACTAAACTTATACTCCTTCGCCAAGGACAGCGGCGTGTGCCCCTCCGCGTCAGGGAGTTGCACGTCGGCGCCGTGCTGGATTAACAACTTTACAATCTCCACATGCAAACGATCATCGCCGCCGAGCTCCAGCACGGAAAGAAGTGGCGTCAGTCGTGCATTGTTATACGCATTCACGTCGATGGATTCTTTTAACTTTTCTTTTTGTGTGAGCAATAATTTTACGATCGGGAGGTGTCCACGCTCGGCGCCGAGGTGCAGGGCGCTGTCGCCTTGACGGTTGTGAAGCGTGGTGTCCGGCACCGCCGTTTTGAGCCGTCGACTGGTCGCGCTGCCGAATTTTTTGACACTCTCGGACGTTTGCAACATTAATTTTAAGATTTCTTCCCGCCCTTCCGCGCAGGTCAGCAAAAATGGGGAGTCTTGTAAGTCGTCCAGCGCGTTCACGTCGGCGCCGCCGTCGATGAGAATTTTAGCGCCCTCGATATAATTATCGTAAACACACAAATGCAGTGGGGTGCGGTGAAAATCTTGGGGAAACGTACTTTTTGCGTTAACATTGCTGCCTTGTTTGCGTAACGTACGAATGAGTTCGGCATCTTTTCTGGCGATGGCCGTGAAATAATTATTATTATTATTATTGTCGTCGTTGTGTGGTTCTTCGCTGAGGGGAGAGGAAGAACTACGGACTCGGGGGGCGCTGACAATAGACATTTTTTATATTAGGTTTTTTTTTTTTAATGTTTGCTTTTTCTAAAAACGAAAAAAGGAAGAAAAAGTGATATTTTTGTTGTTGAGTTGGGAAATAAAAATAATGAAAGGTATCGTTATAATTTTTTTACGTTTCTGTTTTATTTTATTTTAATATATAAATTTCTGTAGAGCAAACAAAAAAAAAAAAGTAAAAAAGAGATGCCAGCAAAGGGAGGAAATTTTAAGTTTGTTTTATTATAATAATTATACACTAAAAAAAAAAAAAAGTAGAGTTTACTATGAATTGTCATGGCGCACTCTTTTTTTTTCTTTTTCTTTTTTAAGTTTTGATATTTTCATTATTATATCGTTCGTTTCATTCCTAATTATTATGTTTTGTTCTTTTTTTTTTTTTTCAGTTGATGTGACAGCCGAAAAAAAAAAATATAGGGGTTCTAAAAAAAAAAAAAATTTCCTATTAGCGATACTAAATAAAAAAAAAAAAATGTTTAAAAAAAAACTTTACAGCTCTCTGTGCTCCTCTTCCGAATTCTCATTATTGCTATTATTCTCATCGCTGTCTTCCGGCTTCGTATGAAAATAAAACACAGTCTTTCGATACACAACAATACTACTGATAATGGAAAAAAACTGCAACACCCACCCCGACGTCATCAAGCTAAACCCTTGGCCCAAGTTGTACTGCCGCTTCTCGTACGATTCCTCGCCACAGAAGCTTTTATAAAAAACGACGACTTCCAACACAAATTGAACGGTTAAAATGAGAAATGTAAAAATGGAAAAAAAGACGCCGGCGAGGCGGTTGGAGGCCCATCCCATAAACATTAAAACTGCGTTCGTCGCGTTGCAAAAGGCAAAAAAAATGCCAATTATGCTAAACACCTCGGTCGCAATAAACAATCCTTTCTTATTACCGCACGTGAAATCTCGTACAAAGGTGGAAGTGTGCTTGGGGGTGACGAAAAACATCCCAGAGGACCACGACATGCCATGATATAACTTTTCATTCCAAATCAAAATATTATTCACGTTCTTGGCATCACTGTTTTTGTAGAAAGAAATGCGGAATGGGGCACGACACGACCACAAACAAAAAACTAATCATCGTGGTCGTATAATAAATGGACAATAACCGTGATAGCAAGCGAAGGGGGTCGAGCTCGAAGGAAAAGTGATAATGCGAGAGCAGCACGCCGGCGCCCATCAGCGCCCACGCCGTCATGGCGAACCCCAAGCCCACATACACTTCATAAAATTGAGAATGATAACTGTTGTCAAACACTTGCTGTGGCACTTGAATTAACGCACTCGCCGTCGTCAGGGGTGTACCACTCAGCGAGGATAAATGACTCTCCACAGCGGAAGTTTTCAGGTTGTCGGCCTCGGCGAGACACTCGGGATAGAGAAAGGAGTATAAGAAAAGATTCCACGCGAAGGAAATCGTAATCGTTAAGGCGGAAAACGCAAAACAGCCAAAAATCGTCGTGGCGATGTGAACGTTATACGCATGATTGCAGCGCTTGGTCTTGACCGGATGCTGCTGGGCTTCTTCTTCCTCCTCCTCTTGTGGTTCATTATTATTATTATTATTATTATTATCCCCAAGTTGGTTCAGCTCCGAGGCGGTCGAGGTGTGACGAGGATTTCGCCGGATAAACGCTTCTTCCTCCTCAATGTGGTCGTCGGTGTGCCACGCCGTCCGCACCCCACCGCCCATCGCGGCATTCACAATACTTAAAATAAAGGTGACAAAACTCAGCGCGATGGAGACAATTAAAAAACTAAACAGCGCTTTCAATCGCGTCTCGACGCGGTAGCAAAAGTCGCTGAATCCAAAGCGAAAATCAAACAGCTTGTTTTCGTTATTTCTGGGCAATGTAGCGGCGTTCATCGTCAGTTTATACGCATACAAATTCTTACGATACCACAGGCCGGTGGAGGTGACGGCGCCAGTGGCGGTGTCGGTGATTTCATTGTTGTACTGATCTTTGCGCATCCACGGGACGCCCATGCTAATGCCAATGAGCACCAACGCCGTAAACGACATAATCGATAACAAGACATGACCCAAAACTTTGGAGCGGTGGACAAAGAAACTAAGTGGGAAGTCGGTGCGGATGTACGGCTCCTTTTTTTCTTTTTTTGGCGTTTCGGTAGGGGGGTTGGTGTCGGCCTCGGCGGACATTTTTTTTTTTTTAGGAAAAAAAACTTTTTTTATTCTAAGAAAGATGGAAAAAAAGGAGGTGTAATTACAAAAAGAGATGATTTTTTCTAGTTTTATACTTTGTTCAATAGTATTTTAGCTTTTAATTGTTGTTGTTTGTTTTTACGTTTTTTAAACCACAGTGTGACAAAGATATAAAAAAAAGAGAAGGGGAAAAACACTCACTGGTGGAATTAAGATTTTCAATTTAACTTAGTTTATTCTTAATTATTTTTTAGACATTTCAACACGAAAAAAAAAAGGAACTGAAAACAATTTTTTTTTTTTTTACAACAACAGGTCTCGCAAAAACAAAAACAAAAAAAAATGAATTTCTCAACTTGATTTGCGATTCATAGATATATAAATAAAAGCTCTGAAAAAAGGGGGCGGGTTGTGTAAAAAAAAAAAGGGGGAAATGATTTTGAGGTGTAAACGGCGAACAAGTATTTTTTACAACAAAATGCCGTAACACGAAAAAAAAAATGAACCAAAAAAGGTCTACGTTTCTTTTATTTATTTATTTATTTATTATTTGTAAGTTTCTTCGTTCACGGGATTTTTTTTTTCCCCCTTCGAAAGATATATATACGTGCAGCAATGGGAAAAAAGGGAAAATAAAAAAAGACAGACATCCAGCGAAAAAAAAAAAAAAAGATAATCTGCTAATTTTTTTATTATTTATTTTATTCCTCCAAAACCTTTTCCGCTGCCGGTTCCATAGCGGCCGTACCACCCTCCCGTAGACGGCGTCTTTCATCCAAGACTCGCTTGCTGAACCGCGTATACGAGATGTGCAAATAGATATCAGAAAGAAACGCGGTGACGTTGAGCCCCAGCATGACGAGCATCGGCATCAAGACGCAATCCTTCCCATAGCAAATCTTCGCGCCCTTCTTTTCCGCCCGTGTCGCGAACCACTCGCCAAATAAAAAGCGATTGAGAACGATGGCGGCAATCCACAAAGAATTGTAACCGAAATTGTAATGTTTGGCGCAATCCTTCGCGTATATCGTCTGAATCACCAAAATGGTGACGGAGGCGCAAAAACCGTTGCCCAGCGCGGTTAACGAAAACGCCACGAGCAGCGATTTTCCCGGCAACACCAAAAATAACACAATCGATATAATAATGCAGGCGGTGGGGACAAAAAAGGAAAACGTAATGGGGATGCGATCCTCCGCCTTCTGACGCACGGTTAAGACTTCAAAATAAGACATGCACAGTCGACCAACCGCACTGCCCACGCCGTTAATCACCGACAGTAACGTATTCACCGTGTTGTCGGTGGGTCCACCGTCAAGGGCGCCATAGATATAACGCGCGTTGAAAATCACAACGAACTCGCTACCCACGCCGCAGAAGAAAGTCCAAACGATGCACCAAAGCGTGACGGAGCACAAATTTTTGACGAACGAGGTTTGGTACGCGGGGGCGATGAAATCAATATCGGTGAGTGGTTCGGCGGTTTTGCGGACGGGACGGGGCGTATCGTCCTGGCGCTGGAGACCGTCGTCAAAAGGCTCGACGACGGCGCCTTCTGGGACTTCTTCCTTCAAGTTGATAAATTCTTTCTCGTCGTACTCGCGGGTCTCCTCCTCGCGTCGGCGGCGCTCCTCCGCCTCTTTTTTGTGAGCACGAGACACAAAAAGATTATCCAACGCGAAGATGGGCGCCATCATAAACAGAATACAGCAAAAGATAACGACGGCGCCGATGGCAAAGTCCCGACGATGACGTTCATCCAGCTTTAGAAAAGCGGCGAGGGCAGACGTAAGAGGCAGATACACGATGAGAATACAAATAATAATGAGCCCCCACCAGAAGCGCCACATGGGCGGCACTTGCGTCAGGTACGCCGCGCGAGATCGTGTTCTTCTTTTTTTTTGCTGCTCGGTCAGACGACGTTCTTCCCAACCAGTCAAATGGTAGGACGGTAGGCGGATGAAAATTTGCACCGCAATCCCCACGACGACCACGAGACCCATCAAGAAGTAAAAAAAGAAGGGCGGGTGACTCCGGAAGAATCCACTTTCCATGGTCGCCAGTAACGCTTGTCCGAGACCCATTAGCGTTTTCAATAATGCAATCACCCAACCTTTTCGGGTCGGAAAGTTTAAGAGTAATGTCACCACCGTCGCGAGGTCAAATAACTGACTACCGAGGGACAACAAAGCATTGTACACGGCGAAGCGGACGACGCTGCCGACAATGACCTTATGAAACGTTAAACCCATCAGCAACGCACCGAGCGGAAATAAAATACACGCCAAAATATAAATCGGACGAGAGCCGAACATGTCGAAAACAAAACCGTACGGCAACAGAAAGTAGCAAAACACCATGCCGACGGTATTGATGATGGACATTTTTCGAAAATCGTAGCCGTACTGGGTCTGGAGGGTACCGCTGTAAATATTAAACGCATACGACGCGCTGCCACATATCATGGCGAAACAGGCAATCGTCATTTGAATAAAACGTAACGTTTCATTGACGGGTTCGACGTTTTCGGTGTCGAGGGTGCGGACGATGGCCTCGGAGTCATCGTCGTGGGATTCCTCCACGTTCATATTTTCATTATTATTTTCGTCTTGGACGGGCTCCTCACGGACGGGATCGCTCTCGGCGCCACCGGAATCGGTATTGCGGCCCATTTTTTTTAATTTTTTTTTTTTGGAAGGGAAAAGTGAAAAAGAAGAAACTTATTTCTTAAAAGAGAAAGAGAGAAGTAAGTTTTTCTTGTTATTTCTCGCAAAGAATAATAAAAAGTTTTGTTGTTTTTTCAATGCGTTCAAAAAAAAAAAAAAAGAATAAACCCCAAAAAAAGCCGATAAATGTAGTTTCGTTTTGTTAAAAAAGGAAAAAAAAAGAAAAAAAAGGAACGCTAAATTAAATAATTTTCGTTATTTCATTATTTTTTATTTTTCTCACAAATGATAAAATCCACCGCCGCCAATCACCAAGTTCTCTCCCGTAATAAAGCTAGCATCTCGACTACACAGAAACGCAATCCCAGCGGCCACTTCCCGTGGATCCCCCACACGATGCATAAAACCACCGTCATTGAGACCACCGGCCGCATTCGCCAACTTTTCATGTTTTTTATTATTATTTTCCGAATTATTATTATTATTTTGTTGGACTTGTTCGACTAACTTTTCCGCCAGGCGGGTGCGGGTGACGCCGGGGCAGACGCTATTCACGCGAACACCGTAGTGGCTATAATTTTCGGCTAAAGCCTTCGTGACACCTAATAGCATTGTTTTACTGGCACTGTAGAACCCAACGGGAGAGCACGGCACGTAGGCGCCGACGGAAGACGTAATCGAGATACACGGTGAGAAATTATATTCCGGAAATAATAATGTATTATTATTTTCATTTTTTTCATTTTCTGGCATTAAAAATGGTTTTGCCTCTTGGGCAAACAAAATCGTCGATTTGACATTCGTTTCAAACATTTTATCGATACTTTTTTCTGGAAGATGGATAAATTCTCCGTAATGCGTGGACGCCGCGGCGTTGAGCACCAAGACATCAATTTTGTTGGTTTGAAACGAAGAAAGGGCAAACTTTAATAACTCCAGTCGGTCGTTGGCGTTAGCCTGGTGACACACCTTTCCGACGACTTTTCCAGGAATAATCAACTTTTTTTTCACCATTTCCTTCATCATGTCGGAGGCCTCTCCCACATTAAAATTATTTTGATTCTGATTGCCACAAAAAAACGCCCGCACGGCGGTTTCACTTTTTGCTTCAAATGTGTTTCGCATTAAAGTTTCCAACTCTTCCACCTTTTCCTGTACTTGGTCTTTTTTACGACTGCTGATGACGACCTGGCCTCCCTCTAGTAAGAACCGAGCGGCGGTAGCGAGACCAATGCCTTGGGTACTGGCGGTGAGGACACAGGTGCGGTGGGCGTAACGTTGGAGCATGAGGATGAATAATAATTGATATATTTTACTTTTTTTTTGTTTTTTGTTTTTTTGAAAAAAAAGGAAGAGAAAAAGAGAAAATGATGTGTTTTGTTTTCTGTTTCTGCGTTAAATGGTGAATATACTTTTAAAAAAAAAAAACTTTTTTCGTTTATTAAAATTATTATTTTTTATATATTTTACAAGTTTTCATTCAACTTTGCGCTCAGCTGATCGATGATCTCACACACAATATTATTATTATTATTATTATTTTTAATGATTTCAAATAATTTCGGTAAAAATATATTTTTTATCGGTGCGTAAATTTTAAACGAATGAAACGTCCAAAAACGAGTCAAATCGGATAAAAATAATTTTTCAAATTTTCGTAACGAATTTTCCAAATTTAAATTTTTATTATTATTTGAAATTTTTAAAAAATATTGATACATAAAATAACTAATACAATATTCTGCGACTAACATTATATTATTATTATTATTTTCAGAATTATTATTATTGTCGGATAAACATTTTTTTATTTCTTTTATATAAATAGGCGCCGTTAACGTTAACACAATTTTTGGATTATTATTATTATTATTTTCATTTTCGTTATTTTCCATAACACAATTTTCAAATAAAATGGAAATAATATTTGAAAAACAATTTAATAAATGATTCATTTTTTCTTTTTGGGAAGACGAAAAAATATAACTAAAATTATTATTATTATTTTGAATTAAAAATATATCGAATAATGTCGACATTAAAAATAATATTCGTTCTTTATTATTATTTTATATAATAATAATTCGAAAATTTCGTTGAGGATCGATAAAATACTGAAAGGTGAATTTAATAAAAGGGATAATAATGAAAATGAAATCATATTATTATTATTATTATTATTATTATTTAATATACAAAAATTTTCTATCGAAAAGGAAAAAAATAAATCATCGAAGGATTCTTCTTTTTTATTATTTTTATTTTCATTATTATTATTAAAAATAGAATTTATAAAATATAAAACGGATTTTTCATTATTATTATTTTTCGGATAAAGTGAAACAATTAAAAATATAAAATTCCACATTTCCATTATTTTATTATTTTGATTTATTTTATATTCCTCAAAAATCGTTTCTTCTTTATTTAATAAGGATTGAAATAATAATAATAACGATTCTTCTTTTTCGAAATCCTTAATTAAATAATATAAATTTATTTTATTATTATTATCGTTATTATTTTCTTTTTCGGAACTATCGTCTAAAATCATTTCATAAAAATAATGACACGACACCGTAAATAATATTTCTAATTGTATGCATAAATATTCATTATTATTTAATTTATTTATATATTCCGTAAAAATATTTTCTCTGATAGGAAAAATAGTTTCAATGATGTCAAAAAAATTATTATTATTATTATTATTAATTTTATTTTCATTATTTGAAAATGAAATGATACGATCCAAAAAAAAGTTTGAAATTTTTATTTTTTATAAAATAATATAAAAACAAATTCGGTGGCGGTTTTTTCGGATTATTTTGAAAATATTTATTGATAATGATTTCATTTTCCTTATTTTCCATAAAAAATAATAATTTTTCTAAAAATTCCAAATTAGAATGATGATTATTATTTTCGGGTTTAAATTTTTTCAGTGATAATTTTTTAATCGTATTATTATTTTTATTTTCGTCTTTCAATGAAATTTGTTTTTGTTGTGCATAAAAATAATTTCCTAACAACACTGAAAATTTTTCATTTTCTAAATTATGATAATTTATATTTGTATAATTATTTAATTCTTGGAATAAAATTTCAGCGATAAAATTATTTTTGTTAGTATTGATAAAATTTATGATTTTAAATAAAAATTCAGAATTTTCTTTTATAGTATTTTGATGATTATGATTTATTTTCTGACAGACGCGCTGCAATAATAATAATGCATTATTATCATCTCTTTTTTTAAAACTGTGATTTTGAAAATAATTAATAATATTCATTTTTTTTTTTCTATTTTTTCATCTGCACTAAAAAAAAAAAAAAGAGAGAAAGAAAAATATATTTTCAATTATTATTTTATAAAATCTAAAAAATCATATTTCAAAAATAATAATAATAATTAAAATAAAAAATTTCCGCTCAATAAAATAAAAAAAAATCCTTTTTGTTACTTTTTTTGTGTGTATAATTATTATTATTTATGTGTATAGAATCATTATTTTATTATTATTTTTATTATTATGGTATAAAAATTTTAAAAAAAGGAAAACAAAAATGGGTATACGATAAATAAAAAAAAAAAATAATTAATTTTTGTTTTTTTTTATGCGTGTAAAATATATTCATTTAATAAACTCACGCCATACCCCGTCGCCCCACTCTCATCAAACGACGGAAACGCCAAATCGACGTGCACAAAAATTAAATTATTTTCATTTTTTTCATTTTTATAAATTTCAGAATTTATATTTTCTTCGACAAAAAAACCACCGAGCGAGACGGACGCGTCGGGACCGCCATTGTTAATATTTCTCAAATCCGCGACCGGCGAGGCATACGTCATTACATGAAATTCCGGACAATACAAAACCGGAAAATTCACATCGCCACTTTTTTTTCCAGACTTTACGAAAATTTCAGTCGTGTTGGCGTCGTTGCAGTATATACTGCTGTGATGGGTGCCGGTGGCGACCCCTTGTGCGCCGGTGAGCGTGGCCATGTCAATTAAAATATCGGGAATAAAATTAATTTTATTATTTTTATTTTTATTGCCGCTCGTGGCGTGAAATACACCGTCGCCGAGGCATAATCGACCCTCCGCGTCGGTATTTCGTATTTCAACGGATTTTCCGCTTTTCATAATAATAATATCATCATTTTTATACGATTTGCTGTCGATGGCGTTTTCTGCGAGGCACAAGGTGACACTCAAATTTTCAAAATTAAAATTTAAATGATTATTATTCGAAAAAGATAAGCATTGTTCGACAATTAGTAAAAAGCCGCACAGTACGGCGGCGCTACCGCCCATGTCTGTCTTCATGTTACACATATTCGCGGAGGGTTTTAACGAGAGACCACCGCAGTCGTAAATCAATCCTTTTCCGACGAGCGCAATATTTTTATTATTTTTATGTTCCTTATTTTTTTTGTCATTTTCATTTTTGAAAACAAGCGTTAATAGCATGGGGGGAAACTCGGCGCCACGGCCCACTGCATAAATCCCATTATACCCTTTTTCTTTTAACGCATTTCCTTTTATCATTTCCAACTCAATTTTATTTTTATTATTATATTTTTTATTTATGTTTTCAATGATGTTTTGTACGATGGCGGCGTAAGAAAGTGTGTTGAGCAGACACGGAGGGGCGTCGATCAGTCTCTGGCATAACTGAATATAATGTGACAACAGCGAAAGGGAAATTAACGTTTCCTCCGATAAAACTTCAAAATTATTATTCTTTTATTTTTCAAAAAAAATAATTGTAAAATTGTTTTTTTCGACACGTGATAATTTTGCTGACTGCCGCCGTTCTTAGCGGTAAAACGAGAAGTAGAACCTCTCGCGATCGCGGAGGTCACCGCACGCTCCGCGCCATCTTCAAATAATGCATAAATCGATAAATTATTATTTTTATTTTCATTTTTAGAAAACGGAAGCGACGAGGCAGTGCGAATTATTTTTTTTATCTCATCCCCACGGTAGGGAGAATTAAAATACGAACTCGTCGAGGTGATGACGGCAAAAAAAATGGAAAAATTTTTATTTTCGTAATGTATTCTTAAAGTCGTGGTGGCCGTGGACTTTCCATTATTGCTTTGTTCCAACACGAAAGAAAGTGCGTCGTCGATCATTTTTTTTGCGGTTTCATTATTATTTTTATAAAACGGTAAAAGTGAAAACAATGAAGGAGCATTTTTTTTCAGTTGTGCCGCCGAACCAAAAATAATGGTATTATTATAATTATTTTCATTGATTTCAGAAATATTGGAAATTTTCACGGTACTTTCATAATTAACAAAACTATCGATAAAATCTTTTTTTTCGTGTAGAAATTCAATTTCCGTGATGGAAGACCATTCACTGTCGTCACGAGCACGCTTGGTCATTTTTTATAATTTTCTTTTTTTTTTTGATAAAATTTAAAAAACTAATTTTTATTTTAAGAAATGAAAAAAAGAGAAAAAATAAGTGTGAAAGCGTTAAAGAAACAATAATTTAAAAAAAGAATTTTTGCCAATATTATTTTTATTTTTTATTTTTTTTGAATCACTAACTGTATACATTTCATATAAAAACAAAAAAAAAAGCTACTAATATATTTCACTTTTTTTTTTTGTAGAGTGTTAATTTTTTTTTTATTTTTTTATTATTCACGGTACATATAGGTGCGTCAATCAAAAATTGACACCTAATCAAAAAAAAAACAATTTTTTTGATTTTTTTTAAAAAAAATTAGTATTTTATTTTTTTTACGGATGTAAAAATCATATATATATATAATACTGAAAAAAAAAAATGGGAAGCGAGTTTTTTTTTTTTTTAAAAAAAAAAAAAAAAAAAGAATGATAAAAGGGGAAAAAAAAAAGAGAGGTAATTCAGAAAAAACGAAACGGAAATAGGAGAAGATTTTTCTAAAAAAAAAAAAAAAGGGAAAAAAAAAATCTACAAGCATCTTTTTTTTATTATTATTATTATTTTATTTTTCTCCGTATTATATAATTTAAAATAAATCGGCATAAAACGTTTTCACATCGACTCATTTTTATATTTTTTTATTTTTCTTACGAAAATTGAAAAAAAAAGGAAAAAAAGGGAACAAAAAAACACGAGAAATGTTTTATATATATATAAATATATATAATGTGCAGCAAACAGCATTTTTTTTTTATATTTTTTTTTTAATTTTATTTTTATTCTTTTTTTTTATTTATTTTATTTATGTTTTATATATATATAAAAGGTAATAATGAACATAACAATTTTTAATATTTTTTTTATTTTTAACAGTATACTCAAAAAAAAAAAAAAATGATTGAAATAAGAAAAAGAAAAAAGGATTCAACGAGCTCACAAAAATCAAAAAAAAAAAAAATTACGCCGAAAATTACCGAAACCGAGTTTTTTATTTTACTTTTTATCTACAAAGCATTTTTTTTTTTTTTCGGCAGTAATTGTATATTTTTCAGCTCATCTAAAAAAAAATCTTTTTTTATTTTCTTTTTTATTTTAATTTTTTTTTTCTCACAAATGTATATATATAATAACAAAAAAGAAATTCCAAAAATTCGTATAATTTAAAAAAAAAAAAAGCACTTTTTTTGTATAATTAAAAAAAAAAAAAAAATTAACAAATGTGTTTCACTTTTAATGAAAGAAATAGAAGAATAAAGGGGAGTAAGAAAAACCAAAAAAAAAAAGAAAAAGGAAAAAAAAAACTTTTTGTTTTTTTTTTTACTTTTTTCTATTTTTTTTTTTATATTTTCTTTTTTCTACTTTCAAAATTTATTTTATTTCTCTTTTTTTATATATTATTTTCGTTGTTTTATATATATATATACGAAATATTGTCTGTCGAGTCATTATAGAGGAAAAAAAAAAAAATGTCACCCTTTTTTTTTTAGTTTTTTCATTCTTTTTTTCAAAAAAAAAAATCGTCTTTTTTGTCATTATTCCCATTATAATTTTTTTTTTTTTTCAGTAATAAAATTGATATCCCATCATATTATTATTATTATTTTGATTTAAATTATTATTATTATTATTATGAAACGTAAATCCGCTAATACTTCCGCCGAACATGACACTATTATTATTCGAAGGTGAAAATAAATGATTTTGATTATTATTTTGAATATTATTATTATTATTTAAATTAAAATTCATATTATTATTATTATTTCCAGATAGAGAAGGAGAACTCGTACTCAAAGACGTGGCTTGTCTCGGTGAGGATGTATTATTATTATTATTATTATTATTTCTATTTTTGTGCCGTTCCACTGTAATAATCGGCGAAAGCTCATCAAAATACTTCGGAACCTTATTTCTTTGATGAATCATAAAATTATTATTATTATTATTATTTAAATTTTGACTATTTTGATTATTATTATTATTATAACTTCGAGATAGTTCCACGACGAGCGGCATAGAAGGAAGACCGTCTGTATAGTAGTGACGTTGCGACTGCGGTAGTCGTCGTATCGTCTCGCAATATTCTTTTAAGATTAAATATTTTTGAAAATTATTATTATTATTATTATTATTATTATTATTATTATTATTTTGATTTTCGCCACCGCAGTACCAAAATCCGTGTCGATCTAACAATAATCGATTTCGTAATAAATAAATAATATAAAAAATATTTAGATTTGTTTCGATTAAGGCGACAAATGCCGTTTCACTGCGCGTTTCGGTATTTAATACTTTTATCACAATATGATTATTATTATTTTCATTTTTATTATTATTATTTTGATTTTCAAAATATTGCTTCGCTTCCGGATTTTCTTGAATTATTTTTCTAAAAATGACATTTAATATTTCCATTCGTCGTAATTTTAGTTCACACGGAAACATTTGAAAATAAAGTGGAAAAATATTATTATTATTATTATTATTATTATTTAAATTTTGATTATTATTTTCAGAATTATGGATCGTTTCTTCCATATGGATTGGAGAGGAATGAAACTGAAAATTGGGCAAAATAAAAGTCGTCGGCGCCGGTAATAAATTATGATTATTATTATTATTATTATTATTATTATTATTATTATTATTATTATTATTATTTTCATTATTATGATTAAAATAAGAATAATATTTTAAATAATGATTCATGTTGCCGTGGACGTTAAATGTTTTCTTTGGCAGCGCAATATCGGTGGCACAGCCGAATAATAATATTTCATCTTTATAATAAATAATAGTATTTGAATTATTATTATTTTCAGAAAAGGAAGAAACGCCGTCCGCCGATTTTTTTCTAGTTTGATTTTTATTATTATTTAAATTTTGATTATTATTATTATGATTGACGGAAGGACTATGAGGCGAGCTCGTAAAATGATGATACGAGGCCGTCAAAATAGGCGTTGGGGGTTTTATTATTATTATTAGTATTTAAATTTTGATTTTGATTATTGGAATTTGAATAAAAAGAAGGAGAAGGCAATCCACTATTATTATTATTATTTTGAATTGTATAATAAGAAATACTATTTCCATATAAATTATTATTATTATTATTATTATTTGAATTATTATTATTATTATTATTTTGATAATTACTGCTCGTGGAGGTAAAGGTCAAATGCGAGCTGTTGCCGTGACTGCTGACATGAGAATTATTATTATTATTATGATGAATCATCACTTCCGGTGTAATCGGAGAACTATGCGAATTTGAAAATAAAAAATTAACGGAATTAAAATTATTTTGATTATTATTATTATTGTCGGGAATGACCTTAGTGGTGGTGAACCCAGAAAAAGAAACCGCAGAGGGATCGTTATTATTATTATTAAAATTTTTATTATTTTCATTATTATTTAAATTTTTATTTTCATTTTCTTCATTTTTATCGGGAGAATCAAATAGAAAAACAGGATTAAATAACGTTAACGGCGGTGGCAAGTTTTTACTCTTTTTATTATTATTTTCATTCTTATGATTATTATTTTTCATAATTTTTTCAAAATCTTCCAAAATCGAATCCATTTCCGCATTATTATTATTATTATTATTATTTTCATCGCTGTCCAATTCTTTTAATTCTAACATATTTTGCAAAATAATTTGAGAAACATTATTCGTATTACTATTACTACTCGACTTTTCTTTTTCTTTTCCACTATTATTATTATTATTTTCATTTTTAGGATTGTCGGAAGAAGAAGTAACTTCATCTGGAAATATTTTCGTCTGTGTGTTTGTATTATTGGTTTCGCTAGAACTACTTTTATTATTATTATTATTATTATTATTTAAATTACGATTGACTTCCGTCACGGGTGTGCTGCACCTTTCATTATTATTATTATTTAAATTTTGATTATTATTATTTAAATTTTGATTGGGAGTGGTACAAGAAAGAGACGCAAAAAAATCGCGTCTGTTTTGATTTTTATTATTATTATTTAAATTATTATTATTATTATTATTTGAAAAGGGGACCGCCAGAGAAGAGGAGTTATGATAGACAAACGTTGGCAGCGGCGCGGTGGACGAAAAATGTTATTATTATTATTATTTGAATTATTATTATTATTATTATTATTATTATTTTGATGATTGATGGTGGCCGGAGTGGAGACGCTAAGATTACGACTGGAAATCGTATTATTATTATTATTATGATTTAAATTATTATTTTGGGGTGGAACATAGAGCGGGCTGGGTAGGGTGCTGCCGTTGTAGTAATAATAACTATTATTATTATTATGACTGGTTGCCATTTGATTTTGATTTTGAAAATTATTATTATTATTATTATTATTTTGAGTATAACTGAGATTACTATTATTGTGATTGAAGCTCCACGATCGTGTGGATTGTTGAAACGAAGAGGGATGAAAAAACGGAGAGTTTTGATTATTATTATTATTATTTTGATTTATATTTAAATGATTGCAACTGACGGAAATATTTCGACTACTGACATTATCGGATAATGAATTATTATTATTATTATTTAAATTTTGATTATTATTTTGATAAAAAGCATTGATATACTCTACAGGGGCGATAATCACACTTTTTTGCTGATTGTTATTATTTTGATTATTATTATTATTATTTTGATTTTGATTTTGTAATTGTACCTGAAATTCTGAAAATTGGAAAAAGTTCATATTATTGTTAGGAAACATTGGAAAAAAAAAACAGGGAAAAAAAAAATGAAAATTAAATATTTTTATTTGTAAATATTTTTGATTTTGATTTTTTTTTTTTTTTTTTTTTGACAAGTCAAATTTGTCGCCTAAAATTACAAAAAAAAAAAGAGAATGAAACTTTGGAAGACTTTTTTTTTTTATGACACTAAACTGAAAAAATTTTGAGGGTAATTTCTTTTTTATTATTATTTTAATTTTTTTTTTTTTCACTCTACGAAATGTACTTTTTTTTTAAAAACTCGTTTGACAATAAAACTGGAAAAAAAAAACTGTTTTTTTTTTTTTTTTTACGACAATATTATTTTTCTTTTTATAGAGAGGGGGAAATAATAATGCGAGAAAAAAAAGAGATATATATATATATATAAATATTTATTTATAACCTTCTTTAAAATTTTATATTTTTTTTTCCTTTTTTTTAATTATTATTACTGTAATAATATTATGGGGAAAAAAAACCGGTTTATAAATAAAATAAAAAAAAAAAAGAAATGATAGTGGGAATAAAAAATCAAAAAAATAGATATATATATATATATAAATTTATATTATTTTTCTTTTCTTTTTGTAAGTAATCTGATATACGATAATGTACTTTTTTTTCTGTTTTTTTTTTTTAACTTTTCAAAAAAAAAAAATGAAAAAATGTCAAAATAATCACACCAAAAAAAAAAAATGAATAATATTAGTTATAAGTTTGGAAAAAAAAAAAGTTAACAAAACTCAAAAATAAAAAATGGGGGAAAAAAAAACAAAAAAATCGTAAGATGATATACGGATATAAAAAAAAAGGGTTTGATGTTATGAAAAGAATTTTTTTTCAATAAAATCTTTTTTTTTTTATGGCTTGTTCTTTTTTTTTTATTCCTTCTCAAAAAAAAAAAAAAAACTTTGAAACAGCAAAAAAAAGGAAAAGAGAGAAAAAAGGGGATTTGATAAAGTGATGTCACACCATGAAAAAAAAAAAATAATAATAATAATAATAATAATATTTTTTGATTTAATGTACAAATGCTGAAACGATGAGAAAACAATAATGTTAATTATTTTAATTAAAATTTTATTTCTTCCGGCGAAATATGTTTTAATGATTTCAAATTGTATTTTTCCGCAATGGAAATTAATTTTGGAGAAATTTTATTATTTTTATTTTCCGTTACGGTTTTTATAATTTTATCTAAAAATAATTGACTGTCTTTTTTGTGATCAAACACAAAAAAAAGTTGATTCCCTTTCAAAAATAAATTCAAATTTTTTTTGAAACTTATTTTTTCATTTTCATTATTATTATTATTATTTTGATTCGTTAAATAATAATAATTTATAATATGACTCATATCCATTTTTATTTTCGGTTCGTCTTCTTTTTTATTTTCTTCTAAATTTGTAAAAAGAAAAATTTTCGATTTTTCCGAACATATTTTTTTAAAAGTGTTTTCGGTTTCGTCTTCTCTTTTTCTTTTTTTCGTTTCATTATTATTATTATTTAAAAATGAAATCGATAAAGGCGGAAAAAAATTCTGAATCAAATTAAAATTATATTCGCCGAACGGAAATTTATTATTTTTATACGTTTTATAAAATAAAATCGCCTTTTTTTTAGCACTAAATTCCGCTTTAAACGACGCAAAATGTTCATTTATAATTTTATCTTTTTCTAACGAAATTAATAAATTATTATTATTATTTTCTTTTTTTTGAAAAAAAGTATTAAAATCCTTTAAAGTAGTATTGATGGGTAATGGAGAAATCATTAAAGTTTTCGCAGAGGGACTCAAATTTTCATTTATTTTTGTTTTTCGTCGAATGAAATAATTACTCTGTTCGTCTTTTTTTATTTCTAAAAAAGAATCGTTTTTTAATAATTCTGCAATATCATTTTCATTATTATTATTTTCATTTTCATTTATTCTTTTTTTGACTGTTTCGTGTTGCACAATCGCCGAAATGGGAATAAAATGATTTTCATTATTGTGAAAAATAATATTTTTTAATAATTCATTTTCGGGTCGAAATAAAAAAGATTCGCTAAATAAAAAATGAATCGATTTTATTAATTTCTGTTTAAATTTTTCATTTTTATTATTTATCGCTTTTTCTTCTGTCATGACTAAATTTTTTTTTTGTGTCTAAAAAAAAATGAAAAAGTGAGAAAAAAAAAATTAATTTTATATTTATCGTTATGCAAAGAAAAGTGTATTCACCGAAATAAAAAAAAAAAAAAAATAAAATTTTACATTTTTATTTTTTAATATTTTAATGAATTAATATTTAATAAAAATTGTCTTCGTCCGAAAACGCTTCTCTCTTTCTTTTTTGTCTATTATTATTATTATTATTATCGTATTTATTACGATTATTATTATTATTATTATTTCTAGAATGTTTATAGCCGTCGTCCTCTCTGTGATGACGATCGTCTCTGTAAGACTTATTTTCATATTTATTATTATAATTATTATTCTCGTATTTATTATTATTATTTCTATTATTGTTAGGATTGTACTTGTCGTGGTGATCGTAACTCTTTTTTTCATATTTACTAAATTTATTTTCATAATTATTATTGTTATTTTCATATTTATTAAATTTATCTCTGGAAGCGTGTGGATCTCTGTAGTCGTCATACCTGTTATAATTATTATTATTATTATTTCCGCGTCGATCGTTATAATTATTATTATTATTATTTTCAAACCTGCGGCGATCATTATTATAATTATTATTATTTTGTCTATTTTCATTATAATTATAATTTTGATTATTATTATTATTATTTTGATTTAAATTATTTTCCGTGCGTGTCGTCCACTTGTCGCCGAATTTCTGTCGTTGCTGTTCTCGGCAGGTAAAGGCACTGTGGGGCCCACCGCAGTAAGCACAGCTGAAAAAATTATGATTATTATTTTCATTTTTATTATTATTATTATTTTTTTGATTACTGTGATCGGCACAATTCAAATGTCCACTTTCCCCACAATACAAACAAATACAATTTTTCAATTGCGTTTTATAATTATTATTATTATTATTATTATTATTTTCGTCTGGTACAATACATTTTGTAAAATCAAAACTATTCATAATATTCAACGCATGTTGATGAATATCCAATGCGGTGTTCACCTTTTCATAATGACACAAATGATAACTGGTATTAAAACTATAACTTTTTCCTAAATTTTGGGTGTTGGTATTATTATTTAATACGACTTTTGCGTGATGACAGTTATGGCAAATCACGTTCGGGCAGAAGGGTCTTTCATGATCGTCGGCGCCGCAGTTCCAGCAAACTTTTTTTCCGTAACGAGAAGTATTATTATTATTATTATTATTATTGAATAAATCCGTAAAACGAAACGGTTGTTTGCCTTTATTATTTTCATGGTTATTGTTATTATTGTCGTTTTCGTTTTCGTCGTCGTCTTTTTTGGCAAACGCGACTTGAAAAATGGTATTATTATTATTTTCCTCATTTTCTTTCTTTTCGCTTCCAGGAATCTTAAAATCCGCCTTCACAGAGGAGCTACCACAGTTGAAAATAAAATTTTGATTTTCTATTTCTGCATTATTATTATTATTTTGATGATTGTTATGATGATTGGTGCAAATATTATCGTCCTTGCATTGGTAGAGGTAATTAATGATGTTACGGTCGGCATCGTAAATAGGGATCGCGTTACAATATTTTTCTTTTCGTTTGCAATTGTGTTTTTGGCAAATGACTAAATCGGAATTATTATTATTTTCGGTGTTGAGAGAAATCATTTCTGTTTTTGTGGCCATCTTGATGTTTTTTTTTTTTTTTGGGGTTTTTTTCTATTTTTTCTTTTGTAGAAATAAAAAAAGAAGGAGGAAAGATGTGTTGTAGAAAAAGTATTCTTTGTATGATTATCGTCAATAGAAAAGATATTTTTTTTTTTTTGTGTGATTTTTTTTTCTTTTTTCATAATCTTTTGATAACTCCGAGTTTGTCTGTTTTTCCAGTATTTTTTTTTTTTTTTTGATAAGGTGTCTCTTTTTTTTTCATGATTTTTTTTTTTTTTTTGAAACATAAGTGGAAAAAAAGAAAGGACAAAAAAAAAATAGCTCTTTCCTTTCTTTTTTATTATTATTAATTCTTTATCTAATGAAATAGATAAAGGGCCAGGAGCACGAGCAGCACCCCCACCGCAATCTGCCAGAGAGGGATGACACCACCTCCGTCCTTGTACTCTCTCAAGTTACCGGTCTCGCTCCACTTCACCTTTTCCGCGGGGCCAGCGGCCACCTTTCCTGCCTTATCCTTTCCAATCTCAGAATCTTTTAACTTGCCAATGGTAAACGTTTTGGCTTTCACGAGCGCGGTGGAGGTGTGGCCGATACTTTCAAATTGATTGGTGATGTCGGTGCCACTCATGTCCTTGATGGGGTCGAGGCCACCGGGGTGCTGCGAGAGCCACTCGCTGACGTTTAATACTTTATTATACAAGACCACCCAGCAGTCGTCGTCCTTGTCGTGCTTGCGGATTTCTTCCCAGGTGTACTCGGTGAGTTCAGCTTGCGTCATTTTTTTTTTTTTTTTTGTTTTTTGAAAATTAAGTATTTGATGAAAACGATGGAAACCTTTTAGAAAAGAGAGAAAGAAATATAGCCAAAGAATAATAAAAAAAAATGAAGTAAAGAAAAATTATATAAATGCATATTTTAAATTTATTTTTATATATATATATGTGATGTATTAATTAAAAATGCATAATGGTTCCTTCCACCTTCTTTTTAGGTTTCGCTGCGACAGTTTTCTTTTTGTGGGTTTCGGTGTTATTTTCTTCGCTGCCACCTTTACCACCTTTTTTTTGGGAGCGGGGGCCGGTTTTGCTTTCTTCGTCGTCGTCTGTTCCACAATCTTTTCGACATTATCATTATCATTATCATCGGTTATAGCTTCCGAAACGACTGTTGTCTCTTCTTCTTCCTTTTCCTTTTCCTTTTCTTGTTTGGTATTATTCTTGCTGAAGAACTCCTTCATGATATCCTCTACTGCCTCTGGTTTCACTTTTTTCACTGCGGTGACATCTCCTTCATCATTATTTTCCGAGGAAACCTCCGACCCTTCACGAGACCGTTTCAGAAACAAAACCGCTTTGCTATCACTGTCGGTCTGCTGACGCGGTCCCCGCCACTGCTGCCGCTCCTCCCGTACCTGCGCCAGGGAGGCACTGAGACTGCCGCCGGTGAGATACTCCTGACTCTCTAGTAATAAACCTTTTTGTGTTTGTTGTGTATGCTCTTGCGGCGTGGGTGGCGTCCACTGCACTTGCGGCCGGCCGAGGTGATCTAACCGTAAAAACTTGATATTCTTCACGAGGGAGCCCACCTGCAGACACTCCGTCGCCGCTCTGCCGTGTATTAATACATTCTCGTGCAGACCGCAGTCCACAAAGACCCCAAAGGTGGTGACACTCATCACCATGCCGTCTAGCGTGTCCCCCTCGCGTAAGTGAGCGGCCTCGCGGGTTTCCTTCCGAAGGAGCCCAGCGTGCGGGAGGGAGGCCCTAGGGTCTAGCGCCGGGCTGACCAACTCACGGCCCACCTGCTGCAAGGTGACTACACCACAGTTCAACGTATCCGATAATTTCTGTAATTCGTCTGGCGTCATGGCCGCAATCTTTTTCCCCACTTTGACCCGTCGCGCCGGTACGTCCTGCGGCTCCTCCGCCTCGTACAGGGACAGCAACTGTCGCACGATGGGGTACGACTCGGGGTGCACGTTGGTATTATCCAGCGGCTCACTGGAATTAGGAAAACGAAAGAAACCCGCAATTTGTGTAAAGACGGTGGAGGACATGCCAGGGACCCGCCGGAGGTCCTCCCGGCTGTGCAGCTGCCGTGCATGACGGGTGAGGACGACCTGTTCCACAACCGCCTTGGTGATGCCGGGGACCTTCGCCATGACGTACTTGGAGCCGCTAGAGCCATTGACGCCGACCTGCGCGACACATGACTGTACCGTGTGCTGCAATTCTTTCAGTAATTCTTTCTCGTCCACGTCGTGCTGATACATGCCGATGCCCATGCTGCGGACCGGGATCTTCACCAACTCACTTAAAGGGTCGAGCACACGGCGGCCGATGCTGACGGCACCGCGGTAGAGCAGATCCAGGTGCGGGAACTCTTCCTTGGCAATATCAGAGACCGAGTAGACACTCGCCCCTGCCTCGCTCACCACCGCAAACTCCACATCTTTCCAACCACGGTCTTTAATGACATACGACACCAACTTGGCCGTCTCCCGCGAGGCGGTCCCGTTGCCAATGACAATTTTATTCAATTGTTTCGTTTCCACAATTTTCACAATGTACGCCTTCATGCGATCTTCTTCCAGTAAAGTACACCGGAAGAAGGTGAGGACGTCGCCCTTCTCATCCAAGGCGACGCACTTGACGCCGTGGGTGAGGCCAGGGTCCATGGCTAAGATACGGGCCTGTGTGAGCGGCCGCTGCAGCAGTAGCTGACGCGCATTGTGCGAGAAGACCTGTATCGCCTCCTTATCGGCACCTTTCTTTAAGTCTCGCCGGACGGTGTTCTGAGAGGCTTTGAGGAAGTGTTCCTCTGCCATTCGCAAGGCATCGGAGAGGAGGTCTAGTTCGTAATTGCTGTAGGTGCGGCCGGTGTCACGGACCCGGCGGGCAATGCCAGGAAAGGCGGATAAGGTCTCTCGCATGAAAATTCCATGTACCCCTTCTCCAACCGAAAACTTTACTTGCAACACACCTTTACTCTCCCCCCGGTGCATCGCCAGTATAATATGACTACTGACATACCGCACCGGCCACGTCTTATTGTCGTAATAACTAAAATGTTTTCGTAGCTGCTCAAAATCGTGTTGTTTCATTTCCTTCGCATTCTTTTTGCGCGCCTTTTCTACCAACTCACACCGCAGTGACCCCGTCTGACGGGTGTAGTCTAATAATATCTCCCGCAGTCCCTCCTGCCGCTGCACCTCCTCCGCTAGTATCGCCAGCAGCAACTTCTCTCCGTCCTTTACTTTGCGAAGGGTTTCTCGGAGGGATGACACAGGGTCTGGCTGCGTTAATATTTGAGTGGCGAGCGGTCCCAGCCCTGCTTCCCGCCCTCGTGAGGCCAGACTGGTCTTGCGCTCCTTGAAAGGCTCCCAGGCATCCTCCAGCTGGGAGAGGTGCACCATGCGCAGTAACTTGTCTCGCAGCTCTGGCGTCAGCAGTTTTCGCTGCTGTAGACTTTTTAGCATGTGTTCCCGCCGCTGGTGGACGGCGACGGCCTCCTCGTGGGTGTCCAGTACCTGCCGCAGGACGTCCTCTGTCATGTGTCCTGTGTTGTCCTGACGGTAGCGAGCGAGGAAAGGCACGGTGGCGCCGTCCTTGGTCTGCTCCACCACGTATTGTACATGCTGCGGTCGGAGGGACAGCCGTTCCGCGACTTGCTGGAAAAAGAAGGATTTTGGGGGTGGTCGTGCGCTTTGCTTTTGTATTATTGTCAGAGGTGTTATCGTCCTCCTCACGTGGTCGCTTCATTGTTTCTTCTTCCTCTTCTATTGTTTCTTCTTCCTCTTCTCTTTCTTCTATTGGTTCCGCTGCACGTCTGCCACCGCCGTAATAAATAAGAGTGGCGGTAAAATAGAATCTTCTTTGCACGCTGCAAGGAGACGCTATCTCAAACTTTGAAGAAGAAGGACTACGCCAACAGGGATTGTTTCCGAATAATAATGGAATGGAAACGAACTTGTGGCGGTCCTTTCCTACAACACGAATGACAGCAGCACAGACGGTAGGGGGTTGCTTGGGAGAAACAAATGTAGTATAAAAGTTCGCAAGGCGATTTAACATATAGAGAGAAAAATAAAAATTCTAAAAAAAAAAAAAAGGATTATTATTAGTCTAATAATAATAGTCTTTAATTTTTTCTCCCTCTTGTTTTCCTTGACTTTTCTCCTTTTTTTTTTTTTTCTTGTAGCTTCACGTAATAAAAAGAAAAAAAGAAAAAAAGAAAAAAAGAAAAAAACAGAAAAGGGGTTTTTAGTACGTTTAGTATAGAACAAACAGAAAAATAGTGAATTCATCGGAAGGAAAAAATAATTCTTTTTTTATTATTATTGTTTTATATAGTTGGTCGTTAAACACACACAGGACTACCACTTGACTTTTGATGATTATTTTTTAAAATAAAAAATGGAACGAGGAAGATGCTTTTATTATTTTTTATTATTATGGGGGGATTTCGATGCTACTGTTTTTAAAAAAAAAGAAAAAAAAAGTGTATACAAAAAAAAGAAAAAAGCGCGATCAGATGATTATAGCAAAAAGCGGAAAAAAGAGTATGTATCGGACAGTCTAAGAGCAGAAATGAAAAATAAATAAAACGGAGAGAGAAAAAAAAAAACGTAGATGGAACTACAAATTTCTCCCGTTTCACACTTTTCACCCTCTTTTTTTATTATTATTTTAACCGTTAAAATATTTTTTTTTGTTGATAATGTTTTTATTACTCATAAAAACACCAGAAAAAAAAAATCGATAGATGCTAAGAAATAAAAAAAAAGAACACGATAAAGTCTGGAAGTTTGTACGCTAAAAAAAAAAAAAACAGATGGAACTGCAACGAGCGTAAAACTTCAACAAATATCGTTTCTTTCTTTATTATTTTATTATCACACGAATCGCGGAAAAAAAACACTGTTTTTTTTTTTTTTGTTTTTTTCTAAAAACTACAGCGGAAGCACGATGGCCAGCTGCAGTAACGAAAACACAGAGCAACCCAACAGTAAGCACACATCCGTTGCCTGTCCCGCCAGTGCCCTCTCCCCGTCATTCACCAGCGTCGGCGTCTTGGGCGCATATACCATCGACAGCGTCGCCAGGTACCCATGCGTGAGCGAAAAGATCACGGTAATGACATAGGCAGCGGCCTTCGTGTTTGGCTTAATGACACCCGTCGCACACAACAACAGCAGCGGAATAAAAATAATACGGCAAATGGCCGCAATCAGAACTCCTTTCCGTGGGATCCATAATTTTTTGAACATGGCAATAATACAACCCAGTAGGATACCCCCATTGTACACCGCCATCACGATTGTCTGGTACCACGCGTCGTCGTGGTCGACGGCGATGAGGATGCCGGGGTAGATGATGTAGGTAATGCCGTACGTGAGGAGGCAGCTGAGCATCATGGGCCAGATGCGCTGGATCACTGGCCACAGTCGCACCGTCTGGATTAACTCCCCCGTCGTCAGCAATCCGGTTTCCTCTGTGGTCTCCTCGGCCTCTCGCTCGCCAGTGACGGTCTCCACTACGGACTTCTTGGGACTGCCGTCTCCTCCTTCCACCACCTCTTCCTTGACTGGTTCCTCCTCCACGTCGCGGTAGGTCTGCAGGGTAGCGAGCTTATCGTCCGGCACTCTGCGGTAAATATTTCGCCACGCGCTACGCTTCGAGCTGAACTCGGCAATGTACTTTTGTGCCTCGGAGTTCCACAGCAAGGAAAAGACCAACACCGCGGCGATGAGAATAATGGCAATCGCGATGGAAAAGTAAATGGCGGATTGGGTCAGGACGTCGTCGTAGTTATCCGACATGGAGCCCAGCAGGATGAGCTGCAGCACGGAGACCCACGCCCCGGAGAGGGCGACGCCAATCAGCACGCCACCGATAAAGCGAGGGGGGCACGTCCCGAACATGCCGAAGCCAGTATTCTCAAAGTACGCTCGTCCAACTGCCCCTAGCAAGGCGGCAATCACCAATCCTGCGATGGCGCCCCCCTCCGACACCCCGGTGCGTGGCATCAGCACAATCATGAGCATCTCCACCGTCATGAACACACTGGCCACCTGCAGACGGAACTGAAGGGAAAAGCAGCAGAGCCAGCGGGTGAGGTTCGTCGGCTGCAGGATGGTCTGCGTCACGAGTGTCACCACCGTGTAAATAGTGAGGATATTCTTCCAGAAACTGGTGTTGACCGGGACGGCATTCTCGTCCTGTGCGGCGTACTGATTGTAGTTGAGCATGAAGGCAGGGGCGGAGTTGATGGCATTGATGCCGACTAGCATACTCACCCCAGCGAACACCGCCGTGATGAAGAGAAGGATTTCTGCTGGAGAACGAATTGCCATTTTTTTTTGTGTGTATTATTTTTGATTCCCTTATGTGTGTGTGTGACTACTGTGAAAAAAAAAAAAGGGGGGAATAGTTATACTGGTCTGCTCCACACGTCTGATGTTATTATTGTTATAAAATATCAATTCCTTCAGTTTTTTTTTTTTTTTATGGTGTGGTTACTGGTATTCGATACACTTTTAATTTGCTCATATTTTTGCTTTTCAGAAAGTTTCGATCAATAATAAGAATAAAATACAACAAAGATAACGGAAGTGACGAAAAAAAAAAAAAATGCTCGTAAAAGATGGATACAACAATAAAAGCATCAATAGATTAAACAGTGCGATTGACAGAAGGGAATAATAATATATATAAAAAAAAAAAAAACATTGGTTATACAACAGAGAAATGGCGTAAAAAAAAAAAAAAGCGATTACCATCTTTTCTTTTTTTTTTCCCCTCCTTAAAATAGCGCTTCATTGTATTCTTCTTTCGTTTCGTTTTCGAAAACAAGAATAGCAGAATCCTTTTCCTAATTGAAAGGGAGGACGAGGCCGATCTGCACGAGGGAACCGATCGCACAGCCAGCGAGGAGCATGACGCCGGTCGCCTGTCCTGCCACGGCCCGCTCTCCTTCACTGATCAGTGATTTGGTATCGGGGGCGTACACCATAGAAAGCGTGCCAAAGACCCATTCGACACGGACAGCACCGCCGTAAACACATACGCCGCGGCATGCGAAGGAATGATATGCGCCGCACACAGAATTAGCAGTGGGATAAACACAATCCGCACGACAGACGCGATGAGGACGACTTTACGTGGCACCCACAGCCGCTTGATCATGGAGACCGCCCGGCCGATGAGATCGCCAAAGTTGTAGACGGTCATGACAATCGTGGTGTACCACCCATCCTCGGGGTCCACAGCGAGGAGCATGCCAGGGTACATGAGGTAGGTGACCCCAAACGTAAGAAGGCAGCTGAGCATCATGGGCCATATCTCCTTTATGACCCGCCACACGCTGACCCCTTGGATAAGCTCGGCGGTCGTGAGGGGCTCCCCTTCCTCGCCCTCGGAGAACTCCGCGCACGGCTTCTGGTGGACCCTGTCGTCGAAGAGGACGTCGCTCTCCTCCTTGCTGGGCTCCACATGACCAGTGGTGGCGACCACCTTCTCAATCTCACTGACTGGTGCCACTCGCTCGACTGGGCAGTAAATGTTGCGCCAGACCGACCGGCGGGAGCGGAACTCTGCAATGTATTGTTTGGCAAATGGATTGCACAATAGAAAGAGAACCCCCACGGCGCCGAGGAAGATGATCCCCAAGGAGAGGGAGAAGTAAATGATGGACTGGGTGAGCACGCTGTCGTACGTGTCGGGCATGGAGGCTTTCAGGATGATTTGAATGATCGACACGAGTGCGCCTGAGGCGGCGGACCCTACCAACATACCAGACAGCATCTTGGAGGGACACGGACCGAAGAGCGCGTAGCCTGTATTCTCAAAATACGCACGGGCGACCCCACCGAGGTAGGCGACAATAATAATCGCCGCCATCGCCCCTGCCTCCGAGGCCCCGGTGTGCGGTAACACCACAATCACAATCAGCTCCACCAGCATGAGCAGCACACTGATTTGCATCCGAAACATTAATGAAAAACGGCTCATAAAGTACGTTAAGTTCGTTGGCTCATGTACCGCCTGTGCCACCAGGGTGACCACCGTGTAGTAGGTGAGAATATTGACCCAAAACTTGTCGTAGTGGGGCGTGGCGGTCTCACTGTGTTGAATATACTTATAATAATCTAACATGAAGCTGGGGGCGGAGTTGACGGCATTGACGCCCATCACCATCGTGAGGCCGACCACGAGACTGGTGAGAAACATGATGAACTCGGAAATTTTATGTTGGGCCATTTTTTTGAAATTGAGCTTTTATCTTTTACTATTCTTGCTTTTAGAAAATTCAATTCACTAACACATTTAAAATGAAAGAAAGAGAAAATATAATGTATAACGTTATTCCTTTTGTAGACGCAATGATGAACTCCATCACAAATACTAAATCAATAATGGTATTCCTCTTTTTTTTTTTTTCTTGGGGGACGGCACGATTTGAATTCATTTTGTTTTAGTTTGTCAATATCAGCCAGAAAAATGTTTGAATATTTCTATTATTATTATTATTTTCTTAGAATTTCAAACTCTGGGAAAATATAGAACCGTTTCGACAATTTTTTTCAGATTTTATATTCATTCAAAAAAAAAAAAAGGGTGTGTGAGGAGGAAAAGAAAAAAAAAAAGCCTGCTTAGTCAACTAAAACAGGACTCAAAATATTTTCAATAATTATTTAAGATTTACAACAATTAAAAAAAAAGAGAACAAGAAAAGAAATTGAAATGTGTCTATACTTTATCTCGTATTTTGCATTTCTTTCTTTCCATTTTTTTTCAACATTGTTCAGAAAACTATAAATATCAACGGCAAAAAAAAAAAGATGTCAACGAAAAAAAAAAAAAACGAATATATAAAGAAAAAGGGACGAGGGAATTGGTAAGTTTCAACGATCAAAATAAAAGTAAAGTTTTTTTTATAAATATCGGTTTGCTATCCTTTATTTCATTTTTCTTTCCCTCTCTCATTTTCTCTTCTAAAAAAAAAATGGAGGTAGAAATTTTTCTTTTTTAATTGAAAGGAAGCACGAGAGCAATTTGGATCATGGCCCCGATCGCGCAGCCAGACAGCAGACACACACCGGTCGCCTGTCCCGCCATGGCACGCTCCGCCTCGGTGTGAAGGGTGACGGTCCCGGGGGCGTACACCATCGTAAGGGTACCGAAGAAACCATTCGTGAGGCCTAGCGCCGCGGTGAACACGTATGCCGCCGCATGAGACGGAATCTTGTGGGCCGCGCAGAGGGTAATCAAGGGAATAAACACAAGACGGGCAATCGCTACAATCAGTACGACCTTGCGAGGCACCCACAGCTTCTTGATCATGGACAGACCTCTGCCAATCAGATCAGCGCCGTTGTAGACGGCCATGACGACGGTGGAGAACCACTTGTCGTCGTAGTCGATGGCCATGAGCACACCGGGGTTCATGAGGTAGGTGACGGTGAAGATGAGCAGACAGGCCAGCATCATGTCCCACACCTGCTTGATAATAAACCACACATTCACACTTTGGAGCATTTCAGCGGTGGTGAGCACGGCGGGCTCTTCCCCGGGCTGGATCGCACGGACCTCCTCCTCTTCGTCGCTGTCGAGGGTGGACTTGATCACCTTCTCCTCTGTCTCACCGACGGTCTCCAGCTGGAGCAGACCCTCCGCGGGGGGAAGGGCGTCACCGGTGGGCTCACTGGGGTGCACGGGGACCTCCTTGATGTGGTGGGAGTAAATGTTCTCAAAAAAGTTTTTGTGCGAACGGAGCTCAGAAATGTAGCGGCGGGCGAAGGGGTTCCACTTGAGGATGAAGAGCATGACGCCACCGAGGAAGATGATCCCGAGGGAGAGGGAGAAGTAAATGATGGACTGGGTGAGCACGCTGTCGTACGTGTCGGGCATGGAGGCTTTCAGGATGATTTGAATGATCGACACGAGAAAGCCGGACACCGCGACGCCCACAAGGGTACCAGACATCATCTTGGAGGGGCAAGGGCCGAACAGCGCATAGCCGGTGTTTTCGTAGTAGGCACGCGCGACGCCACCGAGAAAAGCCACAATAATAATCGCCACCATCGCCCCCGTCTCGGAGGCCCCGGTGTGCGGTAACACCACAATCACAATTAGCTCGACAAAGAGGATCATGAGGGCGGCCAGCATGCGGAACTGAAGGGAGAAGCGGCAGACGAAGCGGGTGAGGTTGAGGGGCTCGTTCGCGGCCTGCGCCACGTAGGTGATGACACTGTAGTAGGTCAAGATGTTGACCCAAAAGTTCTCGAAGTGTGGTACGGCGTCTTCGCTGTGTTGGATGTACTTGAAGTAATCTAGCATGAAGGTGGGAGCGGCGTTAACGGCGTTGACACCCATCACCATGGTGAGACCCACGAAGATACTCGTGATAAAGGTCAATAATTCAGCGACGCTGTGGAGGCCGAGGCAGGTCATTTTTAAAAAACTGGTTTGCTTTTTTCTTGGATTATCTTTACGAGAAAATGGAAGAGGGAGTGAATATTCTGATACAAGTATATGCAGCAGACAACAACGCCGTAGAAGAATAATAAAAAAATAAATTAAAGGGAGGGAAAATTATCTTAATCGGCAAAAAACAACAACAAGTCACCGTTACTTCTCCAAATCCTGAATCGCCATGTCCACCACATCCAGCTGAATAATATCCGTTTTCCCCTGCAGCAACATTCCCAAGTTTGGCACCGTGCGGCCCATATCCCCATGCACAAACTCCTTCACATACGTCCCCGCCTGGGTCTCCACGTCTAGCACAAACCAGTGGGGGTTAATCGGAGTAAGGGTGAGACTGTGAATCATGCGGGGTCGGGCGTGTAGGGAGCGGCGGTGCAGCACGCGCAAGGGCGTCTTCTGCTCAATCGACAAATCCTTAATTTGATTCGCCTTCAGGAAGTGTTCGTCCTCGTCGGGATTAGGGATGGGACGGCTGCACCACACCACCGCGCGGTACCGTTTTACTTTACTCTCGGAGTGTCTCGCCAGTCGAACCGTAATAAGCGAGTCTGTCGTCCGCAAGTCGCGCACCGCCACCCCACCGCTGTGGTTCGCGTTCACCGCCTCCTGCAGTCTGGTCAAGTCCTCCGGGGTGTACTGCTCTCTGGACGGAGAGACAATCTCCAGGACGAAGGGTCGCCCGGTGCCCAGCATGCGGACGTCGACGTCCTCTCTCCCTGCGCTGTGGAACTTGTACCGGCCGTAGCCGTAGACCCGCTGGTAGCCCACCAGCGCGGGGTCCACCGACTGCCACGCGGAGGCCTGACCGGGGGGCAGCTTGCCCATACACTTTCGTGTGATGGATTGAATAATGGCGTCGTCGTCCATGCCGGCCGCATCACGGAACTGATCGGCGTAGGCGACCGGCGGCAGCGGGGTGACCCCCTCCGGGAAGAAGAAGGGTAAAATGGGGTTCGCAATCACCTCCTGCAGCGAGTAGGTCCCAATACGCTCCCCGTCGCTAAACCACGGCGACTGGGACAGATACCGCATCAGCTTGCAGTAGTTCCCAATGAGATAGATATTGGCGTGCTCCACCACACACTGCACCAGCGCGGACTCCTCTTTGGGGGCTGGCTCATCACCTCGCGCTGGCACCTCCCCTCCATACATTTTCGTCTCTTTAATGAACGGCAGCACGTGGTCTAGAATCACCGCGAAGGTCAGCACAACACCTGGCCGGTTGGAGCAGTACACCGCGGGGACCGTCTTTGTATCGAGCAGCATCTCCGACGGAATGTAGCGGCAAAAGACATCTGCGGTGATACTGTCGTTATTCGAGCTGTACACTAACGCGTGTGGAATGAGATGCTTATTGGGGGTATTACTATTATTGTTATCCTCTGATTTGAATTTCTTTATTGGGGAAGTGCCATCGTCGAGCGATCCTGTCGCCCCTCCGTGTTGACTATTAATTTCATTAAAGTAGGTGGCGATACCCAAAAACTTTGTCGACGACGACGGAGGAGGGGGTAACGTCGACGATACACGCGTCACCAAGTCCTCGTGTGGCACCGACAAGTATTGCAGCATTCGCACCCGTAATTCCAGCATGTAGACGTCCTTAAAGTTGGAATACTCCTCCGGTATCACCATCGATGGCGGGGGCATTTTGCGGGGCGCCACGTCCCCCTTCTCATCTACCGCGGGTGACTCGTGGTCGTAGAAGTAGGCGGCGGCCGCCAGCCAGGTAAAGGAAAAGGATCGACTCACATTTACATTGATGGAGACGGCGGTGGAATCAAAAAATCGGCTCACCCGCACCATCGCAGCCACGCGCGGCGCATGGATGTAGTCCAGGAACTGATACAGCCCGAAACACGCGCAGCACAGGTGTGAGACCACGTAGCGGGGCTCACAGGCATCGCTGGGCCAACCACTAAGATTCGCAATAGAATTGTTCTTTTCGTTTTTGCTATTTTGGTACTGCTCACGCTTCTCCTTGTAGTACGTCTTGGCGGTCCCATCGCGGTTCTGAAATTTCTGGCGGTCATCGCCCTCGTCCTTCTCTGCCTCCTCCTCTATCTCGCGTGGAGGAGGGATCACCTTTCCCTTCAGATAACGCTTAGCGCTCTGTTCGGTTTCTTGTACAATGGTGAAGTAAGGGTGGTACGTATTGTCCAGCAGGGGAGTCCCTTCTTCATCACTCGAATGAAGTCCCCCTGGCTGCTCCATTTTGGGTGGTAATGAACGATTGTACAACGTCGCCATGCGGGACGCGCAGGCGTGACATAAAAACTGCTTTTCCATTTTGATAAAAAAATTTCTGTAGACGGCTGAGAGGATGAGAAAAAGATAAATTATATGGAGATCTTTTTCCATGCACCTTTTGAATGGACCATTTACACATACTCTTATTGTTGTTGTTGTTGTTTTTTACTTTTGTGAGCAAAGGTCAACCTTACGGCTAACGACTACGCACCTTCGGTCTTGTGCACTGCAAACAAGAAGAAATAATACAAAAAAAAAAAAATCGCGCCAACGATTGTAAAGAGATAGGAGCGTATGAACGCGTGTGATTGAATTCACTACGCATCTACCTCCTCAATCGTCGTTACAATTTCTCCCAGAAAATCTTCGTGGCGAATATAATTACAGTACCAGTAAGACACACCGGCGCTCGCACATAATAATATCAAACAAAACACAAAGGTGAAAACATCGTGGAACAGGAATAGCATAATCAACAGCAAGTTAAGAACCACAGTCACACCAAAATAGACGCTCAGTGCGAATCCCCCGGGTACTTTAAACGGACGCTTCAGGTGTGGGTAAAGTTTTCGCATGCGAAAAAAGCAAGGAAAATAAACACCACACGAATACCGTACAGCACTTGATCCAGCATCACTAGCGGCCCAAAGTCCAGGCACGTCGAAAACACAGCAGTCAACGCCACGTTAAGGGTGATGGTGTAGTGGTGCGTCTGGAACCGCGGATGGCGGCGGGCGAGGTAGTCTCTCAGGGGGTTCGGGATCGCCTCCGTCAGGGCCATCCCAGCAATAATGTGAGAGGTCGTGCACAGCGCGGAAAGGGTTAACCCAAAGGCCGACACCACACTGCTCAGTGTCATGATCATCTGCAGCCCATTCCCGCCCACCCCGTGCGCCACCTGCGTCCAGAAACCGGTCTCCCACTCCTCCAATCGCAGTGGACCGTCCGTCGTGCTCACCCCGGTCAACACCGGTGGAATGTACGTGACCAACGCTAGACCAAGGAGCGCTAACAAGGCACGCAGGATGGAGTGCTGTGGTTGACGGACGTCCTCGGCGACCGCACCGGCCTGTTCGAGTCCAGATAGATTCCAAGACGCCGTGGCGATAAAGGCGGACCACTGAACATTGGAAGGTATGGTGGCGAGGGAGGCCCAGTTAATGTAGAAGCCGGTGGAAAACAAATGAATCACAAACATGGCCACAAACGGAAACACCGTAACGGCGGTGATGATCACGCTGGAGATGCCCACTATTTCTATACCAAGTAGATTAAGGATGAACGTCGCGGCGAGCATGAGCAAACGAAGGCCAACCCTCGCCCCGGTCGGGCACGGAGCCACGCTGCAAACGTACTCCGAGAACAAAACAGGATAGAGCGCGTTATCCGTGAAGATGAGGAACACAGACAGAATGACCAACGTGAGATAGACCACCCGATGAACCGATAATTTCACCCACATCAGGAAGCCCCCGTTAGATGAGATGGTAGACGCGAGCTCCGCCACCACCAGTGCCGTGGGCAAGGCAATGAGAAACGGGATGAGCACAATAGAAATCAATGTGAGGAGCGGACCTCCCCCCATCACCGACTCTTCTATGCCGTACGCCCCTCCAATCGCAAAGGTGTACATCAGACCTGTCAAAAGAAGAGTGGAAAGTGTGGAGGTGCTCTTTTCCTCTTCGGGGTCCTCCGTCTCTCCACCAACGAACCGACCATTTGCTGGGTGATGAAAAAACTGCTTTACCACTTTGGTTTTGGGACGAGAGGCATTGGTGTTATTCTCACTCATACTTGAGATGTACACCAGAGCACCGGTTTGCTATCTCATGAAAGGATAAAAAAAAAAAGAGGGGAGTGGGTTGTTGTCGTTGTCGGAAGTGTAGCAGTGTAGTGTACGTTTGCCTGCCCGAGGAGGCTGACGGTTTTTGTGTGTTTGTGTTTGATGTTGTTTCATCCGCCCGAAAGCAGTGAACGCTGATGGGCAATATAAGAGGGAAAGGATTACATATAGATGATGGTATAGTCGTATTCACATGTATTAAAAGTTTTGATAAAAAGTATACTTACAAACTATACTACAGGTGTTTTAGTCGTTATTTTCTGCTGTATTTATTTTATTGAATGATGGTTGGTAATGGAAATTAGATTGTGTTGGTTCTTTTTCTGTCTTCACGACGTTTCCTTCGTCATGAAAGGGTGCGAGAGAAGGTCGCGGCATGTCGGCCGTTTCAATGGATTTTCAATGAGGCAACTTTTCACAAAATCTTTCAACTCACTCGACGCCGAATCCTTCTCCAGAGCATCCAGAAAAGGTCCAAATTCGGCGAGAGGTCCCGTCGACACGTGGTCATCTTGTAGGAGCGAGAGTCTGTCCTCGAACTTCCTGCGGTAGTTTCCGCCGATGATGGAGGGATAGCTGCACTCCGTCTGCGACCACGGCGAGGTACCTGTGGCCAGCTGGTACAACATGATACCCAGCGCCCACACGTCGATGGAGGGCAGCCCGACACAACCCAAGCACGCCTCGGGCGACATGTACAAAAATGTGCCCTGTGGATCATACTCCCCATCCTCGCGGCTCAGCTGGGTACGGACGTCGTCCTGCGGAACGATCGGGGTCAGTGTCCCGAAATCCGCTATTTTCATCCGAAATGAACTCACCTTTCTCTCGGCTGCCTTTTTATGTTCCACGGAGAAATTTTCAATTTCGCCGTAGAACTGAGGGTGATCCTCCTCTTCCTTGTCAAAGAGTAAAATGTTCAACGGTTTTACATCACCGTGGGCGGCCCGTACCTCGAAATGAAGATACTCCAAAGCGCGCAGCGTGTCGAGTGCAACGCTGCGTACTTCCGCCTCGGAAAATGAACTCTTCCTGGCGGCCACATACTTTGCCAGAGAACCGAACTTGGACAGCTCGATCACGGCGGAAAGTTCTACTGTTGCCAGTTCCGATGAAGAAGCGCTGATAAAAGGGTCGCTCCTTGAATCGCTTGGGAGACTCCCTCCAGTCGTACGTAGAAACCCGGAGAAGAAAAAACAAATGTTTGGATGGGCGAGTCTCATCCGCATCCTCATTTTAATGACAGGAAAGGCTCCCAAAGCAGACCACGACATCTTTTTCACGGCCACTGGAACACTAAAATTATCGTCGTTAAACAGTCCGTTCATGTCCAAAGGGTCGCAATACAACCTGGATTGGAAAACATTCGAGTAGGCACCGCTTCCGATTAATTTTTTTGTTTCACTAAGGAACACTAGTTTTTCATTTGCCTTTCCTAAACTATACGTGCTACCGCTCCCATCGGAACTGCTTTTTTCACCAAAATGTAGCCCTGCTCTTACAGCAACAGGGGCGCCACTAGACACCGACACAAATTCAATCAACGGCATATCGGTAGTGCTACCGTGTTCGAGTTCCTCAACTTCATCCGCGACGAGAGGGCAAGTGGTTGGGTCGTCCAGCGGCTCAATGCTTTTCGCCCTCTTTTCACCCGATGAGCTAGCTGGCGCTAGGCGGAAATAGTCATCCACAACTGAAAGTTGTTCTTCGAGGCGGGCGTTGGTAGCCGATAAAGCGATTCCCAAAACCGAATCTTCTCTGATCTTACACCACATACTACTTCAAAGCTGAAAAAAAGGGAAGGGAAGGGAATGGGTAGCGAAAAAAAAAGAGAGAGGAAAATACGACAGAAGAGGCGAAGAGCGCAGAAAGAAACGAGAGAGGGATCAATTCTAGTACTACTCGAACAGAATACTAATCCTACTACTAAATGGATACTACAGAGATAGATGATACAGGTACATCATAGACGGCTATGGGAGAAAAAAGAAATCTACTACTCAACCCACCGCCTTCCGCCAGATTGGTTCGGCACGTTCCACCCGTCTTGATACTGCCACAGGTGATGCGGCGTACCTCCCGCATTACCAAAGAAAAAGTGTGCCGGTTTGCCCGGTGGAATTTCCTTCATAAAGGGAGTTGGGATGCCAAACAGCACATCCCACCCGACGCAGATCACAAATATGATCACGGACGAGCGCCAAAACAACCACTCAAACGGAATCTGAAAAGGCCAGCCTAAAGCGTATTTGGTAAGATAAAAACCTCCTGCGGTAGGGGCATTACTAATCTGTTTCTGGTGTTCGCGGTAGGGGAATGTGCGCTTGGGGACGCCGTAGGGGTACAGCTCCTTTACGCTGAAGCCACTAAGTCGTTTTGCGCTATGGCGAAACATTTGCTTGGTTTCTTTTATCGAAAAAAAAAAAAAAAAGAAGAAGGGAGATTGGAGAAAACGGCAAAGTAGGCAAGACCAGCAAACACCAAAAATAACGGGCATGTAACACTTTGGAATAAAAGGAGAAAAAATACATTGGAATCGAACTATTTACATTTGAGTTTGAGCACGTTGCAATTTCTTCTTTTTCAGCTCATCCTTGTGTAACTGAAGGACTTTCTGAACAGCCTCCACGTTCTCAATGGGCTCCGCTTCACCCGCATCCACCATTCTCGGGTTGGCCGCAATCGCCTCGCCAGCCAGTTTAAAATTGTCCTCTGCTTGATTCAAATCCTCCAGCTTCAAATGGCAAATGCCGAGGTTTAAAAACACCATCACATCTGTTGAGAGCTTCTGCTCCTCCAAGACAAGAGAGTTGAAATCTTTTATCGCTAAATCTAGCATTGATTTACCCTTTTTTGTGGTTTCCTCCTCCGATATTTTATTCCGTATTTCTTTCTCGACATCGTTATATGTTTCCCGTGGAGCGCCCCCCTTCTCCTGTTGGTCGACGCCACCCAGGTGCGGAACGAAGAAGTTGTCCTCTACGTCAGAGTCAGAGTCTCTTTTCAGAAAGTTTTCCCCCAGACGCATTTCAACGCATCCGCGGCGGAAGATGGCATACGTGTAGTCCTTCTTGATTAACAGCGACGCATTATAGCACTCCAAAGCTTTTTCCAAGTCGCCTTGGCCTTCGTAGGCCTTAGCCAAATTGACGAAAGCGTAGTAGTTGGCTGGATTGAGACGAACCGCATTTCTGAAGTCCTCTTCGCAGCTGCTGAATTCGTCGGTTCGGAGACTCAAACCGGGAACACGGCCCATCGTGATGCACAAACCTCTCATATTGTACGCATGGTCATTGCTAGGCTCTATTTCGATAACGCTTGTAAAATCCTCGATAGCCAGAGGCAACTGTGCCAGTTTCTGATAACAGGCTCCACGGCTCTCAAGAGCCTGTGTAAAGGTGGGATTTAAATCTAACGCATGGGAGTATTCCACAACAGCCTCTGAAAACATATTCTGTTTCCGGTACAATTCTCCTAGCAAAAAGAAAACCTGAGGGTTTGAGTTATAAAACTCCATCGCCGCATCCAGCGAACTTTTTGCCTTTACATAATTCGGCGTTGCATTCTTTCCAGTAGGCTCCATAAAATTCTTCGCTTCGGTACATTTCTCTTCACAGTTTTTCATTCTTTCTTCTAGCTCCTGCCTCTCTTTTTTTTCCTTCGCCTTGGCAGACTTAGACGAAGAGCGTTTCGCCTTGGCTTTCGGAGGCATAGGACTAACTGTAAATGCGTGTGGGAGAGAAAGAGAGAGAAAAGAAAGGGGGGAGAAGAAAAAAAAAAATGGTGGGGAACAGCTTTGAATCAACGAAACGTGACAGGAATACCAAAAACGGGCATCGATGGATTGCAAGAAAAAAAAAATATGAATAGAAAGCCAAAACAAAAAGAAAAAAAAAAACTATATTAATTAATTAAATTACTTAATGTTAAGTCTTACTTTGCGACCTTCTCCTCACTGTTTTTTCGGAAGACAAAACTTCGCAACACGCACAAATATTCTCTTTCGTCGTCATTTAAAACTTTTGTGAAATTTTTATCCTTTTCGATGAAGTCGAGCAGGGTCTGGCATGCTTCGGGGACGATGGACAAGTTAAAATTCACGGCGACATCAATCAAATAATCAACAGAAACGACGTTGATACTATGAAATGGCCCGCCCTCAATGGAAAGTTTAAAGGTATTCCCAAAGCGCGGCTTCGCATCCTTGTCCCACTGAGTGCTGAAAACAGTATTTGAAAATTCCGTACCGTTGGAGAAGGCCACATTCGCGTCGACAAAAAAGCCCACGAACAACCCTCCCGGGACCAAAGCATTGGCCACAGACCCTATAAACGTCCTAACTATTTCTTCCGATGCAAACGCACGATGAAACGCTGAAAAGCAGGATATCACATGAAATTGCCGGGGATGTATTTCCGTGATCTTTTGCATTAAATCAGGTGAGAAGGCGTCCTCGCAGATAACGTTGTATCTCATATCCCCGCTAAGTTCCTTTGTTGCAGGATTCTTAATCAAGTTTTCGATTTTTTTGACAGCTTCGGGATTGCAGTCGACTCCTAAATACCGCATCGTGCCGTTTTTCATCCACTTTCGCACAACTGATCCACCGCAGCACAGATCTAGGACGTCATTTGTCGCCCACTTCAAACTAATCGCGTCAACGAGAAGGGAAACACACCGAGTGATAACCTGGCGAGTGAAAGTGGCGTCGGGTGGTGGGGGGACATGGTACCCGATTTCGGCGTTCTGGTTGACGGCAGAAAAACTATCCCAGCAATTCTTACAATAAAACAAGCCACTGGAACCATCAAACATACCCAGAGCGCACGTTCTTCCGCAATGGATGCAATCGCCGTGACCAGTTTCTTTCCAGCAGTCGGTACACCAAAATACGTCTTTTCCCTGTAATTCATTAACCATGCCACTTTCATTGAGTTTTCCGCATCGGCCACAGAAGTAGGAAGACGATCCGAGAAGCCATATGACTTCTTTTTCCGAAGCGACCGGACTGAAAACAATTTCGTCCACATCAGAATGAAGAGAAACATTCTTTGTTCCAGATTCAAATACACGAACGGCATCCCACCAGTGTGTGTTTTCGCCCCTTCTCACAACGCATTCAATAACATCATTGTCCTTAATGCTGGGAAACGCCGAGGAAAAAAACTCGGTGTACTCGTTTTCATAGGGGGCACATTCTAACGAGTTTTCATCAGTCCTGGCGTTGAGATATACTCTTTTGATATCTGGGTTTTCGCCTGTGGAAATATTCGTTACAGCGAAGAACGCAGACACGGATGACGGCGGGGTCCAATAATAGGTGAAGGACTTTTTGTCTCCGTACACATTGGGCACAAACACCAAGCCAAGAGAGCTGTAGTCGCTGCAGGGAAAAAGAGAGTTAAGGTTGGTCAATTCCGAGGGCGTCACGCTTTCAGAGCTGATGTACTTGGCTCGAAGAATAACAAAGTGGTCGGTAGTGGGGTGCGGCCAGAGGTCATCTTCGTCGATGCCAACAGACTCCACGGAGCGCCAACGCTCGGCGAACGGGAGACTCCTCATGTCATTTCCTTGAAAGAATAAGACATCCTCAATGATGGCTCGGCGCTCGTTGATTCCCCAGTATGATGAGGTAATGGTGCCTATAAAAATACAGTCCTTGGGAGTGTCCTTAGGGGAAACGCCTCCAAAATTATTAGGGAGCCCAAAAACAGAATTGGTATCTTTGTCGAAGCCAAATGTGTCGCCGTTGCAGTCGGTGCCGATTATAACACGCACACCCGAAACTTTCCTACGAATCGCGTACTTTCCGTGGGAAAAAAACGCCGCCGCGTCCGCAAAATTTTTACGATTTAACAAAATGTCGGAAGGTACCGAGTCACCCTGTGATAAGGCGATGGTTTCAATTGCCGCCAACTGCGTTACTCCGATCACGGGCTTTCTTAATTTTTGAGGTACACTTCCAAAACATGTGTTGCTGACATTCAGCACCTGGTCAGAGGCTAGAATTGTTTCAACGTCTGCATTTATATAAAATGGGTTTGTCGGATTCGACGCTAAAAGCTTTTTGATACCGCTAGCGGAGTCCGGCTCACTGAAGGAAACACCGATGACGCAAGAACCGGTGTTGTCACAGATCAACCCTATATCATAAATCATGTCCCACACGGGGTAACTTCCCGCACAATTTTTTTCAGTTTGCAAATTAACGTGGAACAAAAATGATCTGGCCCATTTAACTGAACCACTCAAACTTTTAGATAGATCCTCTTCAAACTTTCGAACTTCCTTAAAATTCTGTTCGATATTCGAACTGCTGTACTTGATAGTGGTGCTAAAATCAAACGGATGGGTCTCCATTTTCGACTTTGCTGATTCCCCAACGGAAATAATTATGGTCAACGGACACAATGGGCCGCAGGCATAAGGGAGAATAGAATTTATCTTGAAAATACTGTGGAAGGCCATCTGAATATTCCTTAATTCGCCCGACACCAAAAGACCCGAAACGGCTTCGTCACTATCGCAGCACCCAAAAAAGTAATGGCGATATGAACCGGTTTCCTTATCTCCTATTAACGATCGGGTGTAGCCGGTGCATTTGACAAAATCGTGCGGACTCATTGATTGGTAAAATGAAGCCCAAAATCGGTGCAAGCAATACACCACTTCGAGGTTATCTTCCGGAAGATCTACGTGAACTAAAAACCCAGATGCGTCGTTCATTAACATGAGAGCTCCACTTTCCTTTAAAGAGAGCATTTCTTTACTTATCAAAAATCCGGCAACATCTTCGTAATTCATCCCCTCTGAAAAGATGGTTTGGATACAGTTGCCCAAAAAATAGTTCAGTGAATCTTCATCTCTCATTCCTTTATCCGCAAATAGTTGTTTGGACAACAGAAATGAAGACAAATTATT
>LR877172.1:230000-367047 GCA_903995115.1 Angomonas deanei
TGTACAAGAGAGGAAAGAGAGACAGAAAGATATAAAAGGAAAGTTCCGGCAGGCATCCAGCGGAACAGGAACCACAACGAAACGCACAGAAAGAAAAGGAGGGGCGTATCAATCAGAACAACGTGAATAGGCAAACTAAACCAAATAACAACTTGCGTATTTCCTTTTCTTTTTTATAGCGATTCAACCGCGTAAACAAACCAGCGCACTTTTCTTTTCGGTGGTGTCAGCGAAAACTGGGAAAGGGAGCGGGGGCGGGAGTGCCACAACTACACCAATTCAAAGTCGCACGAAACAACGTCGTATTGAATCGTGGGAACAGCGGTGGAGATCATTTTCAAAAACAAAATGAGGGATAAGTGTGTGGGGAACTCCAGCCGCCTTCCGGAATCGACTTCATTGCCGCCCGCATTGCTCTGGGACATGAGTAGTAGTTTTTTGCGACGCATGTACTCCAGTTCCGACTTCATTCGTTCCGCGTGACGGCAATTGTGAATACCAATACATCTTTGATAATTCAGTACTCCTTCAGGGAACTTGAGCGGATGTTTATCAATCGTGACCGTATTGTTTTTATTTATGATATTCACGTCCTGCAGCATTTCTTCTCGTTCCAGCATCTTCACACTGGTATTGTGGCGATCCGGACTGCTGTAGAACTTGTAGGAAGGACTAAAGAAGAATTGTGGCGTCCGGTAGTAAGGATCGTAGCAAATGGAAAGGTCGTAGTATCGTACCGCGCTGTCCGGTCCCGATTCTGGCGGTTTGAAATCTTCGTCGTCTTCACTTTCATGATCATCTTTCTCCTGGTTGCCTTCCTCTACGGCAAACGTAATCTCTTCGAACTCCTCTCCATCATCACCTTCTTCGCCATTTGGTATACGCACTTTTTTGGCCCGCACAGTATTTGCCACCGCGCTGGCTCGCGCAGCGCATACTATATTCTCCAACACCAAGCACCTATTGTTGGCTTTGTCCTTCGAGTTCGTACCCTGGACCCACTTCCAGGCCGGACACAGCTCAATGAGGTTGTCTCCGGCGGTGATGAATTCCTCTAAGGTTAGCTTTCCGCTGTCTTGAAAACTGGAAGTGGTGGCCGAGGAGGAGTCTCTCCAGTACTTGTTGTATACACTTTTGAACGCAGAGTGTACATTGTGGCGAATGCTCATTTTCGATAGTCTTGGTTGCTTTTGTGGAAAGCGCTAGCTGTATAGGATTCTATTTAGAACTTTAGAGAGAAAGGGAGTAAACGCCTGGATAGTCTTTTTCTTCTTCTGGGACGCCGCGCGTAGATACAATTTTTCTTTCTCACAACCAAATCTTTGTTCGTATTGTCATGTTCAATAAAAAATGAGAGGTCTCTGAAATAAGTATCGATGCATGCATTGACATCGGCGACAAAATAATAATAAAGGAGAGAAACAAACCTAGATAAATGACACAAATTACAGGAGAGCGTTGATCACTCTTGTTTTTCTTTTTGACATACAAACACCTTTCGGTAAAAGCCCATTTTACATTAATCCTTACCGATTACGAGGCGGATCATGGCGGTCTCAACATCCACTTCATCCACATCGTCGTCATCCTCGATGGAGACAATGACGGAAAGATCGCAGAACTGAATTCTTCCTTCCCAGAAGGGACGAGGCAGGCCCTTGCCGCCCGTTTCCGCAATCTTCTGCTGCTCGATCACGTGCATCAAGGACTTGGTGGTGTTTGCGTGCTTCTTGCTACCGTTCCAGATGACGCCCGTTCCCACACCGATGCCGTCCACTTCGTATTTTGCTTCGGCGTCAGGTGGCAAGAAGGAGTTCAGCTTCTTTACGAGTGCTTCTCCAAACTCTTCGACAGAGGTGGAAGGGGTGACTGGAATGTCGATCGAGTCGTACTTTGTGAATCCCTCGGGGACGCGGATGATCTTCTTCTTGTACGTGTAGTCTTGCTCCGGCATGTAGGTCTTTTCGATCTTTGTGCGGAACTTGTTGGGCTCGTCTCGCTCGAACAGCACGTAGTTGTTGGTTCCAACGTCGATCATGCCGTTCCTCAGCGCGCTCACATCCTTATTCTGGAGCACCTTGAATAGCTCGAGAAGAACTAGTCCGGTAACCACGGATGTCGTCGTCGCGATGGCGGGAATAATCTTGCCTGCAACCAGCTTCACCTTCATCCGATCGGCGGTCGTGATTTCATAGTTGGACGCCCTCAGATTGCTACACGCGGCGATGAAATCGATCTGAAAGTTATCGTCGTCATCCTTTTCAAACTCCAGCATTCCCGCCTTCGTGTTTTTGCAGTTGGAAGACAATGTAGTAGCTTCGTCAAGAAGGGACTTGAACTCCTTTTCCAGCTCCTCATTGGAAACCTTCGGCTCCTCCTTCTTGTCCGCCGCCAAGTCGTCGTCTAATCCCTCAATATCTCCTTGGACGTATTTGGGCGGAGGCCTGGCTTTGAGTGCGCTCTTCAGCCAGTCAACAGATCGGTACTCCTTCATCCAGCGGTTGTTCTCGTCGTTGAACCGTGCCTCCGGCTTTGGTGGGTGAATTCCCAACATGCAGGCGTAGAGGTTAATGGCGGAAATCAAGAAGTTGACAGCATCCTCATTTTCAGCGATATTCTTAGGGTCGAGCTCCAGGGCTGTCGGGTATTTTCTGTGCCCTGACCAGAACGGCTCGCCGTTGTTCTTCTTCGCGTCCTTCGGGAAAGCTTTCTGCAAATCGTAAATCCGGTCTCGGAAGAGCTGGAAGAGAAGATTCCATCCCAATTCACAACACTGCTCCATGGACGTTTCCTGGTTCAGAACCTTCAACGTGCCAACGACGCTTCTCAGCGTTCCCAGGTGCTTTTCGAGCAAACTTCTCCTTTTCTCCCTCGCTTTGGGCCTTGGAAACCTCATTGGTGATCCGCGCAATAAAGCTTGCCGGATCCTCGATTAACTGTCCCACCGCTTGCATTGGCGAGACGAAGCAATCCTCAAATTGAGCGCGGGCCCATTCGATGCAGTGCTCATAAATATAGGGAAAGTTCCTCAGCGTGCACATTGGGATTCCGCCGGACTGGTCGGCCGCTCCGTCGTCCGCGTATGTGTTTGTTTTCATTGGAACAATAATATCAATGTTTCCTGCCGTTCCCATCGTGCCGGACTCCACCAATATTTTCTTGAATTCGACGCAGCGTCTGTCCACGTAGAAGCGAGCTTCGATGTTGTCCAACGCATTCACCACAGCGTCCAGATCCTTCCAGAACAAATCATTGTAAATATGTTCGGTCGTCGCTCCGATAAAGTCTTGACGAGCCTCCACGTGGGCGGCAGGATTTATTTGCTTCATGCGTGCTCCGGCAGCCGCGGACTTGGCCTGTCCAACGTTCTCTTCACGGAAGAGGAATTGTCGGCTCAAGTTCGACACTTCGATACGATCGTTGTCGGTGACAACCAGGGATCCTTTCGGGCCGCAGCTGATTCCGCACAGTGCGAAGTTTTTAATATTTTCGCACCCGAGAGCGCCGCACCCAACCATAAATAGTTTGAGATTTTCCAGTTTTTCCTGAAATTTCTTTCCAAATATGGCGATGAGCTGATCGTATCGCGACCCGGTCGGTTTGTAGTCGGGGGACGAGTAGTTGACGTCGTTCGGCAGGGCAGCGGCGGATGAGAGATGAAACCACTGGAAAATAGGGGTGTATTTACCAGTAATTTTCACCACCTCTTGTGCGACCACGGCGCCGACGAAAGAGGTGAGCGGCTGCAACTCCACAGCGGAGATGAGAGAGATGGTTTCGATAAAACTTTCGTCAATCTGTTCCACCACGAGCGGCGTGGGAGGCGGCGGAGGTGGCTGAACAGGGGGGAAATCGGGGCTCGAAACGCGGCGCGGAAGGGCGACTTCTTTCGGCTTGGGAAATTTGGCGTTTTCTTGGTTTAACTGCTTGGCCAGTTCCACCACTTTTTTGGCCTCGCTCGCGTCGTGGAGCGCTGGAAATTTTCCGCCATTTTTCTCGCTGTAAACGAGGAGGGCGCGGGTCAGCAAGTGTGTCTTTTCTTCCTCAACATTGTCCATGAAAGGGCTCACGGGAATAAAATCACCTGGGGGATTTGATGGATTGGGACAGGGAACGGAAATTCATTTCAATTACCTCGTGGACTTCATGGAGAAAACCGCCCGTTTTGTACGCTGAATAACCTTGTTCTTCGAGAGAGGGGTAGATTCTCACGGTGTTGCGGGGATCTTTCAGGCACACCACACCGTCAAAGACGGAGCCGTTAATGCTCTTTCCATCCTTGGTCAACCCTTCCACATCGGAGAATTTCACTTGCGTGTAGTCTCTCATTGCACCAGGAGTTTGTCCTTCGGGGGTTTCGAACCGGATGCGGCTGAAAGATTTCTCCCTGCGCGTCTTTCAGCGTGTTGATTTCCACAATAGATTTTTGGAGGGCTGGCCGGCCGTCTTTATCCTTCACAATAAATTTGGGGCCGTGGTCGACAAAAATGGAAGACACTGCTCCGAACTGCAACGCCAAAATGAAGGAAATGGCCGGCTTTCGGTTTCTGCAGAAATCATCCCATTGCGCGAGCGTTTTCATGGACAAATCCGGGGCGCCGGAAGTGAAGATGACCGCCGTATTTTCCGCGACCGTCTGCTCGGTGAGTTCGGCGACAACGGTGCATCTCGTATTCGGGTTCAAATCGGAGATGTACACACAGGACACTTCGGCCAGGGTTTTGCCTTGCTTGACCGACTCTTCCGTGACGGCAAAATTGGTGCCCATCGCAAACGCGGAGCACTTGGTCGGATCGTAAAAATTGATGGCGCGAATTCCAGCGAGGGCCAAATTTTTAGCGATTTCAACGCCGACACCACGGCAACCAACGATAAGGACCTTGAAGGAGATGAGCTTGGTCATTGTTTCGAGACCATATGTACCGATGGTTCGACTCTGCTTGTCGAGGTACTTTTGGTCGATTGCTTGCTCTCCAGACATTACTGCAATTTTTTTTTTTTTGTGCTTGGAAATATATGATGAACAAAAAACAATAACAAAAAAACAACAGAGAAGTAAACTTGGGGGGAATAAAATAATAGTTGTGGTACGTTAATCTTGCGGTGGAAATGGAAAGGAGGGTAAGAGAGGGGATTTTTTGGGCGACGAATGGGGGCGTGCGCTTCTTCTGAGGTTGTCTGGCGCTGGCGCTGGCGGCCCCGCCGTTTCCTCCGGCTTTGGGGGACCGGGGGGGGCGCCTCCGCGGCGCGCGAGGGCGGCTGGCCATGGCGTAAACGATGAGGGGGGGGCAGGGGCGCGCCAAGACAAAAAAAAAAAAAAACGGTCGGCAGGCGCTGCAAAAAGCGCCCTGGGGGAGTCAAAACATGGAAAAAAGTTTTCTATGCGCCGCCCGGGAATCGAACCCGGGTCAACACCTTGGGAGGGTGCCATCATGCCACTAGACCAGCGGCGCACTTGATTTAACCGTTTTTTTTGCTTGGCCTAGGGAGTAGGCTAAAGGTAAAAATGTGATTAGAGTGGGGTTTGAACCCACGCCCTCGAAAGGATAGGAACCTTAATCCTACGTCTTAGACCACTCGACCATCTAACCCTTGGTGCGTTGGAAAGCGTAACGTAGCGTGACCACTCTAAAACGCCCAGTCAACGTGTTTGTGCAGGTTTCGCCGGTGGGCTTGTAGCTCAGTGGTAGAGCGTCCGTTTCGCATACGGAAGGCCTAGGGTTCGATCCCCTACTGGTCCACATTTTTTGTTCCCCCGAAAAGCCTCCTCTTCCGCACAGCAGGGTGGTTTGGGCTAGTCTTTTTTTTTTTTTTTTTGTTCTCTTGGGGAAAGGATGAGGGGGAGAAAGAGAGGGTGTTTTCTTTTTTGCCACGTTCCAGTGATTTTCCTCCTGTGGTTCCACATAAGGTACTATTTTTTTTTTTTTTAAATTTTTAAACTATTTATTATATAGACTTAATGTTGTTAAACGGCGAAATGAATTACACACTTGTTAATCTTGTTCGAGAAGAGAATCACTGTCCGCCCTCGGCGATGCGGACGACAAACTTGCCGAAAAAGTTCTGCAGCAAGGGGGTGCGCGCGCCCGTGGCGGAGATGGCCTTTTGCACAGCCTGGAGCACCTCGGCGTCCGACTGCATCATTTTCTGCAGGTTCACGGAGCCGCTGGCGTCGGTGGCGATGGCCATGAGGTTGGGGACGATGATGCCCTGAATCACGTGCTGCCGCCCCCTTCCGTCGATACAGGTAAGCAACGTGCACAACATGTGCTGTGTGCCCTTGGACTGGACGAGAAACAAAAACTGCTTCACCAGCTCATCCCGCACCTCGCGGCTCAGGCGGAGCAGTTTTTCTACAATAAAGCGGCCATTGATATGGGTGGAGAGCTGCACCACGACACCTTTCAGGGCGTTGCACAGACTGGTCTGAGTAGGACCATCAACGAGGTCCAGCAGCGTGAACACCACATGCGACGCGGAGGCGTTCTGGGACATGCGGAGAAGGTTCGTATCCTTCACCAGCGTCGCCGCGCACTTGGACGCCCCCGCCGTGCCCAGTGCCTTCAAGTAGTCCTGCACGACGAGGTTGCCCATGGAGTCGAACGCGTAGTCCACCCACTTGTTGGACAGCAGCGTGGACAGTTCCGTTCCTACGGCACTACGTTTAACGGCGACGAGCGGCAGCAGCCGGCGCACCACCAGCTGACCCTGATTGTGGGCGATCATCTCCTCCGGCGACACACGCTTCAGCAGCAGGGACCCTACCTCGTCCCCCGCCCCGCACGCCACGGCCACATCAATGAGGGTGAGCACCACGTGCACGCCGATCGGCTCCGCGGCCAGACGAACGAGCGCGTCCGCTCCTCCCATATCCTTCACGAACTGCGTCACCATCGCCTTGGGGTCCTCCGCACAGAACGGGATGAGCTGCAACAGCCGCTGCACGACAAAGTTGGCGTTGCGGTCGGCGCACATCTCCTCCAGCTTGCTGACAATCTGCTTTCTGACCGTGTCGAACACCAGGCGCAGCTCCTTCTTGTCCACCTTGCTGTCCGGCTCGGGGGCGGAGAGGAGTACATTCAGGAAGGCAGTCCCGCGCTTCGTGTGGAGCAGCTCCACCGGGGAGAACAGCTGGAGGAGTCTTCCCCGCAGCTGCAGTTGGGTCTGCGCGATCTGCTGCAGAATCTGACCCGCGACGGGGTCCTCCACGAGCTCCTGTCGCTGGGCGGCGGTCAGCTCCTCCTCCTCCCCAAAGAGCACCGCACACAACCAGTTGGAGGTGGGGGCTGGCAGATACCGCAGGAGGTGCTCCACCGTGCCAGACGTGTGACGGTTCATCAGCAGCGATCGCAGCTCCTCTGGGGAGGTCGCCCGCTGCATCATGAGGTCGAGCACCCCTTGTCGGCTAGCGTCGTCCCCGTACTGCAGCAGACCACTAAGTACACGGCAGGCAATGAAGTGCTGCACCAGCCGGTCATTCTCCTGATATACCTCCAGCAGCTCCTTGGCCACCTCCTTGTGTTGGGGGTGCTCCGTGGCGCTCAGTGCCGCCAGCAGCGAAACGGCCACCCGTCGGCCGCCGTCGGTCTGCAGCATCTCCTCCAGCACCGTCGTCACCTCCGCCCCTTCCTCCACTTCTGTGGCCTCTCCGGCCGGTGTGGTGGGCAGCTCCAGGAAGGCACGCGTGACTTCCGCTAAGAGGTTGGATGGGTCCTCCTTCTTCTCGGTGATCACCTGAAGAAGGGCGCAGAGGTCGACGCAGGGGAGCGGCAGCCGGCAGGCCTCCTTGAACTGATGTAGCAACAGCTCTTTATCCTCGTCCGATGGCAGTGGGCGCTTCGCCACCACCTTTTTGATCTTGCGCGCCTCCTCGTACTCGTCGGTCCCGCGGCGCTTCTGTCGTATCTCCACCGTCCGTTGGGCACGCTGCTGGTACCGCTGGTGAGAGGCTCGCTGCCTCGACTTGGCCATCACTGCATTACGCCCCATTATGAAATAATAATAACAATCCTATTATGACAGACAAACCTAAAAAAAAAAAAAATAAAATAAATTAGAAAGGAGAGAAAATGAGCAGGAACAACAAAGAACAGCGCCGCATTCTCGCCCCTTTTCACAACGATTACATTGTATCACAGTCAATTCTCTTTTATGGTTTCTTCTCTAAAGTATCATCTGAAAAAGTTCTAGTAACAGAAATCCAAACCGCCCCCACAAGGCGCTCTTGTCATTGTCCCTGTCGTTCGTTTCGTTTTCCCTCGTAAAGCAGTCTTCGTACTCTTTTTGCGCTTGCTGCAGCCTCGCCCTTACCGCCCCCGTCTTATCCGTGTCCTCCTCCTCCGCCTGCTCCTCCTCATCGGGTGCCGTCGCCACCCACGAGATGAGAAGGTGTTGCAGCAACAAGGAAGACAGTCGTCTGGCCGGGATGGCGAAGGTGCCAGTGATGGGAGGAATTGCACTCTCATTCGCGGTCTCCAGCGGTTCCTCATTTTCATTCTCGTTGGTAGCAGCTTCAACATCAGCGGGTTCCTCCTCCTTCTCATTATCCAGCTTTTCATTGTTGTCACTTGTGGCCTCCGCATCTGGTAGTTCTGCTTCCTCCTCATCCCTATGCTCATCCTCTTTGACCTCACTTGTGGCCTCGGCTTGTTCCTCCTTGCCCCGATTCTCATCACTGGGGGAAGGAGCATAGTGAAAGGCCTGTGGTGGCGGCACCTCTGCCTCGCTGCTATTCTCCTTTTCCTCTGACACACCATCATTGGGGTCTACGTGTACTGTCGGCTCTTCCTGTGCTGTAGGCTCTTCTTTCTGTTCATCCTCGTTTGCGGGACTGTTTTTTGCTTCCTCGCTGTGACGATCGTCATCCTCCAATCCTTTTAAAACCGATGCCACGGTGGAATTCAAAAAAGAATAAGTAAACTTTTCCACATTCTGATCGATACCACTTTTTCTGGAAAGGTTGATAAGGAGCGTCGGCTGAACAATGTGCTTCAACGTCAACAGCGATAGAGAGGTGAACGTAATAACGGAATAGAATTGCACTAAATTGATCGTGAAAAATTTTACGGTATTTTCATCGGGACGATCACATTCCGTTTCCGTTTCCTTCTTTTCGAACAGAATAGAATTTAGAAGCATTTCCACTTCTGTCCACACCGTTTTATTATTATCATTACTATCGGCAGTGGATTTATTATTATTATTACTCATTTTTTGTACGATGGTTTCCACCACAAACGTACACAGCAAATTACATTCGATTGCCGTTAACGATTCTAACTGAACAGTGCGACTATCGTTCTTGTTTTTGGCAAGAAAACGTAACACATTCCAAATCAGTCCAAATAGATATTTTTGTTTTAGAGGAGACAAAATTGAATTATTATTATTGTTGTGACTAAAGAATAGAAAACGCGTCTCTTGCTCGATGAGTAACAGTAGAAATAGTAACACATCTGCCGTTGGAAGTGTATCGTCGGTGACCTCTATCGAGGAAATGGGAAAAAACGCATTCGTATGATTACACCCATCTTTTATTTTTAACGATTGACAATACTGAACCATATTACTATTGTTATTATTATTAGCATTCGTCTTTTTATGATTAAAGTTGTATTGTTTCAGCAGGTGTAGATACAGAACGTCCATTTGCTCCATGTACGCGCCCGGAGGCAGATTCGAGTTAGGAAAAGAGAACTCACGGAGGGCGGTGATGGTGTGCGGAATGATAATGGACGAAACACCACTCACCGCGTGGGCAAAGGAAGTATTCGCACACAGCAGGGAAGACATATTATTATTATTACTGCGTGACCGGGAGGATCGGTTTCTTCTCTTTTTTGAAGTGTTGTGGTTGTTATTATCATTGCTGGGGAAAAGCTCATCGGAGAGCCGACTACCGTTACTGCCGGCGGAGGCCCCTAAAACATTTATTATTATTATTATTCGTATTTTTTGGTTTCGGCGATATACTTTTTGATTTCACGTTGGTGCTCGGCGGTTCTGTGTTTTCGCTGCTTTCCACTTCCTGTAACACTTTAGCACAGTTTTCTAACGCGTACTGTTCCCACCAAAACGCGTTAAAAAAGGAAAATAAACTATTATTATTGTTATTTTGATTGGAAGAACATTGCACCGTCGTTTTCACTAGCATTTTATAAATAAAGGCTTTTACCCCTGTGAAGACGTCTGCGTTCGTATTACTATTACCATCCCGTAGGGAGGGACTCGCCGCCCTCTTGGGGGCTGTTCGTTTGGTATTTCTCATTTTTTAGTTTTTAATTAGGACCGCTGTTGTGAGTTCTATTTCTTCTTTTTTTTTTTTTTAAACTGTATTTATCATATCTCTGGAAAAAGAACGGGGAGAAAAGAAAAGAATAGTAGATCACGGGAACCAAACAAAAAATAATTAAAGTATAATGGACTCTTTTTCTCTTTTGTATGGGCGTTTATTTAAAAAATATGTGAAAATGGGTGCAATAGAACATCCCTTTTTTGTTGTTGTTAGTTTCTATGATGGCTAATCTCTAAACTTTTGTATCCCACTACAGGAACCAGCCCTTTCCGCCACGTATACTCTTTATTTGAGCAAACCGTGGCACGCCGTGCTCGGTGAGGGAGGCGAACTGCACCGTGGCCTGCAGACCAGTGAGTGCACTACCACCGGCTGTCGGAGTGTTATCCTCCTCACTAGCTTTATTTTTCAGCGCCGGTCTGCGACGCTTTTTGCTTTTACTAAGAATATGTCGGAGGAGCTCCTTCTGCTGCGTGAGGCTTGTCTTGGGTAATGTCACGCTAAACACACGACCCTCCTCCGTCATGCACTGCACCCCGTAAAAGTTCACCATCACATCATCCAGCATTTTTTTAATCTCTCGCTCCGCCTTTTTGGGATTATTTTTATGTTGCTGGCGAATCGATTCCATTTTTTCCTCCATGCTGTCATGGAGCGACGGACTGACCAGATCCGGTTTCACATCTGCCAGCGTCACCCCACTCTCTTTTAACGTCAATGACAGCAGTGGTCGTGTCTTGGGGTTGATGGAGGGTTCCTTGAATAAGGGCCGCAGAATGGTGTATTCCTTATCTCGAAATGGAAGTAACTTAATCGCGGTGTTAGCGCGGGGAGAGAGAAACGACAGGCGGCGGACGGCCTCCGCCACGTGCTCAACTAGTGCCTCTTTTTCCTCCTCGTTATTATTCGAAGAGGGTTGGTCTAATAAATAGTAAAGACTGCTGGAGCACAAGTCGCGCACGGTTCCCTTTTTCTTTTCTCGCATTTCGTACACGTTCATGGCACTACGCATCACGGCCCCTTCGTAGTTGAGTTGCATACACCGAGGTAAGAAATCCTCCTTCGCCTCCTTGATCGTGTGGATCACATAATAAGGAATCATCCGCACAAAGTGTCCTCCCCTATACGGCATCACATTACTATTATTACTATGGAAATGGGTTTCCGGTGGATCCAGCTGGAAATAATGACACAAGACGGGTGAGGCGAGCCCCTCTTGCAGGAGGGAGGCCAGAAAGTCCATCGTCCGCAGTCGTTGGGTAAAGGGCGTCACATTCGGCAGTACGCGCAGCTCCTCCCCTTCCTCTATCCCATGACGCCGACAGCACGTCTCCCACACACGTGCACACTCCCGGTGAACGGCGATCACGAGCTCTCCGCCTCCCTCCTCCGCCGTGTGCTGCTGCTGCGGTAGGGGTAGCGTGTTGCTGCCGGGGCTGAAGGAAGGGATGTCAAAAATACAATAACGGGGCAACTCACGGACGTACTGAAAGACGTCTTCTTTGGTGTTGAGGACACTTTTGGTGCTGCGGAGGCGGTGGACCAGTGCGGAGACGGCTAAAAAACCAGTTTTGAACACATCCTTCTCCGTATTGTTTGTCTCTTCCTCGTTATTCACGTCCTTGTTGCGTTTCGTGGTGGACACCACTTTTCGCTTGAAAAAAGCACTTTTACACGCTTTTTTATTCTTCACGTTTATTTTTTCCTTTTCATCCTCCAGCACCTCTCGATGAATGTATAATTCTCCGTCAAGGCACAGGTAGTTATCTCGACACAACGTGCGCAATAACAACAATTCCCTTTCAATCCAAAAAAGACCATTGATGGGACGTCCGTAACGCGAATAACAACTATTTTTATTATCCGAGGTACTCTTCTTTACTTTGTTTTTCTTGTTTCCTCCCTTTTTTGTCGTTTCGTTCTCATTTTTCAAAATCGATGGAGGGTTCACGTAGGAGATGAGCCGCACGCCGTCGTGCTTGGGCGACACAAACAGCGGACAGCGCCCGTCGAACCACTGCAGCTGTTCTTGCACAATTGTCTTTTTAGTTTTTTCCACCTTGGAAGACGGAATCGATAGAAAAGTTCGCTTGATGGCTTCGTGATGAGTATTCATGGGAATGGTATTATTATTTGGAATGTCGTACGATTTTAGTTTTCCCTCTAATTTGTCGACGGTGATGAGTGCCATCGGCTCGAAGGGCAACGCGGAGAAGAGAAGTCGGCCGCGACGAAACATTTATTATATTTATTATTTTTGAATACTAATCATAATAAAAGAGGGAGAGGAGACGCATAACGGTGAAGAAATATTGGCAGTGATTGATTTTGCTTTTATCAACAAATAAAATAATAATTATAGTGAGTGTATTCTGTTTTTTTGTAAAACGTATGCAATAATCTAAGAAATGTATAATATGTACACTTATTTCTCTATTCTTTTGAATCGTTCCATCATCAACATGGCCTGCTGCCTCTTTTCATTCTGCAATTTTATCAAATCCGTATTACGATTGCTGGCAATCGGTTTATTATTATTCATTCCGTTACCAATTTGTTGATACGGATGGGCTGGGGACACTGGTTTTCTATGATCATTATTATTACTATTTTGATTGCCGATTAGTGGTTTTGGAGGAGGAGTACCACGATTTGCGGGTGAGTTGCCGCAACTAAGACTACGTCTATTGTTAGTATTAGTATGACTCTGTCGTGGCACCAGCGGTGGCGGTCCTAACACTGGAGAGGCATTTCTTTCCTTCTCTTTAGTATTATTATTATTCGTGTTGATATCATTATTGTACTTTTCGGCCAGTCGTCGTTGCAGCTGTTCGTTGAGTTTTATTAACATGGCGGTATTTGCCTCTTGCTCCTCCATGTGAGATTTTAACTGATGAACCGTGTTTTCCAGCTCTCCAATCCGCTGAATGTAGTTTTTATTTTCCTGTCGAAGTTTCTGAACTTCCTCGTCGTTGTTGTTGTTGTTACCATTTGTGATGGGAGGGTAGGAAGGGTAGAGGTCTGACGGGCAGGAGGTGTTCACGGAAGAGGTGGATACATTATTATTATTATCGGGCAGGAGGAGGGGTAAGTCGTGATCGACGGACGGCAAATGCTTTTGGAAAAACTGCAAAAGAGGAATCACCTGTCGTTTCCGCAGCGTAAAAGGATTTCCTGAAAAGCGAATCTTTTTAAGATTGGTCAGTTTCGTTAAAAACGGAATCACATCCGTACTCGTTTCCTTCAACATATTGTTTTGTACATGCAGCTCCTCCAGCGCAGGGCAGTTTTCTATACCAGCTAGTTTCTCCAATACATTGTCGCTCACCAACACCGTCCGGACCTGATCGGGTAAACCTTTCAAATTATAAAGTTGATTGTGTGAAAGATTTAACGTGTGCAGCTGACGAAGAGGGAGTAACGCCATATTGCTGTTGTGACTACTATTCTCATCGCTGCTACCACCCAAGGAGTGAAGGGAGTTGTGCGAGAGGTCCAGCTTCTCCAGGGAGAGTGGCAGACTACCTCGACTGCCACTGCCGTCGACTAACAATAACAATCCGTTAAAAGAGACGTTTAACTCTTTCAAAGAGGTCAGTCCGTGCAGCCCTGACAGTTGGGAGAGACAGTTGTGGGAAAGATTCAATTTTATAATTTTCAGCAAGTACTGCTCCGCGCCCTGTTGGGAGAACTCACTGGCGTCGAAGGATTGGAGTCCGCGGCGGGAGAGATCAATGTTCATTTTGAATTGTTGTTTTGTTTTCTGTTACTTTTTGGTTTGAAAAGGAGGAATGAAGAATGTTGTGAAATGCCAACTTTTTTTTTTTTACAGCAGTAATTGAAATATCAAAAACAAAAACAACAAATAGTAATTTCAAATAATACAATCTGTGTTCAACCCTACTTGGGTTCGTCTCCTCCCTCATCGTCTTCCACCGACAGTGTGGAGGGTACCTTGATGAGGTGCGCCACCGCCGCACTCACCGTGTTACTAGCATCGCTAGGCAACACCAACCGAAAGTGATCGGGGTGCTTCTCAAAAAAGTAGTACAGCCCCCCGTGCCGCTTCCTCACCAGCTCCTGCGCCCCTTGAGGGAGGTTTACAATAACGGTGGAACAGGAGGCTTTTCCGCCGCGGGCCTGCAACTGCTCTGCCGTCAGCCGTAGCAGGTCGTTCTCGTCGAACTGCTGTCGTATCACACCTTTCGGCAGCGGCAGCCCCGGCCGGGACAGGGCCCAGGTCCCTGCCTTGTGATACTCAAATATCTGAAAGTACTGTGGATATCCTTTAAAAAAGGCGTAATGACGCGAGGGAAGGAAGTTGATGACATCCTCCGGCAGGTGTCGCATGAACATTTTCATTAACACGTGTCCCTTGCGCGGTAGGTACTTGGCCACTTCCATCGCCAAGTTGTCTGGATCGTGAAAAGGGTGCGAAGGGTTGTCGCGAAAGGCAATCCGACGGCGTATCGTCCGAATTTTCGGTTTATCCTTCTTCTCCATCGCCACCTGCAACTGCTGCTCTAATGTGAGAGAGGCGAACTGCAGCCGCCGGCGGTAGGAGGTGCGCATCACGATGGAGCAGTCCTCTGAAATATAAAAGATAGGACCGTGCATCGCAAAAAAGGACTCCAACGTACCGTAATACAAATTTATTTCGGACGCCACATCCGCCGGCGTCAGCGCCTTCAACTTTTCCGTGGAGATTTGTTCATCGGTGGGAATCGTAAAAAAGAAGAAGCTGAGCGAGGTGGGGGTGGGCGTGGTGAGCTCCGTCAGTCCACGCACCGGCACCGGCCGCAGCTTCACCGCACTACCGGAGGTTGGACTCACCGAAAAGTTAAACTTGTGCTGCATCTGCGCAAAGTATAAAATGGCAAACTCTCCCTCGTACGGTAGGGCCGCCACCGCCTTCGGGTCTGCCTTTCCCAGCAGCTCCTCCAGAGGCATCCACTGGTCGGTGTTGCCTTGAAAAACAACTTCAAAGGCGGTCACCAGTGATGGGTCTGGCTGATACGGCTTCAAACTTTCCTCCACGTCGGCGCCATCCTCTCTGTGGATAGGGATCTTCCCGAAGCCGCCGTGCAGTCGTATAAAGCGAGACTCCCCTACCCGGACCAGCTCCACCGCATGGGTATCCAAGTACTCCTGCAAGTGCTGCAAGGTGTACCCCGGCATACACTGTAACAGAGCTTCCACAGGAACAAAGTAGGGAGGAATGTAATCCCGGAAATCTTTCACCGACACCACCACGCCATCCTCTGTGGAGCGAGGAGAGGGCAGTGTGCTGGCGACCACGTCTAGCGGCGCTGGCGCCGGCGGGTAAGAGCTGAGACCTACATCGTAATAAAAGTCTACCGGTGGCATGTCGTCTGGGGAGGAAGGGGAGTGGGACTTGACCACCGTGGGCGTCACGCTCGGTTTGCTAGCGCCGCGCTCGGGGGCAGCAGTGACCGACAACGGCTCTTCCGGCCGGCCCCCTATACAGAAATGCGTTCCACTCTCATTTAATATAAAATGAATTTGAGGGAGAAGATTCTCAGACCGCACCCGGCTGCAGACATTAGCGAACGTCTTATGTGGCCGTACGTACTGGCGGCGGAGGTTGGGTGGTATGTGGGCGTACAGCTCCGTCAGTGGCAGCCATGTATTGCGCTTCGTCTGTGATTGCAACAGAGTGGCGATAAGGTGGAGTAACTGTGGGTGAATAGGGACTACACTATTATTCGTTGTATTATCCCCGGGCCCGTCTTTTTTCTGTAAAAGTATCCGACACGACTGGAATGGACCGAATGCTCTACTATTATGGTTCAGTGGGGAAGAAAAATAGGAACCACTTAAAGAAAGTTTGCCACTTCTTCCTACCCTAGTGTGGAGGGTGATAATGACCGGTCTGACGACTCTCAATGCCTTCATGATCTATCAGTATGTGTGTAATTCTGCCTTTTTCTTCTATTTTTAGAAATGGGGAGGCAAAAAGAATTTTTGGTCAGAGGTAAGTAAACAAAATAATTTAGATTTGTTTTTAATGAAATTACACCTTTGAATTTTTTTTTCTTTTAAGAAATAATTACACGGTTACTAAATATTAATTATATGGAAAAAAAAAAAAACTTTAAAAAAGTGATTATTATTATTATTCGGTCCAAAGGGTCACAATACCGTCGTCGGTAGAGGTGAACAGCCACGGCAGGACGGGATGCCAGGCGAGGTTGTACACCGGCCGTCTGTGCTTGAGAATCTTCACCGGCACCAAAAGTGCATTCTTGTTGTAATCGTCGTACACCATCCCGTGAAACACGTGCACCTGCCCATCCGAGGAGGCGGTTGCAAACAGCGGGTAGGCGGCCGTATTGGGGTGGAAGGAGACATTGTTCACCACGCCCTTGTGCGACCGCATGCGCTTGTACGGCTTGTCGGAGAAGTCCATGTCATACCAGCTCGTGTGACTGGTGGTGTCGCCCACGATAAAGTTATCGCCGTCGGGGTGAATGGAAATGGCGGTGGTGATACCACCCGGCGCCTTGAACCGCTTCTGCAGACGGTGGGCCATCAGGTTGTACACACGGACGGAGTTGGTCGTGGAGAGGAAGAAGATGGGCTCGCGGGGGTGAAACTTGCAGTCGGTGACAATCTCGGAAAACTTTCGGAAAGGGCAGAACACTTTTCGCTTCGACAGCTGCAGCATCACCGTCTGTCTGTACTTGACGTGGTCCTTGGGGCACAGACAGCAAATGTAGTCGCCCTTGTTGTGAAAGGTAAACTTCTTAATTTTGGCGTGCATGGCTATCTTCACCACAATACCCGCGCTACGCTCCTTCGCGTTGGCGTCGACGAACTCGGCACGCTTTTCCTTTTCCTCCACGTCGTGCAAGTCGGCGACGGACTCGTGCGCCTGTTCGTCGGTGTCCATCGCAGTTTGAGTGATACTGTGCCCGCCGAGGGTGGTCGCCCCCAGCAGATGCGCCACACCATCCTTTCCGGCAGACACACCCGGTGCCCGTAGGTAACGGACGGTGTGGTCGTTGACGGTGACGTGGGCGGCAAAGGTGGGGACGATCAGCACGAGGGAGTACTCCACCGCCGCGACGAGGAGGTTGAGACTCTTGGTCGGGCAGAACTCCACCTGCTGCACGGGGGCACCGAGATCGTAGCGCTTCATGAGACGGCCAGTGTGCACCTCGTACACTCGGACAAGATGATCATCGCAGGCCGTGGCAAGGTACTGGCCAGTCGGGCTCACCGACACGCTGCGCACAGTGGCGGTGTGTCCCTTGTACTGGAAGGAGAGCCGCTCGGGGTAGGGGCGGAGGTCCTTCGGGTCTGGCAGCTCTGGGAGCAACTTGTTAGGGTCCACCACCAGCCGAGTACGCTGGGCACGGGGGAAGAAGGCGAGGTCGAGGCAGCGCTGGTAGCGGTCCTGCACGGTGTGGTTGTAGAAGGGCACGTGACGGAGGGCGTCGAAGGCGTGAGGGAGAAAGTGCTCCTTGCGGTCAATGGCTCGCAGCGCCATTTGCTTCTGCTTCGTCCGCTCGCTCGGTAAGTATTCCGGAGGAGGACGATAACTCTCAAAGGTGCCTGGCGGGGGGAATTTCGGTTTAGGGATGCGGTTGTAGTACTTGAAGTGGGTGTGTGTGTCCATTTCTACCTTACTGCTGTCATCCCACAGCAAGGGATCCTCCGTCTTCTCCTCGGTCTGCTGATGGAGGGCCTTCTTCTTTTCCTCGTCCTCCTTGCGGAGTCGGCGAACCATCTTCGCGATCACCTTCATATCATGCACCGAGGGAGTGAAGCGTGCCTTGGAGGGGGCACCACCGCGAGCCAGCGGATGATTCAGGGGATCAAACTGCACCGTGTCCTGCTGCACCTCACTGTACATGTCATAATTGGTATTCGTCGTGCGATTCCGCTGCAAGTTAAAAATGAGTTGTAAATCTGCGTTGGAGAGGACCTTCTTTTCATCGTGTAGCGCGTCGTGCACGGTGCGCATCGCGTTGGGATCGTCGGTGGCATCTAACAGCCGCTCTAAGGCACTTCGCTCGCTCTTCAGCAACTTCTTACCCTCAATATCATAACCAAAGTGCTCCTCATCCTTGTACCACTCGAGGGGAATGTCACCGACTCGGTTCAGGGTGGCCTCATCCTCGCTGCTGTCGCTCTCCTCCAGCACCTGTCGCGACCCCAACTGCAGCACACGCGTTTCTTCCTCGTGCGCGTTACGGAGGGTATCGGCGTCAGGGAAGAGAATCACTTCTTTATTCGCCTCCTCGTCCTCCTCCTCATCGGACCAGATCACCTCGCCCGAGGTACGAGAGTTCATGTTGGCATAGTACGCATCCTCTTCCTCCTCCTCCTGCAGCTGAGGAATGCTGCTGGCACTACTCTTCGTGAGCGCCACACCGCTCTGTTCATCTTCCTCCTCCTCACTGCTGGGGAATAGCTCCTCGCTTTCTTTTTCTTCCTCTACTTCCTTCTTTTTGGGTTTGCTAGTTTTTTCTCGTTGGCGAAGGGGTCTTGGCGGCTACCGGTGACTTTTCCACCTCTTCCTTTACCTTTTTGGTTTTTGGGGTGCTGGTGGATCTCTTCTTGGGAGGCATTTTTATTTTAAAATATAGTTGTAATAATAATGCAATCCTCCTATTTCAAAATATAAAAAAGTGGACGGGGAAAAAGGGAAATAAATATAGAAAGACCAAAAAAACAAATACCAAAAGAAAAATTTAAACAATAGTACTAACAAAACCAATATTATGTATGTTAACAATGTGTCTATCGACTTCAGTTCTTTTGTAATAATAATAATAGTTAAAACATCATCTTATTCATCCAGATTGTACGACTCGATATCGTCCTCATCCGGGGCGGGATCGTTCTCCTCCTCCAACACTAATTGCTTCTCCAGCGACACCAGCTGCTGCAGCTCCTCCTCGGTGAGTAGATTGGTGTTCGTCTTCTTTCCCACCGCCTTCGGTGGCGCACTATTACCGCCGCTGCTCCGTCGTGCCGTTGGGCTGTGTGTCGCGGCGGACGGTTCCCTTTCCTGCTCCTCCTCCTTCTTGCCCGTGACAGGGGTGATGTGCTTACTAGTAGACCGGTAAGGCTCATTCTTCTTGACCGGGCTGAGGCTCTTCTTTTTCACGGGGCTGCTGTGCGGGCTGCCGCCAGCCGGTTTCGTGGTTTCGGTGGGGACGACATACGGATGATCGTCCGCCTTTGCACTTTCCGCCTTGGGAGAGGACGTGCTGTGAGAGGGAACCTCCGCTACTGGTACGGCAGCCTCTTCTACTTTAGTATTCTCCACCTCGCTCTCCTTTGTGTTCTCAGGAACAGCTGCTACCGTCGGTTTGGTTTCGCTAGGCGCCGCCGGTGCATCACTCGCGTGAGTAGAGGAGCGACGGCGGTGACGCTGCATGTCCTGCTCAATCTTCTTATAACCTTCTCCTTGCATAGGGTACGTTGGCGTGCGGGTGCGGTGCACTGCCTTACCGCCCACTGGTGTACGCGACCGGTTTCCACGACTAACGCTGTTTTGAACGGACGCACTATTGCTATTGTTATTAATCGGCATCGTGGAGAAATCTTTCATCTCCCGTCGGAGTCGTTCCGAGTTGGTGTTGGGTTGCAGTGCGGCCGGTGGCGGTGGCGGCGCCGTCCCTCGCACCATTGCCTCCGATTCCGCCAGCTTGCGGATCGTTTTATAGGTGAGCATGTATTCTCTATTCTCCGTCGGGTAGACACGGAAGTAATCCTTCAACTTCTTATCTTCCTTCCGACGTCGCTCGGTGATGAGGTCCATGAAGTCTTGAGTGTTTTCCTCGGCCACGAACCCCATCATCTCCTTCTCTGCCTCTTGCTCACCGGCTTCCTTTTCTTCCTCTTTCTGTTCCTCCTGTCGTGCGAGCCGTTCTTTTTCTCGCTGCTTGCCCTCTTCCCGCTGCACCTGATCTCGCATCCACGACGGCATATTCCGCTTTTGGAACTCTTCCCGTTCCTTCTGGCGGTTCACGGCGTAGTCCTCCGGTCGACAGTCGATGATATCCCACGTCTCACGGAGTAACCGACCTTTAATATCCAAATCCAGGGGGGTGTCAGTCGCCAAGGAGGGTGTGTGGTTCACCTCCATCAACCACGGCCGCAGCTTGTGGTCAACAAGGATGTCGACGCCTAAAATTTCAAAACAAGAGTATCCGTCATTGTTGCGGGGGAAGCAGGAGTCGTACACCTGACGAATCTGGGGTTGGGCCGCAAAGATCGTCTTCACCACTAAAAAGCCCACCTGGGACCAGAATAAATCCACATCGTGCCCCTCATTTTTCAAGAATTGATTAAAAAACTTAAAATTACGCTTGTTGCCGACATCGCAGTGGTCGATATCGGTGTTGAAGACGTACTCGGCGCTGTGCTTGTTGACAGCGTAGTTGGTGAGGTGCTTGCAGGTATTCTTCACATTACTCTCCGTCGGTGCCTCGTACGGTTCCGTGCACATGCGCACCAGACCGTCATTGAAGAGGAAGATGGACGGCTCCCGGATCGACGTGAGTAACACATATACCCGTAAGTCAAACTTGCGTCCTTCAATCAGCAGTGGCCGTGGGAGGTACTCCTGCACAATATAGTTATCCAAGTCCTCTACGGTGCCATAGGGATCCCGTGTGACCACGATACCTCGTCCCTGACAACCCGAGTTGGGCTTCACGATAAAATACTTGACTAACTTCTTTTGACGTAAGGCGGCGTAATACCGCATGAACTGAGCCCTCTCCGTCCGCATGGTCCACGTGTAAGGGTAGAACTGAAAGTGCGATGGCAGTCCCCTTCGCATCTTTCCTAACGTGGTCCCCAAGTGACCTTTACGACAGAGAAGGAACATGGATGGAAAGTGATTGCTGCGCTGCCAGTTGCCAAATCGTGTAATACGCGTCAACGGTAACACGGTGTCACTCCAACAAAGGTTGAACTTGTAGTTATTGAGTTCCGCTTCCGTTTCTTCCACGTCGAAGCCCATTTCAGCGGCCACCTTGCGGACCAGTGAGTATTTGCTTAAACTAACATTAACGATATTGCGGGTAGGACGGGAGCGACGACCGGTGAGGACAGACTTTTGAGTTTGCGCCTTCTGCAGCGTTGTGTTCGTGGGGTCCTCCGGTTTCGCTAGTGCCGTCATGCGTGCCGTGTGGGATGGGTCTGGCCGACGGGTCTTTGGCGTGGTACTCCGGATATGACTGGGCGCCGTCGCCGTCCGGGTCGCCTTACGAGAGGTGAGATTACTATTATAGGCATTAGGGGTTTCCGTGGCGGGCGGTGCCCCACTCTTAGGGGTGGCCTCCCGCTTCATGGCCGGTCTTGCCGTGTTGGGCGTCACCCGCCGAGGTGTGACCCCTTTGGCTGGGGTGCGGCCGATGGAGCTGCCTTTCGCGTGATAGGCGGCAGCGGCGCTGACAGGGACGGACGAGGTCCCCGCTCGCTGCCGGGTGACGCGCGGCCGGTCAGAGGAGCCTAGCCGTGCCTTGGGGGGCTGCGCCGCGCCGCCAGGGTGCACCGGCCTCGCCACGCTGGGGTGATCCTCCAGAGGAGTCTGCGATACCTCGCGAGAGGGAGGGGCGCTACTCTCCCTGGAGACGGTCCGTCCGTCATTTGTCCGCACCAGAACCGTTTTGTTATTAATGGTTTCCTCCGCGGGTGGTGGTGGGCTGGCGGTGTGGCGGGGGACCGTCCCTGGGGGCTGCTTACGGATAATAAAGGGAGACTTCGCCTTGTACACTGGTGGCTGATAATTCTTGGCGTCGGCGTGTCGGTGGGGTGGTCGTTCGCTCGACTCCTCTTTTGCTTTTTTCGCCGTGCCGCTGGACTGTTGACGTGGGGTGTACAGATGCATTGCTGCGGTCGTGTTGGTATTTGTTTTGGTGTCATTAGTGGGGGTGATCGTCTCGGTTTGCACGGCAGGGACTGCTGCTGGCTCAGAAACTGCTTTTTCCTGATTTTCATCGTTGTTGTTATTTATTATTTCAGTGGTGGTGACATCCGTAGAGGGAGTTTCCGTTACATCGGGAACAACGTTTTCCGTATTGTTTTCCATTTTTAAGTTTTAGTTTTTTACGGTGATGAATTATATATAATTTTTTTGAAGTGAATTTTTTTTTTCTTTTACAAATTTATATAAGGAGGAAGATAAAAGGTTTTTTCTCTCTCTCAAAAAGCGAAAAAAAAAAAAAAAGGATATAGCCGTTATTATAAAACGAGTCTATAAAATAAACTATAGGAAGTGAAAAAAAAAAAAAAAAGAACTATCACTTGAAAGAGATATTATTTATGTTGTTTGTGTCTATTTAATGACCGTAATAAAAAAAGACTATTCTTAAAAAGAAAAAGAGAAATAGAAAATACAAATCGTACAGATTTTTCCTTGTTGTTGAAAAATTTCTTTGCCTACATAAAGTTAATAAAACCAAAAATTCCTTTTTTTATTTATTTTACATCCTTTACAATAAACCAGTTTTTTCATGCCGGGGGAACCACCACACAATGAGGCTTCAGCAATCCCACTAACGCCTGCAGCAATACCAACGGTGCATCCCCACTCGTCACGACAAACTCCGTCTTGCCTAACTGCTGATAATACCGTAGTACCTGCGACATACTATTCTCCAAATCCGGTTGGGCAATCTTTTTAGAGGCGGTGAGATGACAGACATTCACTGGCAGCAGTGGGACCGCTCGCTCGGCCTCCCCGCCTTCCTTCTCTTCCTCCTCCGCCTCCTTCTGCTCTTCATTATTATTATTATCACCGCCGATGGCGCCTGCTTCCTCTAATAATGCGGTAAGACTTTCCGTGTAGGTGGTAACACTCTCCTCACTGACCTCTGGGGTGGCGATGAGGAGTACGTGCACAGTATCCGCTGCTACCCCAGCCCGCCGACGGCTCAGCGCGTGACGGGTGGCGACGCCAATGGAGGCGAGGGACTGTTCTCCTTCTATCACCCCGAACACCATTTGACGTACTTTTGTCGTCGTCGGCCGCAGAGAGAGCCCGTCTTGCTTCATAATGTACAATACGTACTGTCGGCTCAGTTCCGCTAACGCCGCCGCGCACACCGTGCCCATCAGGACATTCTTTCCCTCTACGGTGTTCCCTGCGCCGAGGACGAGCGTACTGCAGTGGTGGTGTTGTGCCCTTTGCGCCGCGTACTGAACTATTTTCAGTCCCCGTTGTTTTTTCAACTCATTCAGCTGTTCTGCCTCTTTCATTCGTTGTTCTTCCAATTCTTCTGGTGTGACGGTGCTGACCTCCGGCGCCTTCCCCTTCGCCTTGGCTGGTGCTGCCTTAGGAGAGAGAATACCACCACCCGGCGGGGGTACGGGGGCGGCGCTCGTCACGAGCGGTGGAAGCATCTCTGTCTCCATCTTGTACTGCAGTGTGTCGCGCAGATACTTGTTTTCTGTGATCACCGTCATGGCGGACTGCATCACCAGCGGCAGCGACATGTTCTCGGACTCTCTATTGTTGTTGTTCTCCTCCCCCGCCTTGTGCCCGTCTGCCGCGTTGGGTTCCCTAGACCACATGTGCGTCACAATGAGCTGACATCCTTCGTGCTGGATGAAGTTACCATTTTGACCGGCGTATTCTATTGCTCTCCCAGCGCTAGCGCCGCCGTCGTACAGCACCACTACGGACATGATGCTATTTTTTTTTTTTTTGGAACTAAACTAAAAATTTCTAAAATAGAAAAAGAAAAAAAGAAAGAGTATTGATTTCACTAGTATTACTTTTATTTCTCCCATTTCGTTTTATTGTAAAAGAACGGATTCCACAAAGCAAAGTTTTTTTTTCTTCTGTTTAAGGTTACTTAGAGAAAAAAAAAAGGTATTCAAAAATATGATGATGGTACACTGTTACAATAACAAAAATAAATATATATATGTGCGCTGCTGTCTTAAAAGCTGATTTCTCGTGGGGTCGGTTTGGTCAATATCCAGCCACTCTTATCATCGGGCTCGACCCCCGCCACCGCCTCCTTCTCCTTCCAAATTTCTCTCATAATTTCATAGAGTGCCTTCGTATCCAAGGAGCAGTATTCCAGTAGCTGAATCCGAAGGGCCGACCACACCCGCTCTCGCATTTCTGCCGTGATGCAGTCGTCGCTGGCGTTACCAGAGTCCGGGTCCTTCCCTTGTTGTATCTGATGATGCCCAGTCGTGGTGTTGTGCAAGTCCTGCAGCGTCGTGCCACTCTCTTGATGGTACCACAGCCGGTACACGCCCATCGCATTCTCACCCTTCTGCTCGTCGTGCTCGCTGTCGTCGTCGCCGTCTTCTTCGTTAATGTCGGTGCCAAAGACACCGTACTGGAAGTCGGGGCACACCGCGGGTAACACCTTCTTGAGCGAGTTCGACCCACTCGCGTTCGGGTGCACAAACCCTTTTTTAATTAATTCCATCGTGTCCAGGAAGAAAAAGTGTTTCACCTCTTCCTTGAAACGATCCTCTAGCTGACCCAACTTTTCTAGACAGCTCTTTTCAAACGAGGCAAAGTGGGCAATGAAGCAGCCGTCGTAAGGGTTCACTGGACCGTCGAGTGGACTGTCCTTGGTGACCTTCACCGCCTTCTTTTTACGTCGCCGCTTCCCACTGGCCGCCGCCTCCGCCGCGAGCGCCTCCTCCTCCGCGTTCAGGATACTCTCCAGCTCCCCTGAGGCCGTCATCTCCGCCTTCTTCTTTTCTCGCTCCAGGGTCACCAGCCGCATCAGCTCCTCAATACAACCGTTCCTGGGGTCGACGTTGGGGGAATAGCCTTTTCCAAAGTGTAAGAAGTCATAATGCTGCGGGGTCTCGGTGAGCACGTCGTGCTGGAAGACATCCAAGGAGAACTGAAAGGGCACTGCCTGGTAGGCGGTCTCCCGCTGAAAGGGGGGAAGGGCGAACTGGGCGGCCTCAAAGTCAATGATAAAACAGGGATAGCGAATTTTTTGAAAAAAGTTTTCAATCTCGGAGGGGTTCACGGCAATTTTACCTTCGGAGACGGTTTTCACATAACGCAGCTGCGGCGCGGAGAGCTTTATCTTACCACACTTATGCAGGTAGAGCAAGTCTCGCACGGTGCGCAGTCCTTCTGCCCACCACACCACCTTCTTGGAGACAGGACTAGACGGTAAAGTAAAAAGATGATTGTCTTGTGTCAGTAAAGGATCCTCCTCGTGACACGGCAGACACTTTCCCTCGGTGAAGAATGGGCAGACGTCGTGCCGGGAGCAGTGCGTGCCTAGAAACTTACTATACAGGCGGGTACTCAGTGGAGAGCGCCAGGAGATCAGGGGTGGCATCGACCTTTGCCTTGGCAGCCTTCTTGCCGCCTCGCTTCTTGGTCTCTTTTGCTTCTTCCTTCTGTTGCGCTTCTTGCTGCAGTGCTAGCGTAGACGACACCGCCTTTCCGTTCGGGCTCTTGGACGACATGCTCGTCCACTCCTCGTCATTCTCCCCTTTTAAGGCGACCTGCACAATGTTAGCGGTGTGATGGGTGAGTAACTCCTCCAGCGCCCTCTGCTGAATGTTAAAAATATTATGTTCCATCGCATCCTTCGTCTTGAGCGAGCGAGAGCTGCGGGCGGGGCCGTACTTGTTATTCTTGGCATGCAAGACCCGCAGCTGTTCCTGCAGTCCTGCCACCTCCAGCGGAACGTTCAGCGTGACAGGAAGGTCAAACGGGTTCGAGGCGGATTGTCTCGATTTAATATCAATCAGTTCTTCCAACGGCAGTCGTTGGATAAACTTTACTAGTCGGGATGGGTCGCAGTCCATGAGGGTGGCCGGCCCGGGGAAGTAGTTGCGGATGTGCAAGATACCACTCCGCTTCAGGTCGATCGGTGCCTCCACCTGCGCCGTGTCCGCTAACATGTGCCCTTTTTCATTTTCCTCGTTCATGCCGTCGAGGTCAATGTTCAAAAATCGTTTACGAATGGAAATTGGAATGTGTGGTTGGGTAATCCACAGTCGAAACGCTAATAGAGAGTAGTGTATGCGCAACAAACACTGCGAGGTGCGGGCAGGCGTGCTGACGGGGTCTAGGCTCGCCATGGACTCCAGGATCACCCACTGGTTGTCCTTGGCTCGAAAGCGAATGACACACGGTCGGGCGCGCAGCTCTATGGGCGGGGCACCGCCTGCCGCCCCTCCGGACGACTTCCCGTAAAACGGGACGGCAAAGGCAGGACGGTGTAACGTCAGGGACGGTGCCTGCTCCCCCAGAGAGGCGTACGCGGTCTCAAAGTAGTGCCGTATCACCTCCTCGGTGTGCTGCACCGCCATGTGAAAGTCGGTCTCTTGAATGAGAATCGCTTTACTACCGAACTGCAGTCGGTCCCAGCGCCTAGCCAGCTCGTTGAAGCCTGCCGCGTCATCCAGGAAGACGGCCTCTCCTATCGATGTTTTGGGTGCCAAGTCGTTGCGAAATTGTTGCAAGTAGAATTTTTTTGGACACACCAACGAGGCGGAAAAGGTTCTATGGGTGAGGACAACGGTATCCTTTGACGGGGCGTCATCTGGTGCACTCTCCTTCTTCTTTTTATTCGCCTCCGCTTTACTATCGTCTGGGTAAGTGGCTTCCATGTCGGTGGCCAGCACTTCATCCAAGTCCGCGAACGGTGTCGTCCGCTCTTTGAACGATTCTAATATTCGATTAAACCCTTCCTCGGAGTCCACCGGCTGCAGCATTTTGGCCGTTACTTTTTCCGCTACTTTTGGAACCTTTGCTTTACTATTTTGTTTTTCTGTACTCCCCTTGGTAGAGGCTATTCGTTTATGGTGTAATAAGGCTAGACTAGTGGGGCTAACGCTCGCCAGCATGGTGCCCCATTCGTAACCATTGATCACACGTGAGACGACATTGTATCGTCGTAACATGATTACGAAGAATAGTTCTAAAAAAACAAAAAGGATTGGAAGGGGAGAAAAAGAAGATTAGAATAAAATGTTAACAGCTTTTTGTTGTTGTCTCTTTTTTTTCCCCCTAAGTGAAGCCAACATGTATTTGCAAACGATAATGAACCATAATATACAGTAGTAAACATTACACACCACTCTTTTTCATTATTATCCAGGAGGGGTAGGAGAGGTGTCCACCCGCATCATGAGCAGAAATAGAATAAAGATCAAGGCGACCATGGGCACCATATACGCCGGCTTGGAGAAGAATAGTTTCACCTTGGGAGAACCGCGAGCTGCCGCAAACCACGCTGGTAACATTCTACCAGTGCTGTTAGTATTTGTACTAGTCATGGCTGCTGGTCGGCTGGCCCCGGTGTCTGGTGCTGGCTTCACCGGTTGTGGGGTGAGGAGTGCGGCCTGCTGGGAGAGTTGCCGTCGTGCCTCATTCAACTTATTCTCTGCGGAGGCGACTAACAGTTGCTTTCGATGGACTTCTTCCTCCTTGAAGTTTAGCGCCTTCTCCCGTTCTTCCAGTTCTGCCTCTCTGGCGGTGATATTCTTTTTTGAGCTTTGCAGCGGGGTTTTACCGGGTGTCAGGAAGCTGTGCTCCTCCTCCGTGGTCTGCTGCGGGGTCTTATCTATCGACTGCTCCTCCTCGTCTGCCTCCCTACGCAAGGACGGGGATTGCTCCAACAGATCGTAATACTTCTTGCGCCAACTATCGGCCTCATCGGTCTTTTCCTCCACGGTGGTCTGCAGCTGATGGATTCGCTGTCGATCTCCCTCAGAGAGTAATAAGCTTTGTAGGGCCGCCTCTCTGCTAGCCGCCTCTTCCGTGAGGTCGTCCACATCCTTATTGGCGGCAGTGAGTCGTTCGTGCAGGTCGTGCTCCTGTCGCTCTAGTTGTTGTACCTTCTCCATCGCTAAGGCGAGCTCCTTACTGAGGGTGGCGACCTTGGCGGCGTAGCGCTTGTCCAGGTTGTGCTGCTCGTCCTGCCCACTGGCCAGTCGCTGCTGTAAGTTATTCTGATCGGACTCGGACTGTCGTAACAAGGCCTGCACCATGCTCGTCTGCTCCTGCTGCCGCTGCAGCTCATACCGTAGCTCCTGTACCGTCTGGGTGAGACTCTCCGCCTGCTCCTTTTCTCTTTCCCACTTTTCGGTGAGGAGCGCCAACTCGGATTGTAAAGTATCCACATCTAACAGACCTTTCTTTTCTGCCTCCTCCGCGGCCTCTAATTCATGCAATTCCTTCAAGTCGTCCTCTACCGGCACCTTTTGTCGTAGGGCCGTCACCTCTCCAGTTAGTCGTTCTACTTCTTCTTTTTTTGATTGGAGCGACTTTTCCAGCTTGGCGAGTGCCGCCTGATGCGCCTCCTCTTGCTCCCGCAGCTGTCGCTCATATTCGACCCGTTCTACCGATGTAATACGCTCCGTTACATTTTTGATTTCCTCCGCGTGCGATAACTGCAGTTGCACCTTTTCCTCCTTGAGTGTCTGCACGCTAGACTGTAGGGTCTTATTCTCGTCTCGCAGGACCCCACTCCTATCTTTGAATTCGGTGGACAGCTGTAGACGAAGGTTGGCCAAGGCCTTTTCCTTTTCTTCCAAGACCACTTTCAGTTCTTCCCGTAGTTTGTTGTTTTTGCTGGCCGCCTCTTTTAGTTGTGCGGCTGCCATCTTCTTCCACGCCTCTGTCTCTTCCTGCAACTTTTTGAGTTTTTCCTCAGCGGAGACGACCCCATCGCCGCCGTCCATGGGAGAATAAAATAACTAATTTTAGACTTGCTGGTAAATAAAAATGTGAAAAAAGTATAGATTTGATGATTTCTATCTCTGGCGTTGATGATCACAACGGGAAATATCTATTTTTATCTTTCGATCCCATAAAGTGTCAACAGCAAACAAAAACAAAAAATGTGAACATGTCATATAAATATAGTTTTTTTTTTTTTTTTTTTTAAAGAATCAAAAAACCGAACGGGGAACCACAACATTTTTTTTTTTTTCATTTCGCTACTTTTTTTTCTGAATATTTTCCTCCCTCAAAAGTCGATCGAGTTCACTTTTCATCTGTGCCGTTTCATCGTGTTTACTAACCTTTGGTTGGCCGCTAGGGGTCTGCGTCGGTAGGAGCGATCCCCCGCTGTAGGAGGGACCGGACGTCAGCCGCACCACTGGTTTGTCCTTCCCCTCCGGCGAGACGGTGACGTCCATGACACCACTCACCGCACTCTGCACGACCCCCACCGTGACCTCCGCGAGCTGGCGGAGGGAGTGGAGCCGACCCTGCAGCTGTAGCTTCGGCACCGGTGGCAGCTCGCTGACCTGCAGGTTACTCTTTTCGACCAACTCTTGGGACAGACGGGCTAACTCATTTACTTTTGCCTCTACCGCTTCCAGACGACTATTGACGTACGCCTCCTTGGCCGCGGTGGTCTTCCACTGCTGTTTGAGCTCAATATAAAGAATGGTAGCCATCACCAGGTAGGCGAGCAGCTCAATTAGCAATTCCGCCCCGGCGTCCACCAGCCGCTTCTCGGGGAAGGGGGATAAGAAGTTGTGCCGGAAGACATCGTAGCTACTGCGATACGGGTGTCGTATGAAGACACGGGTGGCCTCTCCCACAGACCGCTTGGGGTCTAGGAAGACGGTCTTGTCGTAGGTGTCGGTGCTATCTTTTGGGAGCGGGCCGTACGTCATTTCTAACAATAAACTACGCGAGCGAGGGGCGATGACACTGTCAATGTTGACGGTGTGTATCTTTTCCTCCTCCTTCTTTTCTTCCCCCTCTGCGGTGGCGGCTGGCTTCTCTTCCTCTGTTTTTTTCTCTTTCGTGCTGGGGTTCACGTCTTTGAGAAATTCCTTAATATTAATACGACGGGAGGAGGAAGAGAGAATGGGCGTTTCTGAGGCAGCGGACGGTGCTGCCGCCGCTTCTGGTGTCGTGGCTCCCTCTTCCTGCTTCTTTTTTTCCTCCGCCTTCTTCTCGTCCGCTAGCTGTTCCTTCACGGCCTCCTCCTCTACCCGCTTCTTCCGTGCCTCCTCCTCCTTCTGCAGTCGCTGCTCTCTCTTCTGCTGCTCCTGCCGAGACCACTCCGCGATGGTGCCTTGCATACCGAGGGACACACGGCCTAACCCGATGCAGACACTATGCGTGAGGCCACGTTTGGTATTCGCACGGCTGACAATCGCACGGACTGCCGGCCGTGTGATCTGACGGACGGCGAGGAAGATAAATTTCAGTCCGGGGAGGGCGACCATATCGTCGGAGGGATCGGTACCGGTGTGATGGCTCACCTTTCCTTGATTATTATGGTTATAGAAGACTTTTTTTTTTTTTGAAAAGATGTGAGGAAAAAAAAAAAAGTTGTACGTTTCTTGTTTTCTACATGCATTTTTTCCACAGAGGAGAGATACACCTCTGAAGGACAGTCGTTTTTTTTTTTTTTTACGCATAATACGCACGAAACTTATCATAAATAGAAATGAATAAATCAAAAAAAGAGAGTGTCCTACTTTTTTCTTTTTTTTCTAGTCATGTAAGTTTAGAGGTTTGTATTACTATAACAATACTTTTAATTCCTTTGATATATATATATGAGAAACAAAACAAAATTTCCTATTTTTTTTATGTCATAAAAAATGGTTCTCAATGGCTAGTATTGCCTCTTTTTTTTTATACATGCTTTTTTTTTTAAATTTTTTTTTCTCTGATTCTATAATGACTGGAAAACAAACAAAGAAGAGACAAAACACTCTTTGATATATAGTGTTTCTCTCTCTTTCATATTTCAGTTCTACTCTTAAAAAAAAAAAAAATGATCAAAGAAAAAGCAAAAAAAAAAAAAAATGAGAAGTGTGTCATCCTTTCTTCTTTTTTTTTTTTTTTTTACTCGAGATCCATCATGGCCGTACCGTCGTCGCCACCCTCGGGGTGGGAGTCCTCGGTCCAGAGCGCGAGGTTATCACGGAGGAGTTGCATAATGAGCGCCGCCTCCTTGTGCTGCTCCTCATTGAGCACCTCGGGGTCACTCAAAGCCTCCTCAAAGGCCTGACGAGCGAGCTGGCAGCCCTTATCGGGGCTCTTGAGGATCTCGTAGTAAAAGACAGAGAAGTTGAGGGCGAGGCCGAGGCGGATGGGAGAGGTGGGCTTCAGAGAGGCGATGGACTGCGTGGCCTTGGTGTAGGCATCGAGGGCGAGGTTCTTCTGGTTCTCACTGCCGCTCTCGATCTCGGCGTAGTAGCGGTGGTAGTCGCCCTTCATCTTGTAGTAGTACACCTTCGCCTCGTCATTGTCGGCGGCAGGGATGAGACTCTTGTCCAGCAAGTTGAGCATATCGGCGCAGATCTCCGCCAGCTCCTTCTCCACCTGACGCTTGAACCCCTTGATGAGGTTAATGTTCTTCTCCTTCTTGGCCTCCTCCTTGAGCTCCAGGGAGGTGATGCTGCGCCAGCACGCACGGCGGGCACCGATAATGTTCTTGTAGGCGACAGACAGGAGGTTGCGCTCCTCGCTAGAGAGGACGGGGTTCAGCTTGACCGCGCGCTTGGTGCAGACGAGGATCTCGTCGTACCGCTCGCACTGCTCCGCTAGCTTGGCGGTGATGATCAGCTGCTCACGCTTCTCAGGGATTTGAAAACTCATTTTTTTTTTTGTTTTTTGGTATTAAAAATGATTTTTTTTTTGGATAAAAAAGTGACTAAGAAAATAAAAAAAAGGCTTTTATAAACTGTGAGAGGATAGGGGGAGGGGAAAAATACAGAACTTTATTGTGAAGCTGATTTGAACAATAATATAAAATATCCAAACAACAACAACAGTAAAACGATTTTTTTTTTTGTATGCATATAAAAAGGGCTTAAATATCTGTTTCTGAGTCAAAGTTTGTAAAAGTAAATCAATATGGCATTCAATGCTGAACCGCACCGAAAAAAAAAAAAAAAGAGCATCTATGCAGATAATCTGTATGAGAAAAAAAAAAAAAATTAAATAAATTTCTGTAATGAACTGAAAAATTAAAAATTCTGTTATTGACACACCTCGTCCGCCCCGAACGGGTATATGGTGTTGCCTAGTTTTACTTCCAATACCGCCTGAGATGGGGAGCGGTCTGGTGACGTGGCGGTGGCCTTCTTTGCACTGCTGGCGGGTCGTCCTCTCTTCCTGGTGGTGCTCGCCGGCTTGAGGGCGGATACCTGCAGCAGATAGGGGATACACCAAAACTTGTCTTTTTTATTTTGATGGTTTAGTGATTCTTTTTCTTTTTCATCTTTTGTCCTTTTTTTATTGGATTGGACAGCGTTTGGGGTCTCTTCGTTTCGGAAATAATATTCTCCGTAAGACGTTTTTTTCACTTCGTACTCGTTTTTTTCATCAGGGTTGGTAGGAAACCACAAGTTGTCCTCCATGACCTCCACCACTTCATTATTATTATTATCGGAAGATACGGTTTCCTCCCCACGGTGGTACTGCCGTACCGCTCGCACCAGCGCCTGCACTTTTTTCTGTAACGCTGACGGAATCAACAAGACCAATTTATTTTGATGTCTGGTCAAATCACTTTTTGAAATATTATCTCGAATACATTCTGTCATGGTTGGCCGAAGAATTAAACACTTTTGTTGGGCGTTAATGTACACCAAAAGATCGTCCGTCGAGAAAAACGTATTTTTATTTTTTTCATTATTTTCAGGATTGGCCGTTTTTATTTCCTTTTCTGCCGCGGATGGTTTCTGTTCCTGTATCGTCTCGTCATTGCCCTTCTCCTCACGGAAGGGAGAGGGAGAGGCACCTTCCTCGGGATCGTTCTCTTTATGATTATGATTCTGCTTCATATTTAATAGCTGAAGCGACGTGCCATCCTCGGTAAAGAACACCCCAAAGTTATGATTGTGCAGCAAAAAGGGAATTATTTTTTTAGTCGACGGTGGAAAGTTGAAATCCATGAAAAGTTTTTTAATAATACTCTTTTGAGTTTCCTTGGGCGCTTCCGTGTGGTGTGGACCTTCGGTGTTTGGTGTGGGGCTAGGAGAGTTTTCCTCCTTTTTTACTTGCTTCGTACTTTTTTTTGGTGGCATTTTTGTTTTTGTTTTATATTGAATCTTTTTTTCTGAGAGCGTAGAGGAAAGGAAAAAAAAAAAAAATATCTATAGTTGATAGTTGAATGAGGTTAAAATCATCGATGACTTTTTTTTTTTAAATAGAACTTCCGTTTTTTTTTTTTTTGCCTTTACCATGCTTACACACGGACTGGACAGTTTTCCACTTCGACTTACGTCTGAATCTGAAACAATAATAATAACAGGTTTGCAACAAAGAACACACATTTTTCATTTTTTTAGTTGGATTGACTCCTCAATGTCTTAAAGCGCGTCAAATATTTGGAGGGATCCAAAAACACACTTTTTATTTCCGGTTTCGCCAGCGCCTTTTCCAAATACTGATTCAAAATCGGAAACTTTTCAAAAATGTTGTCGTGTTTTCCTTCCGTGAGTAATTCCAGCGTGGCGTGGGCACGAACGAGAAACGGAAGGAAGGAGAAGTCGGCGAGGTTGAGCTCCGCCTTCCCGTGGAAGACATGTGCCGGCTGTCCCGCGTTGCGTGCCGTCAGCTCCTTGACGACCTCCTCCGCGGCCCAGAAAAAGTACTCCCAATCATCCGCGGAAGGGTTCGACTGCTTGAGGACGCGCACCATCGCTGTGGAGAACTCTTGTGTCTTGGTGTTGAAGAACTCCATGGCATAGCGCTCCTCGGCGGAGAGGGCGGCCCACTGTCCGTACTCTTGCGAGAGGAAGAGCAGGATGGGCCAGCTCTCGTGCACGGCGCTGGGTCGCTCCCCACCGGAGAGGAGGGCAGGGACCGTCTGACGGTAGTTCACCTGCGCATACCACCCCCCGACCTCCTTGTAGTCCACCTCGACAAGGTGTGCCTTCACCTGCGGTAGGGTCGTCAGCAGCAGACGGACACGATCGCTAAAGCTGCTGAGGGGGTTGTAGAAGAGGACGGGCTTGATGCCTTCCGTCCCGGTGACCGCCCCTCGCCAGGGGTGACTCTCCGGGAGGTAGTTGGCATAGATTGAGATGTACTCTGCTGGGGTGAGGGAGGTGGCCACCACGGAGGGGCGCTTCTTGGCGGCGAGGAACAGCCGACGGAGGGCGGGGGCCTGATAGAACACATCCACGCCTGCGTAATACCTCAACAGAGCATCAAACCGAATTAAAAAAGGGGTGATGGCGATATCAGCGAGGGTGAAGTAACTGCCGCAGACGAAGGGGCCCTCCTCCTCGGTCTGACCTTCCTCAAGAATGCGGTTGAGATAGGCGGCGTTATCCTCCACTGCCTTCCGCTTCTCCTTATTGAAGGGGTCCCGCAAGAGTCCGTAGCCGGCGGAAATAAGGTCCGATGCCTCGGAGACAAACTGCACCTTGTGGTTCTCCTTGGCATTACGGCCGTGCAGCTGCTCCTTGGGCTCCGAGACGCTATCCAGATACTCGGCGATGAGCTGCGACTCGTACACATACTTGCCGTTATTTAAGTGTGGCTTGACGGCATCAGAGGGGTGCAGCACCTCCAGGGTGGGGACCGTCTCCATAGGATTGATCTCCGCGTACCACTTGGGCATATCGGTGAGATCAATAAAGACCTCCTCAATCGCCGAGGCCAACTTCTTTTCCTCAATCACAATGAGGGCGCGGTGGACGAAGGGGCACGACTTGTTGGTGTATAACTTGTAGAGGTGCGACATTGGGGGCGCGTGTGTAGTAATAAGAATAATAACTTATAAATACTGTTTTAAAAAAGAGAGTAGGGGAATGAATGAAAGTAATCATCTGATTTTTTTCTTTCTTTTTAGCGAACTGAAATATAAAATAACACCGCATTTTTTTTTCTTTTTTGTAAGGTGTGTATAGACACTATCAACAATTAACAAAACAATTCAACAAAAAAAGCAAACGTACATTTTTTTTTTATGTTTTCTTTTTTTTTTTTAGGATTCAACAGATAGAAAAAAATCCACGTCAAGGCGTGGCAAACCTGAGACAGGAGAACAAAAACGCACACGGAAAAAATGAGGTAGATAGAATTAAAAAAAAAAAAGCACTGTTCTCTACTTTTTCTTCTTTTTGTTTGAAGACATGTGGTTTCAGCATATTTTACAACAGGTAATAGCATATTAATGGAAATATAATCACGCATAAGGGAGTTTCTGCTCAAACTCAATTTAGACTGTGAACAGCAACAAATAAATCGTTCACAGTCTGAAAAAGAATCAATTTTTTTTTTTTTTTGTGTACGATTCTTTCCGATAATATATATAAAGAAATTGTATTTTTTCTTTTTTTTTTTTTTGTTTGTTGTCGAAAATATTTACTTCGGTGAGAAGACGAGTTCTTCTTCATTTTCAGGCAAAAATGCATCTTTTGTCTGCTCTTTTTTAGATTGTGTTTCACTCTTTTCGGAGTGTTTAGTATTTGTGTGACGGTGACTTCCCTCAAGAGTGGTAGATCGCGTTGGCATTCTGCTTCTTTCTTTTTTCCGTCCGTCGCACAAACCGCAAGTAGCGAATATGCACAATCAATAACATGACGAAGCTGACGGCGCAGAGGCAGATGGCCACGATGACTGGCGTCAGGATACACTCTCTCTGCTTGCAGTCCTCGCCCTTGGCGTAGCCTAACTTCACCCGCTGCTGGTCCACGACCATCCCAAACAGCAGACGATTGAAGGCGATGACACTCACGACCGTGGTGGCGGAACTTAAAATATAATACACCGCATGGTGCGTCGCGAAGATGGATGGGAGGACGATGGCGCACGTACTGTAGAAGGCGCCCTCCTTGAAGTAGACCATAATGTAGGGCAGCAGCAGCCCCTGGCCGGGTAGCACCAGGATGAGCACACCGGCAATGACACCAATAAGAGGCGGGATGGGCAAGGCGTGGGTGACGAGGAAGCGGCGGTGGCCCTCCTTCTGACGCTGCACACAGCCCTCGTACAGACCCATGGAGATACGGCCGACCGCAGAGCCTACGCCGAGGAAGGCGGTGTATAGGGCCGAGAGCTCCTTGGACCGCTGCTCCCCAGTGCGGGCGACGTAGATGGTGCCGGCATTGTACATGACGATCACACCGATACTGCCCTGCAGGATGAAGCCCAGATAGAGTAGGTAAACGTCCACCCGCCGGAGTTGCTCCCAGAAGGTCTTTGGATAGCGGGGGTCGCAGTAGGTGGTGACGAGCTGATCTTCGCCGTACTCGGCGAAAGGGTTTCCGTCATCGACCTCGGCCTGCACGGCGGTGGTGACAGGGGTGCCCTCCACACTCTGCGCGTCGTCCAGTGCTTTTTCCTTGGCGCTTTCTTCCTTTTCTTTCACGGGTTCCTCATAGGAGTCGGCTTTCTTCTTCTTAGGTAAGTCGTCTTCCTCCTCTTCTTCCGCTGCTGGCTCATCTCGCTCATGTTGACTGACCGCACTGCGCTGGACGACGGAGGGACTTGGCTCGTCCACCCCACCCAGCCAGCGGATCGGCAGCGTCATAATAAAGTAACACAACATGAGGAATACCGTGATGGCCCCAATGCCATAGCTCGCCTCCTTGGACACATTCAGATAGGCGACGACAGGGGAGCTGATGGCGAAGAAGATGACGAGGGAGATTCCAACAATGTAACCCACGGCCAGACGGCGCATCGGCACACTCTTACTGTAATACACTGCCGTCAGGGAGCGCATGATTTCCTTTTCCTCCTCCGTCTTCCCACGACCTCTCCACCAGTTCATCTCGTAAGGGGGAAGAGTGACGGTGAAGATGCTCCAGACCGCTACCACCACCGCGAAGGCCAACACAAAATAGAGAAAACTGACAATATCATTTCGGAATAGATTACGACTGATCGAGGCGAAGACGGAGCTACCAAGGCCGGTCATCACCTTCACTAGACTGAGGACGGGGCCACGATTCCGTGGGAAGGTCAGCTGTGCCGTGACGACCGTCGCCGCATCAAACAGACCGACACAGGTGTTCATAATCGCGTAAAAGACACAAATCACCACGAGCGAGTGTGGCAGCTTATTATCAAAGATGAGGGCCATCCCCAGCGTCCCTACCAACCCTGTCACCGCCGTAATCACCAGCAACAGCGTCGGTCCCATCTTCTGAAATACCACCACGTACGGGACGACAAAGTAGTGAAAGACGACACTGACGGTACTCACCGTGGAGAGGTCCCCCGCCGTCAGACCGAACTGACTCGTGAACTGCGGTGTGAAGAGCTCGAAAGTGTACACGAGGGAAGTGCCCACCGCACAGTAGATACACGCGACGAGCAGACGGAAGCGCTGCAGTTCGTTGATGACATGCAATCCGCTGGCACGGCGCTCCTTTAATACTTTTTCTTGACTGAAAATGTCCGTTATCCAGTTCATTATAATATGACGTTAATTATATATATATTTTTTTTGATTGTTCGTTCCACTTCGACAGCACGGACAACACTTACAACACAAAAAGAAAAAAAGAGAGAAGTAAAATAAAGTTCAAAGCAATTATCGACGAACAACGGACCCAACCTCTACACTTCAAGATACACTATATACTCACGTATGCATTTCCCGTCTTACTAGATAAAGAAAAAAAAAAAAGTAAAAAGAAAAAACTCACCATACATTGGATTAACAACAGCATTTTATACAATTGTATATATAAATACACGAAAGGGAGTGGACAATATAGGGCTTCACACGCGATAAAACACTTTTTTTTACTCTGTTTTTTTTTTTTTTTAACACTTAATTTTTTTTTTTAAATCTTTTGATCCTTTTTTTATTTATTTGCAATCTACCGTTGCGCCTCGCGAAAAGCCTCCCCTGGTTGTTCTCTCGGGGAGAAGTCTTCATCGTGGCGGTCGTGGTCGTCGTCGATCGGCTCATCAAAGGCGGGAACATTGTCGGAGTCATCTTCTTCGTCTTCGTCGATGCCATCCATGTTCAAGTTGTCCATTTCCTCTCTTCTGGACTTTTCCCACCGTCGAACATAACGCAAGTAGCGAAAGTGCACGAAGGTCAGCAACGCACAGCTGACCAGGCAGAGACAGATGGACACAATCACTGGGATAAGGATGCACCCCAGCTCCTTGCAGTCCTCCCCCTTGGCGTACCCGAGGTTGTCGTGCTGCCGGTCCACGATGAGACCGAACAGCAGACGGTTGAACACCACCACGCAAATCACGGTGGTGGCGGAGCTCAAGTTATAGTAGATGGACTGGTGGGAGCTGTACAGGGAGGGAAAGATAATGGCGCACGTACTGTAGAAGGCGCCCTCTTTGAAGTAGACCATAATGTAGGGCAGCAGCAGTCCCTGGCCGGGTAGCACCAGGATGAGCACACCGGCAACGACACCAATAAGAGGCGGGATGGGCAAGGCGTGGGTGACGAGGAAGCGGCGGTGGCCCTCCTTCTGACGCTGCACGTAGGCCTCGAAGGAACCAATCGCGATACGGCCAATGGAGGACCCCACACCGAGGAATGCAGTGTACAGGGCCGACATCTCCGGGGTCCGCTGCTCCCCAGTGCGGGCGACATAAATCGTGCTGGCATTGTACATGACGATCACGCCGATCGCCCCCTGCAAAATGAAGCCCAGGTAAATACAATAGATATCTGGGCGACGGAGGTTGGCGAAGAAGTCGCCGGGGTAGCGGGGGTCGGTATAGGCGTGCTGGATATCCTCCACGTACTCCGCGTAAGGGTTCACCATCGTGCTGGTGGCCGCCCCTTCCGCCTCCACATCATCGTCCACGTCGGCCTGCTCGTTCGCTCGCTTCTGCTTCACAATGTCATCTGTGCTTTGCTTTGTCTGCAGTCCTGCCTTCTTCTCCCCGTCCTGCGTCATGAGCTCACTGGGCTCGTACACATTGTCCTCCGTGGCCTGTCGCTCCTCATCCAGGGGGGCGGCGTGGTCTGCTTGCATGGCGGCCGGACTAATCTCGTCTACACCACCGAGGCACTTGATGGGGAGGGTCATGACAAAGAAGCACAACAAGAGGACAATGGTGATGGCGCCAATCGCGTAGCTGGCCTCCTGCGAGACGTGCACGTAGGCGACGACAGGGGCACTGACGGCGAAGAAGACGACGAGACAAATACCGACGACGTAACCCGCCGCCAGACGGCGCATGGGGGCACTCTTACTGTAGTACACCGCCGTGAGAGAGCGCATAATCTCCTTTTCCTCCTCTGTCTTCCCTCTGCCTCTCCACCAGTTGACTTCATAGGGAGGAAGGGTGACGGTGAAGATGCTGACGAGCGCGACGACAATCGCAAAAGCCATGAGAAAGAAAATAAATCCGCTGACGTCGTGGGGAAATAAGTTTCCCTTGATGGTGGCAAACACGGAACTGCCGAGGCCAGTCATCACCTTCGCCAGACCCAGGATCGGCCCTCGGTTACGAGGGAAGACGGACTGAAGAGTGACGACGGACGAGGCGTCAAAGAGACCGGCGCAGGTGTTCATGATGGCATAAAAGACACAAATAATCACCAAATCGCCGGGGATCTTTTCGTAGAAAATGAGCGCCAATCCCAACAGGCCAACGAACGCACAGACGGCGCCGAACATGAGGAGTGGCGTAGGGCCCATCTTTTCGTAAATCAGCGCGTAGGGCACGACAAAGTAACAGAAAGCAACGCCAACGGTACTGATGGTGGACTGATCGCCCGCCCCGAGACCGAACTTGTTGGAAAACTCCGTGGTGAAGAGCTCGAAGGTGTACACCATCGAGACGCCCATACTGCAGAAGAGGCAGCACACCAGCAGGCGGAAGCGCTGTAGCTCATTGATGATGTGCAGTCCAGCCTCCTGCCGCTCCTGGAGATAGCCTCGCTGACTGAATATGTTTCTGATCGTCGGCATTCGTTTTATTTTAATGGCTCGGGACCAATAGACACTTTTGTATTAGAAAAAGTAAAACTCTAAAAACGAATTAAAAAAAAAAAAAAAAAAGGGGTTTCTTCTATTTGAAAAAAACGCGCCTACTCTTTATGAACAACAACAAAAAAAACAGAATGGAGAGAGTGGCTATTATTATTTCCATTTTTTACTTTTCATGTTGATGTTTTCGATTTTCATCTCCAAACAAAGATCAAAACATTTGTATTTTAAATTGGGTTTAGAATCGTAAAAAAAAAAAAAAAAAAGAACTACATATATATACTTTTTTTCATAAAAAGATAAACATCACTTTTTTTTGTGTACAGCTTGCTCATTTAGTGGCAGGAGAGAAAAATTGAAAACAAAACTCTAATTTTTTTTATCCTTTCTAAAATAAATAAATAAAAAAACTCTAGTAAAAATAATAAAAAAAGAATTTTTTCTCCTTTCACTATGTTCAATCATGATGTCATCATTTTTTTTCTTTTCTCATTGCCATAAAAATAATTGCAAAAAAATTAATAAAACTGGGAAAAAAACTATATCTATGATTTGTTAAGGTACATTTTTTTTTTTTTTTTGTTGTTGTATGTGGTAGTGTCGAAGAAATAATAATAGAAAAAAACAAAATCGAAAAACAATATTCAGGAAAAATAAAACGAGAAAACAACTAAAAATGAAATAAATCTATGATGGAATTTGTTTTCGTGTTTTATTTTTTTCATTCTTGTTTCTTCATAAAAGACAATCTACCGCATACAGGTGCTATATATTTTGTTTTTTTAAAATCTTTTTCGATTCATTAAAAGGAAATCTCTCCATCTTCTATCGTTTCCTCCTTGTCTTCCTCTACGGCCTCCACAGACCCGCTGTTCTCTTGTAGGGCCTTGGTGAGTTCCTTGGCCCGTTTCCGTGCCTCGCTCACCTTCGCCACTCGCTCCACGTGTTTCACTAACTTGCGCATACGACGGGCCGCGAGGACGGACTGTTGCACGGCGCTAAGATGGGCGAGGTTGATGCCACCACTCTCCTCCGTGTTGTCCTCCTTGTTATCGTGCTTCATGGTGGCGCGCTCCAGCAGCTGTCGCAGTGAGGCCCCGCGGTGACGGAGGTGGTAGATGGTGTCGTTACAGCGCTTCCAGGAGGAGACGGGGAACTTACCGAGGTCGGTTTCATCAAACTCCAAGGCGGAGTGCAACTTGCCGTCGAACCGGACACAATCCTCATTGGCGACGACCATCTGCGGCGAGAAACTAGACATACTCAGCTGCTCCGGGTTGCGCACACGGCTCATGGCGACGTAGAGGAGATGCTCGCAGGGCCACATGCGGGACAGCTCCAGGTGTACCCGCCCCACCAGCGTCAGCCCCTGCACCTTGTGCACCGTGAAGGCGTAGGCGAGGGAGAGGGGGAGGGCGACGCTGGAGAGACTATAATAATGCGTGTTGGGGGTCCCGCCGACGGTAAACTCCCACGGGGGGATCGCTACCGTCTCACCGGTGTGGAAGCGGACGACAGGGATCATGGGGATCGGCATACCACACTCCGTAAAACAGAAGATGCGGTACCGCTCGATGCACTCGTCAATGTTTTCACTGCGGAGGTACTCGGGGAAGGTTTCTAGCTTGCACTCAGCAAAATCGACGACCGTGCCGATACTGCCGTTCACCAGATTGCGGGTGAGGTTGGCGCGGAGGAGCACACGGCATCCTTTCTTGAAGGTGATCGGCTGGGCGATGGGATGCTTGCCCATGAGCTTCATGAGGTGCTCTTCGCTCTGAGGGGTGTGGAGACCATCGGCGCTCGGCACAATCTCGGTCACCACCGCCCCCAGCTCGAGGTCGTTGATGAGGCCCGCTACCTCCAAGAAACGCTCCCGCATCGCCTCTCGCCACGTCACGCTCTCACCGGGTGGTAGGATGACACGCATCACGTGACCATCCTCGTAGACACGGTAGAGGCACAAGAGGGACGGCTTGGGGAGCTCGAGGGTGGACTGCAGGAGGGAGCGGACGTGCTGGGCGAACTGCTCTTCATTAAATGTAGGCCCCGTGCGGAGGAGAAGGGTGGCGGTGGACTCGTACTTGAGGTTGGTGATGCCAGTCTCAGGGGAAAGGGTGAGCGGGTCGCCTTCGAGCCGCTCCAGCTCCTTCTCATTGGCGGCGTGCACCTCCTTGTTGGTGGGCAACAGGTTCACAGCGGACTCCACCATGGTACCAGGGGGCAGCTGCTGCACGGTCTTGGTCAGGTCGCCAGGGACGAGACCCACTCGCATGAGCTGCAGATCCTGGGCAAACTTGGGGAAGGCGGACTGACGGACGATCGTCTGTAATTTAATCTTGAGAAAGTCTCGCTGGAACAGTTTGGATTCAATAATGCTCTTTTCGTTAATGCACCCTAACTGCAGGAAATCCCCGCAGAGGATGATCTGAATCCCACCGAACGGTAAGTCCGGCGTACCCGCCTCCTCGCGTAAGACTTTATCAAAGTCCTCGAAGAGTTTCAGGGAGAACATACTAACCTCATCAATAATGATCGCATCGTAGTCGAGGAGTGCGCTGCGGCGGAGGAACTCCCCCGTGGAGGACGACCCCCATCGCGTGGTGGAAGGTGGAGCCGCCAATGTGGCAGCCGGCGACACCAGTCGTGGCGGTCATGGCCACCCGCAGACGATGGGCCTGCAGACGGCGGCTGAGAATACGCAACAGGACCGTCTTACCGGTACCCGCACTTCCTCCAATGTACATGTGGTGTCCACGGAGGGCGAGCGAGATGACACGCTCCTGCTCCTCGTTGAGCTCAATCGTCTTGGTGGGGTCGGAGGAGTCTTCTAGAAGGTTGTGCACGTCCGATACTTCCGGGTTGGCGGGGTCATCGCCCGGGGCCGTCACGACAGAGGCGTAACGACTACGGGTAATACTATTAATTTTAATTTGCATCATTTGTGCGATGGCCTCCGCCGGATCGGGGATGGACTTGTTCATGAGGACGGTGCCTAACGTGCGCTGCAGGGAGACCGGCCACCGCGTGGGGATGGGGGTGGTCCCCGCCCTCAGTCCAGCGGCCAGCTCGTTGATCTGCTCCGGGTGCTCGACGTACATTTGGCGGTGATGATTGATACCGAAACCGATTGACTTGAGCAGCAGGACGGAAGGAGAGTTTTCACTGACCATGCGACCGTTGAGGGCGTTGTAGACGAGCGTGTTCTCCCCCAGCTTGCTGCTGAGGGAACGGCTATTCTCCTCCTCCGTCAGCTTGGCGAAGAAATCATCCTGAGACAGATTGTCAAACTCATCTAGGCTGAACTCTTGCGAGGCAGTGGCGTCTGCCTTCACCTCTCCTACGGGCTCAGTGCTAGTAGTGGTGGTGTCTTCCTCCTCGGTAGCGGCTGCCTCTTGTAGTGCTCGTCGGTGCTCTTCCATCTCCTTCTTGGTGCGTCTCTTGCGCTTTGGTTTCACCACCGCTGCTTTCCCCTCTTCTTGCTGTAAGTCGATGATCGGCGGCTCCACGAGCTGTGGTGCACTGCTAGGTCCTTGCATGGTAGGGGCGGCGTGGGCTGGCAATTCCTCCGGCCGGAGGGCGGCTAGCTTCTTTTTCCCTTTTCCCTTCTTGGGGGAAGGCTGCTTGGCGACGGTCACCTCCTCCGTGCTACCGTCCTCCCCCGCGTTATCCGTCGTGTACCGTCGCTGCAGGCGGAGGGTGGAGTCACTCATGCTAAAGCTGCTCCGTGAGGCTGGGCTGCCTCTCCAGGTGGGACTGCCGCTAACAGAGAAGGGACTAGTGGGCTTGGACAGATATAAGGGACTGCTGGGGAAGCCACTCAGCGGACTGGGACTCTCTTCGTGACTCACGCACCGCATCGCGAACGACCCTACACTTAGTGGGGAACGAACGGCGTTGAACTTGCGAAGCATGATACGTGTGTGTGCTATGATATTGGTTTAATGAATACAAAAAAAGAAATTGAATTTATGATTTTTTTTTTTTTAAATGTGTACCGCTAACGATTTGTGCTTTGTATGGATAGTAAAAGAGTACTATTCGTAAAACACTCCAGTTTTTTTATTTTATTCAAATTAAAAGAAAAAAAAAAAGAAAATAACAAAAAAAGGGAAAAATAAAAAAGGTGTCTATGAAAATTTTCTTTCTTTTACGAAAAAGAAAGAAAAAAGCTGAAGAAAAGATTAAAAATAATCTATAAGAGGAAAGTGTTTGTAAACACTTTTTATTGCTTTGAAAGTAATGAGAAGTGGAGAGAGAGAGAAAAAGAAAGTATGAACAAAAGTACAACTTGATAAATGAAGGACATTGCCATCCGCAATCACATCATAATCGTACTATTCCTGTATACGTTTTTTTTTTTTTTTTTTAAATTCTGCTGAGGATACGCGTATCTGGAATAAAACTAATGAAAACAAGCTATGAAAAATGTGCGTGTATGCTGTCATAAAAAAAAAAAAAAAAAAAGACACAAGTCAGTATAATACATTGTGCTTTTTTTTCCTTTTACATTTATGAATTCTGTAGAGAGGTTTGAATGGCAGTAATCCGTTTCTTTTCCCGTTCCTCCGCCTCTTCCTTCTGAATCCGCTTCTTCTCCGCGAGTCGCTTGGCCAGTCGGTCCAGCTGTGCTCGCTTGAGCACCTTCTTCCGTCGCTGAGGGGACCGTTTCCACGTAGCGGCAATAAAGTACGGTTTCACCTTCACCTCTGTTACCGCAGGCAGACAGTCGTCGAACAGCACGCAGTCCGAGGCGGCCCGCACCAGGTCACGGTGGAAGTGGGAGATACTCAGCTGCTCCGGGTTGCGCACACGGCTCATGGCGACGTAGAGGAGATGCTCGCAGGGCCACATGCGGGACAGCTCCAGGTGCACTCGCCCCACCAGCGTCAGCCCCTGCACCTTGTGCACCGTGAAGGCGTAGGCGAGGGAGAGGGGGAGGGCGGTGATACCGAGACTGTAATGGTGCGTGTTCGCGAGACCACCGACATAAAAGGTAAGCGGTGGGATGGGCTCCACCCGCCCGCCGCCAAAGTCCACCTCCGGCACAATCGCCTCCCTGAAACTCTCCTCATAACAGAGAAAGTCGCGGTAGCTGGCGATACTCTCCTCTCGGTTGCCTTTGGTGCCGACGAGGTAGGGCGGGAAGGCATCCACCTCCATCCGGCGGAACCCCACGACGGTCCCCAGACTGCCGTTGACCAGCCCTGGTGCCAAGTTCGCCCGCAACATCACCTGCGCTCCAATCTTCAGAGACAGTGGATTCGCCATGGGGGCCCTCGCCGCGTAGTGCTGCAGGAGGTCCTCATCCCGCTCCGAGTGCATCCCCTCTCCATGCGGGATGATCTCCCGTACACGGAGGCCAATGTCGACGGAGAGAAGATAAGAATCAATGTCGTTGATGTGCTGGAGAAACTCTTCCTTTTCTTTCTCTTCCCACTCCGCTGGCAGACGGACACGGAGGGCTAGCGCATCGACGAAGAGGGGGTAAATGACAATGTTCTGCTGTCCTAGCGAGGTGGCCATCCACGAGGAGGTCAAAAATTCCTTCTTTTTTCGTAAAAATCCGTGAATGTAAAACTCTAGCAGCTCCACCGCCCGTTTGTAATGTAGTTTCGGTGTGTGAACGCGCAGTAGATAGGTAGGAGACCACTGATGATCGCCGGCGATGAGGGTAGGGGCTAATATCTGAGGATTAAACACAATCTCTTCTCCCGGTAACTTTTGCAGCTGCTGAAGGTTGGTGACATCCACCTGTTGATTGGTGGGGAGTAGGTTGACGGCGCCTTCCACAAAGAAGTTGGATTTTTTATCTTCCGTCTTTTTGTTTTCGGCAACCATCGCGTCTACCTTTTCTTCACCAACGATGGCTGTGAGAGACTCCAATTGGGCTTTTTTCAGTTCCTCTTCTTTCTGCTGTTCCAGTGCGCTACTTTCAGCGGTAAGAAACTGTACAGTGTTCTCCAATCCATCAGGGACGTTACCCCGCCGGAGGGCGCTGAGCTGTTCGGCGTAGAGTAGATTACTTCTCTGACGCATCACCGTCTGCAGCTTCATCATGGCGAAGAACCGCCGGAAGAGCGGCGAGGTAATGAGCGGTTGGGCGTTGACGGCCCCTAATTGCAAAAAGTCACCACACAGAATAATTTGAACGCCACCAAACGGTAAATCGACCCCATTCGCACGACGTAACTGTGCGTCAAACCGTTCAAAGATATCGCGACTTAACATACTGACTTCATCGATGATGACCACGTCGTACGCCGCTAGTTCTTTTCGGCGTATGAACTCGCCCAGCACATTGATTCCAAAACAATGGTGTAAGGTACACCCGCCGAGGTGAGAGGCGGCGATACCAGTGGTAGCGGTCATGGCCACGGTGAGCCCTTCCCGCAACAACTGCTGTCGCAACACACGCAGTAGCACCGACTTCCCAGTGCCAGCGCCACCACCAATGTACGTGTGGTATCCCTGCAGCGCGAACTGCACCACCTCCTGCTGCTCGGGATTGAGATCGTGCAAGTTGTACAACTTACTTTCTTCCGCGATTTCCATCCGTTGTGTTGGACTGACGGCCCCCACGACACCGGTCTGTCGGCGGAATTGGGAGTTCTTGTAGTGCATCTTGAGCAACTCCTCGACCCGTGCCACGGTGTCCTTACTTTCCTCCTCGGTAACACTTCTTAGCAGTCGACTGATCTGTTGGTAGAGGGCTCCTCGTGTCCAGGAGGCTGGCCACGCCACACGGCCGGCCCGTAGTTCCGCCCCCAGCAGCAACAGCTGCGCCGGGTCGGTGACCCTGAGCTCCCGTGACTCGTAATCTACCCCCACACCAATCATGGCGAGGGAGACCACACTGGGGGAGGAGGCCTTGGCGACACGCTTCGTGAACACATTGTACACCAGCACATCATCCTTATCCTCCTCCGTCGGCTTATCGTGGCTGTCCTCGCGGTCTGTTTCTGTTGTGGCGCTGGGCACCGCGACGTTATCCTCCTCGGGGGAGAGATTGTACTCCTCCACGGTAGCGGTGTCAAGGGAACTGTCCTCTGCTGCATGCTGCTCCTGCTCGGTGGTGGTTGTTGCTTCCTGCGTAGCATCTGTGCCAGCATCCATTGTATTCTCCTCTACAGTAGTCTCTGTCTGGCTGCCTTCCTCCCCTTCCTTCATCACTTTGGCTTCCGTCATCAGTCGCTTCATTTTATTTCGTTCCTGCTGCAATCCCTCTGGATAGAAGAAGGGCTTCTCCCCACCGGTGACCACTACCTCTGGCGGCCTTGTCAGTTCCTGCAGGACGTCCTCGGCGATGAGAGGGGCGTTGTAGTCCTGCGCCAACCACGTCACAGGGTCAATGTGCGATACCTTTGTGGTGTACGTGAAGGCAGGCGTCGGTAACTCATGAGAGGAAAAAGGGGAATAGCCGCCCTCCTGTAATTCAGTGTCCGTCCATTCTTTTTCCTCCACTGTGTCGCTATTTTCATCGATCCGATTTTCCGTGTTTCCTTCGTATAGAGGGACGAGTGCGTCCGTCAAAGAGGAATCCAACCTCTCCACAGGAGAAACAAAACTGTTGTCATTATTATTATTATTAGAAAGGGAATAACCTTCCGCTACATGGTCACTTGTCTTCTCTCCGAGAGACAGTTCTGGCTTCCATGCTGAAAATTGATGCTGGCTGTGCATATTCTTCAGCCGGAATAGTAACGGAATATATTCTTCCTTTTTCTGATAAGGATGATTACTATCTGTATCACTCGCGTCATTTTGATTCATCGTTGAAGTGGGATGACTCGCTGTCCTTGCACTATCCGAGACCCAAGCGGTGGATACCCTCGCCCACTCCGGTATAGCAGCCGACTGATGCCGCTGACGTCTCTCCTCCAAGATGCGTGAAAGGATGGATTCTCCTTTTTTGTGATGGTCATGATCGTCCGGAGGGGAGTGCGTAAAACGCCTACTACTATACAAGGGGTTAAGGGTACTCGTGCCCACACAGCGCGATGACGAAGTGGTGGCTATCGCTCGTGAAAGATTTTGACGCAAGTACCGTCGTAGTAATGCATTCTCCAAGTCTCTCATGGGCTAAAAGGACGAACAATTTTTATTTTTATTATATATTTCAAGCAAAAAAAGGGATAAATGATAATATAAAAATGAGTGTGTTCTATGATTTTTTATTTATTTTATTGTATGTATGCTTGTTTCTTTTTTTTAAAAGGCTCTTTGAGCCTCTCCGAAGAGAGTGAAAGAAAGATCACCAAAAATTTGCCCCAAAATGTTTATTTTTTTATAAAAAGGTTTATTAGTTTTCTTAAAATTTTTTCTTATTGTATGAAACTAAAGAATGCCATTATTGCTGTATAAATGCAAAAACGACCCTTTTCCTTTTTTGGTGGCTTTAAAAAAAAAAAAAAAAGGAGAGGAAGTTTTTTTGCGGACACATCATATGACACATGCCTATATCATTGATGAACATCCCTCACTTTTTTTTTTTCCCAAAAAATAACATTGATAATTGTAAATTTATTTTACTTTTCTTTATTCGAATACTCCACGAGTGTTTTGAATTTCTCCGCACTTAACAACAACTGTTCCACCTCAATCACGTTGGCGTACAGTTTCGGTAACCAACCAGACGGCTCTGCACAGCTATAGTGCATTACCATCGTCTGGGGTACCCCCTCCTTCTTGCTGGGGATCTCATAACACAACACCCCGCGGCGGTGGACGTGGCACCGCTCGTAGTCCATTAAGGGCGGCACAATCTCTCTCTTCTTTTTGGGCTTTTTGGTGGTGTTTTTCGTCTTTCCTGCTTGTACGGTTTCCCCGTCGTCTAGCGTCGGGTCCTCCTCCACTCGTACACACATTCTCGTGTCGTTGGGCAACTCCCGCAGTAGGTCCATCTCAGCCGACTGAGTGGCATCGAACAAGTGCTCCCGTAGACTCTTCGCCGTGAAGAAGTACGGGCCATGCTCCTTCGTAATCGCATCTCTGGCCACCGCGCCGAACTTTCCTCGGAAGGCGGTGTGGTAGACGCCGCTGCCTGTCCCGCGTACCTCTCCCACCTGCTTGAGCACGGTGGATACGGGGGGCGATACATTGACGGAGGTAACCCCCGTGAGGGCGGCCTCCTCCTCATCACTGGACTCCTCCTCCACCGTGGCGAGCAGTTCTGCGACAGGGATCTGTGACCCCAGCGGCACCCGTGACTCCACCGCGTCATTGTAGACGGTGACGGCGGAGTTCCGGCTGAGGGTCCGCATGACGTGGAAGAAGTTGCAGGAGACGACCACCTGGGCACAGAAGACCGACACGTGGGGGGTGCCGTCCCAGATGCCTGGCACCGTCCGTGTGCACTCCATCACCCGCACGCCGCCCCTCGTCTTCCGCAGTCGCCACAGGTTAGACTGCAGGGCGTCACGGACGACGGTCTGACACACCGTTGGGAGCGGTAGTGTGCTCATGAAGCGGAGGGAGCGCTGTCGCTTGATCATGCCATCCCCTTGGTCACGCTCGGGGCTCACCCCGTTGCGTGCTCCCATCGCCGGCAGTTCCAAGGTGTCGTCCCCTGGATCCACGTTTTCCTCCTCCTCGGCTGGGAGGTCGGTGAAGGGCTGACGGCAGAAGAAGGGTTGGAAGCCGCTGGCGTTACTAAAGTCTGCAATCTGACTGGGCTGATAGCCGGTCGCCTCGAGCAGATAGGCGAGGCAGTGGGTGCTGGCCTCGCCCATGATGAGCCGCTGCTCCTCCAGAAACTTGGAGCGGGTGACGCCGGAGTAGCTGCGGTAGAGGCAGAGGGTGAGGGACCCATCCGCCTCCTCCAGTCCTAGCAGGAGAGAGGTGGCCGCGATCTTGGTCGGCTCCTCCTTGGAGGTGGGCGAGCGGCCCTTCCCCTCCGCTGCCTCCTCGACATAAGGCGCGCTAAACGACTCTGGGCATGGGATGGCACACTGCAGGAAGGCTCGGAGGTTACCGTGTCCCTTCCGCCGTCCCTCCGCCGCTGGGGGCCGCGGGGTGATGTCGCTAATGTTCAGCGCCTTCTGCTGCTCGCTGTTGAGCACGACGGCAGGGATGACGAACTGGTCGAGGTCGCTAGACGGTACACCCCACATGGAGGACCGCCGCTGATAGCGCACCACGTACAAGTTGTAATCTAACTTCTTTAATATCTGTCGAGACTGCAGGAGGGTGTCCCAGGTGTAGAGGTTGGAGCTGTGCAGCTCGTCGAACTGACCGTCCACGTCGTCGAGCAACACCGCCTGCATCGTGCCCACATTGGCCAAAGGGACGTTCACGGAGTAACGGATGGAGTGGACGGTGTCGTTGTTGGAGTAGCGGTGCTCACAGCGCACCTTCTCCCCTAGCACGACAGGAGTCCATCCCGTCGCGACGGAGAGGTCCCGCAGCGGGCGGAGTAGAATAAGCGGATATGGCGCCCCAAAGTTGCGCAGCTGATCCACCATACTCTTCTCGGACTCCGACAGCTCCGGTCGCACGTAGCGGTGGGAGGGGTTGTCAATGTGCGGGTGAATGTTGCGCTGAGTGGAGGCTAATAAGTTGGTGATGGCCTTGCGGGAGAGTGGGCGGCGATTGACGACGGGCGGTTTGAGCACCTGCCGGACCCCGCACAGGAGAAGCGCGGCGCCTACTACCTTACCCACCACGGCGTCCGCCACCGCGAGGAGGTCCACCGACCGTGGGAGAATGAGATTAAAGAGAGCAAACAACAACACCGCCACAAAGAGTACTTTGGCGAGAAACGTCCCCATAAAGTTACCCACGCGTGTCACCAGTGGGTCCTCCGGCTTCACCGGCTCTTCCTCCTCTTCCCCCACACTGACGTCACTTTCTTGCTTGAAAGGGTTGACCTTTGTTTCGGGTTCTTCCTCCTTCAAATGACCTAGTTTACTAAATAATTTTGAAAAGGTTTCCAAGTGTCGCTGATCGCGCTTCTTGGTTCGCTTGTCCACGGCACGGCGACGCTGCAGTAATGAGAGCGGTAGTGCCTCCGCGAGTAGAATGACGAGCGCCTGATTCCAGGGGAACGCAAAACACACCATAATCATTAGAATAGTGACGTGCGGACTAGACCACGCCCAGACGTCAATATGACGCAGCAGGATGATATCAAATATGTCAGAGGTATAAAAGTAAACCCCTGTCACCTTGTTGGCTGGCTCCTCCTCCAGCTCCGCCAGGAATGTATCGTCCCTCGTCGGTGCCCCGGACACCTCGGGCGTGGTATCGAGCGAGTCGTCCACTGATAATCGTCTGTCGCGTGAGACTAGTAAGGCCGCGTCTCGCACGGACGCCGACGGGGAAAGTGGTTTCTTCCCACCGTCTTCTTCGTCCAGCATATTCTCGGTGGTAGTCTCCACATACTCCGCCTCTCGTTCCACTTCCAGCTGCTCCTTGATCACCTGCACCACCTCGGACCACTCCTCGCGGGTGAGGGCGTCGTCGCTGCTGCCCGCCGTCCGTGAGGTGCGGGTGCGACGCTTCATGGCGCTGTCGGTGCGCTGCCCGACGGTCTGCCAGCCTTTCATCACCCACCCCCAGTCTTCTAGTATGGTCGCCAGGGAGGAGGCCACCGCCACCACGAAACGCTTGTTGCCAGACCCCGCGGAGGAGGGGAGGCCGGTGGTACTACTCTTGGCACTCAACTTTTCGGTCAGGGATAAAAAGTCGATTGGGCAGTGAGAGAAAATGATACGAAACGGTTTTTCTGCGGGTGCGAAACTAATCACGCTGGGACGGCGGGCGGCTGCGGTGCGCTCCTGGACACAGAAGGCACCGTAACCGGTCGCAATGTTCTGCCAATTACGGAAGGAGGATGACGGGGCTGGATTCTCCAAGATCGTCATCCTTCACTTTTTTTTCTTTTTTTTGGAAATAAACTACGAAAAATAGAGTACTAGTGCTAATAGTAGGATACTACCGAGAGGAAAGGCAGAGAATGAATCTATGGTTCTGTCTGTAGTTGATACAATTTCGTTTTTCCAATGTGATTTCTTTCTTGTTTTTGGTGCCTTTTTTTTTTTTTGAAGCATCTCATATTTAGTTTTAGTTTACATGTGTTTTTCTTTTTATTTCTCAATTTCCTTCGCCGGGGTTATCTTCCTTCACTGCATTCTTCGTTGCATTCAGCAGCGGCGCCAGCTGATCAATCTTGCTAGAGAGTGGTCGCAGCAGGGAGCGACGGAGAAAGGTGTGCAGTCGTTTACCAAACGGCACCAACGGGTTCGGCTGTTTAAAGTTGCACAAGACGCACAATATTTGGACGAACCCATCGAACAGTAACACTTTTACATCGCTGCGACGACTGGTCTCGGATTGGGTGACAGAGGTCGTCTCCACGGAGGGTGGCACGATGCTGACGGACCGCTGCGTTCGTTTCCCATCCCTCGGCCTGGCGTCTGCTTCCCTTCTCGCCGCAATGGACTGCTCCTCCGATACCTTCCGTGTCACACAGAACTGAAGAAACAGCTCCGACAGGAGATACTGAGAGATCTCGGTGCTCGTGAGCATTGCATCCCGCAGCACGTGCAAGAGGTCGTCTCGCTCCATGCTGGCACAGCCGTAGAGGTCTCTGCTGTAGGCCTGGAAGGTGAGGAGCAGAAGAGGGGTGTGCACCAGTAGGGTCTGCTGCGCCTCCGCCCCTCGTATGAGCTCATTCACGACGTGGTTGGCATCCACCTGGTCCGCCTTCATCTGACGCTTCACATAGGCGGACAGTAGTTGCTCCATCGCCTCTCCAATAAAGTACACCTTCTTGACTTCCGCCTTCTTCGTCGGCTCCGTTGGGGACGGCACACGCTCTTCCTGTTCCTCGTCCTTTGTTTCATCAGGGCTGGCGGTTCCCTGCTGGGTGACAAACGCAAAGGTCTGTAATCTTCGATAGGGACGACGACGGCGCCGGGCTCTGGGTAGAGAAAGTCGGCCAACACAAACATGGCAGTGAGGAAGGCAGGGAACACCATCTGCATATTGACAGCCGCGAGTGGAATCGTGGAGGAGGCGTTGCTGGAGTGCGAGGACAGGGTACGCTCGTGCTCGGAGTGGATGGGGGAGAAAGCGCTCTCGTTGTGTCGCTGCTGTCGCTCCACGCCGCGGAAAGAGGCGACGGCATCCTGGAAGATGGAGGTCACATCCTCCAGTCCTAGGAGAGCACCCTCGGGCTCCTCGAGATCGAGGTCAAGAGAAAAGACACCGAGGTCGGAGCAGAGGAGGCGCCAGCCGCCGAGGTCGATGACGGGGAGACCTTTCTCCGCCGACATGTAACTCCAGCGGAGGAAGAGCCGAAGAATGTCCTCCCCAAAGTCGCGCAAGACACGCATGACGGTGTACGTACTGCGGGAGAGAATGGCCGTGACCGAAATCGGCGAATCACCCTCCGTCTCCTCCGTATCGAATTGCAGCTTCACGGTGTTCAAGACGTCATTGTCCATCAGCGGAGGGGAGTTGAGCATGTGCTCGGCGCTAATCTTACCCTCCTTCACGTGCTGCACAATCGTCATCACCCGCCGGCGTAGTCGCTCCAGGATGTCGGGCGAGGTGAGCGTCGCAATCCACATGTTATTCCGCTCCAGGCCGACCTGCATCGCAGCAGGGGAGGAGCGGGGTCCGGTGAAGACGCCCCGACTGAGGCCAGTGAAGGTGGGAACGGGGACAAGACAGCTGACGGTGATGTGCCACCGGTGCAGCTCCAGCGAGCGATGAAGGGCGATACCCAGGGAGCCCAGCAGACTGGCCAACTCTGGCGAGTCAAACGCGTCGGACGGCCAAAAGTTGCCGCGGAGCAAGAAAGGGTGCGCACTGCTACCAAAGACGGGCAGACAGCGCTCCCGGAAGAGCTGCCACGGGGTCTTGTCTTCGTCCTGTAGCTGGGTGAGCACTTCATCCTTGACGGTGACGACGGGTGCCCCTTGCGAGGTCTGCTTGTGCTCTCCTTTACTCAGCAAGTGCAGGATGAGCGCCTTCTCCATCTCGGCGCTCTGTCGTGCCTTATGGTTAAACGGGTGTGCAAAGCGCACGTACAGAAGGGAGATGAAGGTGACAATTGCCGATCGCTCTCCTTCCACCAGCGCTAGTGGGTCAATAATCTCTTGTAAGAGGAGCGGCGTGGAGGCTGGCGGGAGGGATAGCCCTGTGCGTTCACTGACCTCACGGTAGGCGTTCGCACGGCGTGCCTCTAGCGCCTCGCTGGGCGGTACCTCCGCGTACGTCATCAGCTCCGTTCCGAAGCCCATTAGCAGCATCATTCGCTCTCTCGGAGGGGTCTCCAGCAAGTCCCCGAAGCACTCCGGGTACGTTGGGAAGGGGGCGTCCAACTGCACTTTTTGCTTATCCAACAACTGCTGTCGTCGCTCATTGTAGTCCTCCGTGACCTCTCCCATTTCTTGTTTATTCAGCAGTAGCGCCGCCCCGGCAGAACTCTCCGTGGTGTGCCGCTGCAGGTACCGTGGGAGCGCCAGATAGAAGAGCAATCGACTCAACAACACACCACTCCTGAACTCTTCAGAAAAGGCGGACACCCGCACGGAGAGGGCGCCACCTTTCAAGTCGTCGAGGGACTGCAAGTCCTCCAAACAGCTGTTGGCCCAGTCTTGCAAGATGACAAGCGGGTCCGGCAGCGGGTAGATGGAGTGAAGGACGATGGGGGCGAGCTCGCCGTAGAGTCGCTCCTCATCGGCCTCTAGCGTCTCCTGCGCCTGCGCCTCGTCGCCGAGGTTGTACTCGACGTCGTCCTCACTATCCAACTCCACTCCTCTCGCGCGTGCAGCCGCCACACCAGCCCCGGCGGCGGGGGTAGCGGAGTTGCCTCGGAGGTCCTTCGCCACTCGTCGGTTGTCTTTTCCTTCCGACACCTGTGTCGAGGAGTGGCAGAACTCCCCCATCACGCGCATCACCGTACGCTGCCAAGGACGGTTGCGGTGGGCGCGTATTCTACTCTTCAGCTGGACAATACGCCTATCCCGGTCATTGAGCTGCAGTTGCTTCTCCTGGACGAGGTTGCAGTAGTACAGCTTCTCCTCCACCGTCTTGAGCAGGTCACTCTCCAAGGTGCGGTTGCGCTCCTGGAAGCCATTTCGTTCTCGCTCCAGTTTGGAGAGCATTTTAGACTGAATCGACAGTTCATCCCGTAAGTTGGTGCAGACACTTTCCATTTCTTTCAGTTTGCTGAGCATTTCTTCAAAGGTGCCTTTCCCGTCTGTCTCCGGTACGCCACCGCCGCCAGGGGTCGTGCTGCGCAGCACAGGGATACTGCTACTAGTATCATTACCCCTTGCGTCGTCTTCTGTTTTTCCGTCTTTGGTCTTTTTCGCGTGGGAGGATGATTCAATAATTTTGGTCGCCAAGAATTTAGTCCGATCAAAGTTAAACTCTCCCTCCTTTGTGGTGTTCGTCGCGAGGGGAATGTCGTTAATCTTTGCCGTGATATCTGATTTTTGCACAAAGTTGTGGTACTGTTGCTGAATATTGTCCAAGTACTTTTGGCTCGCATTCACCCGGGTGATGTGCCGCCACGCGTTGAAGACGGTGTGCACTTGCATTCTGCGCTTCATTTGGCGGAGGGACTGCCCCAACCGCTCATACTGCTTCTCCTTCGTGCGTCTATCCAGCACACTCTGTCGCCAGGAGCGGAGCGCCCACTGCTTCAGCACAAACTCATAATAGGCGCAATCCTCCTTACTTCGCTCGATCCCCCTCTCCGCCCGGTCCACCTCCTCCACCTGCAGTGGGAGAGACGCGAACAGACTGATCTGCTCGGTGAGGGTGTTGAGCTGGGGCAGCACGGTGGAGAAGGAGGCGTAATTGCGGTAAATGTGCGGCAAAATGTAGTGATGAAGGAGCTGGGTCACAAAACTCATCCCCGGGACGACACTCTTTAGTTGGTCCAACACGCGGCACAAGACCGACGACGCGACGGCGGTTTCCAGTTGCAGAAGTGGGGTGAGCACGCGCTCCCGTGGGAGTGAGATGACGGACGGAAGAAGGGAGGTGCTGCTGTTGCCAGAGGTCGTGCTGTTCTGTACATCGCGGGTGACCTCGGTGAGCATTTGCTGCTCGGTTTCAATGTAGTACTGAATATAATGCTCCTTGGCCTTTTCCGCCAGCTGGGTGGCTTCCTCCTGCGCAAACACAAAGTCCTTATCGCTCTCGTACGTGGACGGGCTGCGCTGCTCGGTGACAGGGAGGGCGGGGGTCCCTCTCTGGTCAATCTGTCGCTGTTCAATGAGGTGTTGATCATTGTGATAGGTGAGTAGGACTACCGTCTTCTGATGCAGCAACAGGCGCAGCGCCTGGAAGAGGGATTCCATCTGCTTTAGAGGCACATTCACACTACGACCACTGGTCTCCCCTATATTACCACTGTTGACGGTGTTGGTGGTGCCACCGGCGGCAAACGTCCTCGTTTTAGGATTAACCGCGACCCCGCTGGTGGTGGAGTGGGCGTACTGCTGCATCCAATATCCCTCTTCCTTGGTCACTAGCTCCTTCACGCCGTCCTCCAGCGGGCCTCGCAGGGCACTGTCGAGAGCGAGCCGATCCTTCTCTCCCATCCTTGCCGCCTCTCGCGTCACCCACCACCGGAACAGGACGCGGTTGCGCTTCTGCTCCTGGTACTGCAGCTCCTTTCCTTCCCGTTGGGTGAGCATCTCTAGGCCACTGTAGTCCGCTGCCACCGCCGCTCCTAGGGAGGGGGTGTGTATCGACGTGAGTGGAGCACGCGGGGCGCGACTGACACTGGTGGGGTTCTCTCCTACAAATAAAGGCGCCGTGTTGGACTTTTTCGACCGCGTCAGCTGTAATAAATTCATGGCAGCATTCTCACTGGCAATTTTACGGTTTTCAGCCGCAATGTCGTTGACTAACTTTTCATTGGCGTTGCTCTCCTGACTACCAGTGGGGTTCCTCGGAAAGGAAGGGGCACCGAATGTGCGGGTGGGTAAGGTAACGGCGTGGGCAGCTGGTTTACTAGTGTCGCGTTTCGTATTATTTATACTTTCTACCGCACGGCCACCGCCACCTCGACTATTATGACTACTGGTGTTATTGCGGTTTGCATCGTCTACGACGGTGTAGGTGGAAGAAAAGCGAAACTTGTTATCCTCAAATATGCCTCCCTGGTGCGACGGCGCACCTTTCTGCTTCCGTGGTCCACTCATAGTGGGAGAATACTAAACAAAAAAGTATATGTTTTACTTTTTTTTTATTGTTTCTTAATTACAGTCATACAAAAAAGAAATGAGAACAAGAGCGCTTTAACATGGGTGGGAGCGTGATAATAGTAAAACTTGATTCAAGCACATAATCTTTTTTTTTTCTTTTTTTGTTGAACCAAAACAGTATGACTGTACAAACAATTCCATCGCAACACCCGTTACACATAAATCGTCTTCCCAAAGAAGCCCAATCCCCGCTGGAGGAATATATAAAGCACAACAAGGATAAACACCAACCACGACAGCCGAAGCACCACATCCTCGCGAGACTGCACATTTAGCAAATGTTTCACCGCCACCTGCGCCATGTCAAGCGCCCCTGTCACACGGTTGAGTTGATCATTGAGCGTTTTTATTTTTTCCGACCCACTCGACAAGTGATCCACCGCCCCTTGCACCTTCTGCACCTCCAACTGTAGTAAGGCACGACTCTGTAGGAGGGAACGAAGGGCGGCGGCGGTATCGGCGGCAGTATCGGTGCTCTGACCGCCGTCGGTCTCCACTAGCGAGGTGACACGCAGCACTAGTCGCTGGAGGGCCGCCCGCTGCCGCTCTAATGCCTCTTGCACAGGGATCGTCTGAGCGCTGTCGTCCGTGTCCGGTCGGTTGGACTCCATAAGAGCCCGACGGCTCTTTTGAAGGATTGCTAAGGTACGCTCTGCTTGAGCGGCTGCCAGACACAGCGCACCACGAGCGGCGCCCCCATCTTCCTCTCCTTTACTCTGCAGGAAACGGGCCTCCGCGTCGAGTACCTCTTTTTCCACTAGGGCACCTTTTTCTATTAATTGCTGGATTCTTGCGTGTAGGGCCGTACCGCCGGTATCCCTTGTTTGGAAAGGTTTTTCCATTGTTCTAACTCTTCTGTAAATAGAAGCAAGAAAAATGAGTAATATTGCTCCTTTTGTTATGAACATCAAAACAGAAAAAAAAAAAGGGAAAACGACTCCGAATTTTTTTTTTTTTTTTACATGGTAGTGAAATACGGTACAGTTTGTTTTTCGTTTGTTTTTTTCGGTGAGAACCAAAATTCTATGCGAGTTACTCTATTAACTGTGAGGAGAGAGAGAGGCAAGCACTCCCAACGACACTGTCATCCTTTTTTTTTTTTTTAAATGTCCGACACGGAGAATGTGTGAATGAGAAAGTCCATCGCGGAGTCGCCTAACAGAATAGTCTTCTCCATATAACTGTTTCGTCTAACACTATTATTATTATTATTATTATGACTGGAAAAGCGGACGACTCTCTCTGGTGAGGTGGAGAGGGAACTGACATCCCCTGAACTGAGTCCTTCGGTATGGCTGTTCTCTAAAAAGGAGATTTTTTTCTTGTTCAAGTTGCTTCTCTCCGCCGGAAGGTATTCCTCTTCCTTTTCCTGAAGATCAAACGTGACGCTTTGTTGCTTCTTTTCACTTTTCGGATTTTTGTTGGAAATTAAACTATCGTGTGCGCGTTCCTTTGCGATAGGGGACACAAATGGCTCTTCCATATTATTATTATTTTGCATTTTCTGAACGTACTCCGCTAACCTTTCCTCTACCCGCCGGTCAATGTAGGCCTGTAATCGATCTTCCACCTCACTCATGTACATGGCGGTGGTACCCTCAATGTACCCTTGAATGTTGTGGAGCAGGTTCGGCGTCTCATTATTCTTATTAGTGTTATCATTTCTATCCGTCTGTTCCTCTTTCGATGGCTGACGGCGGGAGAGGATTTCACGCCGTAGTCGCTCTAACTCTTCTTTTTGTTGTTGCACGTGACTGGTGAGGTCGGTAATGAGATCTTCGTACTGTTGACGTAGGGCATCCTCCACGGCTGTGGTCATGGTAGATAATAAATGACTGTAGGATGAATACAGAGACAAAACTATTGTTCTGTTGTCAAGAAACAACGACGAGGTAATGTTACAGATGATATTGGGCTAATAGAATGACAATAAAAGAGAGAAAGTAGTTCGTTGTGGGAGGCAATATACTCAGAGAATGACGACACTATCATCAAGAACATTTAACAAATAGACAAACCATCATCACTTCTGACGTGTTATGTGTATTCTTATTAATATTACAAAATTGATGTAAAGAGATTTTTTTTTTTATAAACCACCGTAACGTTCTCCCCTTAGTGTACCGCCAGGAAGTGCGTGGAGACACCGAACTTGTACACCTGATCCCGCGTATAACCCATATCCTTGAGGAACCCTGTATACCGGTAGGGCCACCCTTGCCAGTAGTAGTAGTTGGAAATAGGGCTCGTGCGGCCGCAGACATACGTCAGCATCGACTGAGGACCGCACACACACATGTAAGGTCTCCTGGCCTGCACCACATCCTTCTCATCCTCCCCCTTTATCTGCTTCGTGATGATTGGCGGTGGCATCGTCGCCTCGACGGTACTGCTGTCAATGTTTCCTAAAAAGGTGTTTTCCCCCAACACAAAACCGTCTTCCTTCTTTTTCCCACCGAGCGACAGGACATTGTAACTGACTCTTATCCGTTCCTTATTGCGCTCGATAAACTTATCAAAGTACTCTTTTTTAAAGGGTATTCCATTGGCCGTAAAGTGACAGTACAAAACCTTCAATTTGGTTTTATCTTCCTTATTTTTATCGATTACTTGCATCAGCTGGAGGGCGACGGAGGCACCGCTGGTGGTACAGATAAGGCCAAGCTCCCCTGCCGCGTTGGTCAGGTGCTTGCGGTAGTCAAACTCCTTCATCCACCGACCTAGATAGACGACATCGCCCAGCTGCAAACCGCGCAGCCTCGCGGACATACGACCAGGGTCACAATCCTTAATCGCAAACTCAATAAAGCCACGTTCGTTGGGGTGTGTGATAGGGGTGTACCACCGCTTGAGGGAGGAGAGCCCTCGCACCTGGCCGGACAGGATCTGCACAGAGCTGACGGGGTCGTAGCCGGCGTAGTCGTACGAGTTGGGAAGGGCGAAGCGGTACACATACACATCGCTCCCCTCTTGCCGGTCCTTCTCCAGCAAGGTGATGGGGACTGGCCGACTGAAGAGGGACCACCGCTTCGCCAGCGGCTTCTCCTCCTGTCGGGTGGCTATCCTACTCCACAGGGCGTAACTCAATATCCCTGTCACACCCACCACCGCCGCCAGACGCAGGATGTAGCCTTTATTGATGTCGTTGAGTGCCTCTGCGATGAGCTCTGGGGTATCTTGAAAGACATAGGACCACCGTTTGGGGGGCGTTGGTTTCTTCTTGGGGTCACTATACTTGCGGTGGGCGCCGCTCTCGTGGAAGGTGGAGTGCTCACCCCCTGGAGGGAGCTGCTCCCGCGTCTCCCACGGTTTGGGTGGCATGCACACAAGTACTCTATTTATTCTAGGTAGAGAAGGTGGGAGAAGGTTAGTTTTTGTGGTTTCCCCCGGGGTACCAATAAGCAAACGATAAAGATTCGTAAAACTCGAAATTATTGGAGTTAGCTTTTTTTTTTTTTTTAAAGTTTTCCATGGGAAATAATACTTTTTTTTTTTTTTTAAATGTTAAACCTACATACTATAGCGATGCTAGTTCTACCTACTACACAAACCATTCTTAAAAGGTCTGCTCTTTTTTTTATTACTACCTAATAATACTTCAATATACAAAAAAACAAAAGAAAAAGTTCATTTTTGTATGCCTTATAGTTTACCGTCCTTGGCAGCCTTTTCTATAAGTGGCTTCGCCGCCGCCGGGGGCACTATCTTCACACTACGGACCGTCTTGAGCACATTGCTGATCGCCTCCTTCAGGGGCGCCTCCTCCGCGTACAACCAGCGCTGCTTCTTGATGATTTCTACTATCGCCTCGGCCGCGTCCTTTCCGCCCTCGGCGACGACGACGACGTCCACCTCAGAGAGTGGGACCGCCGCCGGTCGGGGGACGTGCTGGGCGAGCTCATCCTTGGCGGGCGCCTTGAACAGCTGCCCCGCCGCGTAGGCCTGACTAGCGGCATCCTTCGTGTAGTTGTGGCGCTTCTTGAAGCCAAACCCAGACACGTGGCGGCGGCCATACATGCGGTGCGAGAGGGCGGTGGGCAGTCCTACGCGGGTGGGGAGTGGCTTCTGCACACGGTTGACATCTTCCTCGATGATGTCCATCGGACCTACGCTGCCGCTGTTGGGGGCGGAGACGACATCCCAGGCGCGGGTGAGGGCGCCGTCCGCCAGGCGATGGTGGCGGGAGCCGTAGAGGCGCGCCGACTGACGGATCTGATCCGCCTCTCCCTCCGTACCAGTGATGATGAGCGCCGCACTCTTTCCGTCCGCGGCGAGCACGGACTCTCCGGGGAGGGTGACGATGCCTTTATCGTCGGCGTAGAACCCCCAGCGAGCGCACAAGGTGGCGGTCGTGTCGAGCAGCAGGTCGCAGCTGCCCTCCCCGCCAATGATGCCCTTCATGGGAATACTGTACGGCTCTAGGGCGACGAAGCGGTTGTGCTTCAGGCTCATATCCGCTGGGCGAGGGCCGCCGAACTCCTCTACAATGCGGGGCGCCTCAAAGTCGTAGGCAGGCGCGTGGTAGACTAGCACGCCAGGGCGGCGCCACGCCCACTCGTCTATCGGTGACTGGGAGACGCGCTTGACTAGCATGATCTCCTGCTGCGCCACGTAGTTCTGCTTACGGATCGCAGCGAGGGAGAGGAAGTAGGCGTGGGAGGGGTTGTCGGTGATGACACGGTACGGGGTGCCGGTGGGGCCGCTGCCGAACACACCGTCCACTAGGTAGAAGCGGAGGCCCTGGCCGAGGTGGTACTGCACCTCCCTCAGCACACGCTTCCCGTGGAGGACGGACAGCTCCTTGTAGCCCTCGTTCATGGGGTTCTTGATACGACGGTGCATCTCGTGCTCCTTGGTGTGAGGGAAGGTGAGGCGCTGCAGCGGCTTCTCTCCCTCCTTCTTGGCGGTCCCAAAGTTCACTCTAAGTGCGCCCGTCTTCTTGTCTCGTGTCCCCCACGCGCGGCCACGCACCTCGAAGGGTCGCATGTTGTACTCTCCTGTCCCGTACGTGTAGCGCCAGACGTTGGACCACATGCCAGCGTTGGCGTAGTCGCCCACCTGAGACCAGTTCGACGCCAACGTGCTGCTGTTGGCATTCCACCACGGACCGGGATCCTCGTTCGTCTTGAGAAACAGCGACAGCGAGTCGTAACCCCACTCGTACATGCGGCGGAGAGGACTGTCATCCTTGCTCTGTCCCGCGGGTTGCACCTCGTGGCGGAAGACCGGTTTCCTGCGCTCCTCCTCTGCGTCGGGGTTGCAACAAATTTCATTGAGGATGGACATCTGACCAGCGCTCTGTCCAGCGGTGGGCTTCAGCGCCTCGGCCATGTTGGCGTACCGCACCGACCGTCGCTGGGTGAGCAGCGAGGAGGTGCATATACCTAAAGTGGAAACACGCATCATTTTTTTATTGGATCTTTTCACTATGATTCGTACAGATAAAGGCAACGTACGTGTATGCTACTAGTTCTTCAGAAACAAGAGATAAAGAGAGAAGCACAAGGTCTCCAAAGGAACAGAAGAAAAGACCAACACAATGCACACACACACACATTGGTTAATTCAATTCGACAGAAGCCGAGTTCTTTTATTTTTGATGTTTTGCCGTGTTGGGTAGATCAAGAACTGTGTTCAGTGATTTGCGAATTAAAAAAACAAAAGTAATAATAAAAAAACAAGCATTTATCCATTTTTTTTTTCTTCGTGAGAAAAAAGAAAATTCTATTGGCGGCAATCGGACCCGAACATAATAATAAAAAAAAAAAACCGCTGAATAATAATGAAAAACAAAAACAAATGAAAACAAAAGGGAGGGAGAAGCTTAGAAAAAGAGAAAAACGAACAGAAAAAAAAAAAAAGAAGAAAAAAAAGTTTTGGGTGTTAATTAGCACTATTCTTTCTGCTCCTCGCCTTCATAAATAGGTTCTTCACTTGCCTCGGTGGTGAGTTCGTTGCGAATGCGAGCACGCTCCTTCATGACCTTGATGCACAGATTGCGGTAGCGCAGGTGGGAGAACACGTTGGTGGCGAAGGCGGTGGCGGAGAGGCAGATGAGGATGATGATGGGGGTCTGCACACACTCGCGGCCCAGACAGACCAGATCGCTGCCCTGCTTCTCAGCCTCCTTCGCATACCACTCGCCGTACAGACCTCGGTTGAAGACGATACCAGCAATCGCCATGGCGAGGAAGCAAAAGTTGTAGTGCTTGGCGCTGTCCTTCGCGTAGATGGTACGAGTGGAGAGGACGATGGAGGCGTTGATGAAACCGTTACCGAGGGCAATCAGGATGAACGCAAACGGGAGTGCCTGGGCGGGAAGGACGAGGAAGAGGATCAGACTGAGAAGTACGGACACGGTTGGGGGAAACAGCGAGATGGTGATAGGAATGCGATCCTCCGCCTTTCGCTTCTGGGTCCAAATCTCAAACACGGACATCACCAAACGGCCCACGGCGCTACCGACACCGTTGAGGACGGTTAACAGGGAACGTAGCTCAGGGGAGATCTCGGACCCATGTAACGCGGAGAACACGTAGGCGGCGTTGAAGATAATGACGAACTCCGCACCGACAATCACAAAGAAGGACCAGAAGAGGGACCACAGTTCGGGGGTGAGGAGGTTGCGGAGGAAGGTACCTTGATACTGAGGGGCAATGTAGTCCACCTCCGTCTCCACTGGCTTCTCCACCTTCTCGATGGGTTCCGCGGACCCTTCGCCCTCTACACGATTGTCGGTTCCCTTCTCACCCATCTCGATCTGAGCAATGTGATCATCAATGTCGTCCTCGACGAAGTCCTCTTCCTGGGAGTTTTCTTGAGTGCGCTTACCCTTGCGAGTAAAGCAGCTGGGGACTGGGATCCATAACAGGAGGAAGATGACGAGAAGAATGGTAGCAACGATGGCAAAGGCGAGGGTGATCTTCTTGTCGGTGACGTAGTTGTAGGCGACCATGGCGGACTGGACAGGGAGGAAGATGATCAGAATGATGATTATCGTAAATCCCCACGCGAAACGCCACATCGGAGGCTTCTGACGAAGAAACTGCGCCTTTGTCTTCTCCCGTTTCTCCTTCTCTTCGGTTGAAAGTTTTTTCATTTCGTAGCCGGTCATGTGGTAGGCGGGCAGGCGGAGAAAGATGATGGCAAGGATGCCAACGACAATCGCGAACGCCATGAGGAAGAAGAAGTAGATGTCCGGCTTTTTACTGAAGTATCCAATGTACATGGTTCCCACGAGCGCTTGACCAAGGCCGGTGAACGTCTTGAGCAAAGCTGTGACCGGCCCCTTGTTGGACGGAAAGTAACTGATGGTGGACATGAGGGAGATGAGATCGAACTGGATGCAGCCGGCTCCCATGAGGGCGTTGAACACACTCAGACGGGCGACGGTTCCATGGATCTTGCCCATGAAACAGAGCGCCAGACAGACGGTACCGACGGGGAAGAAGATGATGGCCAGTACGGACACTGGGAGGGGACCAAAGTAGTCAAAGATGAAGGCGTACGGAAGGGCAAAGAACATAAAGACGATGCCAAGCGTGGCAATGGTGACCAACTCCCGTTGATTGAGTCCATATCTCTGCTGCATTGTACCGGAGATCAAGTTGAATGCATAGGAGAAAGAGGTGCAAATACAGCACAGGGCGCCGATTGCAATGAGAAGAAAACGATGCGACTCGTTAACACGCTTCTGTGGTCCGACATCCAGTGTCTCGACTTTGACGGCATCTGTGGCTTCCATGGGAATCTTTTTTTTTTTTTTAAAGTTTTGGTAACAAAGTGCAAGAATGATGTAAATAACCCTTGTCTAACGATACATTGATAAAGGTGGAAATTGAAAAGGAAGAGAGAGTGTATTATTGGTGATATGGCGGGTGTATCACCCAGAGACACAAAATATTGTGATGAGAAAACGGCGCAACAGTACTGCTTTTTTTTTTTTCTAGCGAATTGGGGTAATCAAGAACTGTGTTCAGTGATTTGCGAATTGAAATAATTAGAGATATATATAAAAAAGACTCTTATCTTTTTCTTCAACTCCCTCTTTTTTTTTTTTTTTAGGCGAAAAAAAAAAAAAAGCATGTCATGGAAACATTATACAACATGGGAGAAGAAAAAGAGTAAGAGTGCGCTTCATAATAGTTGTCCGGTGACAGCTAACTTAAAAAAAAAAAAAAAAAGGAAAACACGAAAATAGGGGAGGTGGGGTCGTTTTAAGAAAGAAAAAAGAAAAAAGAAAAAAAAGGTTGCTTGTATATAAAATATCATATCACTACTGTTTAGCCTCTTCATCTACAATAGGCTCTTCGGCTTCTTCGGCGGCAAGTTCATTGCGAATGCGAGCGCGCTCCTTCATGACCTTGGCGCACAGATTGCGGTAACGTAGGTGGGAGAACACGTTGGTGGCGAAGGCGGTGGCGGAGAGGCAGATGAGGATGATGATGGGGGTCTGCACACACTCGCGGCCCAGACAGACCAGATTGCTGCCCTGCTTCTCAGCCTCCTTCGCATACCACTCGCCGTACAGACCTCGGTTGAAGACAATACCAGCAAACGCCATGGCGAGGAAGCAAAAGTTGTAGTGCTTGGCGCTGTCCTTCGCGTAGATGGTACGAGTGGAGAGGACGATGGAGGCGTTGATGAAACCGTTACCGAGGGCAATCAGGATGAACGCAAACGGGAGTGCCTGGGCGGGAAGGACGAGGAAGAGGATCAGACTGATGAGCACCGTGACAGTGGGAGGAAACAGCGAGATGGTGATAGGGATACGATCCTCCGCCTTTCGCTTCTGGGTCCAAATCTCAAAGGCTGACATGATCAGGCGACCAACAGCACTACCGACACCGTTGAGGACGGTTAACAGGGAGCGCAGCTCGGGGGAGATCTCAGATCCTTGCAGGGCAGAAAAGATATAACCAGAGTTGAAGATGACCACGAACTCCGCGCCGACAATCACAAAGAAGGACCAGAAGAGGGACCACAGTTCGGGCGAAAGAAGGTTGCGGAGGAAGGTACCTTGATACTGAGGGGCAATGTAGTCCACCTCCGTCTCCACTGGCTTCTCCACCTTCTCGATGGGCTCCGCAGATCCTTCGCCCTCCGTTTGGTTGGCGGTTCCCTTCTCACCCATCTCGATCTGAGCAATGTGATCATCAATGTCGTCCTCGACGAAGTCCTCTTCCTGGGAGTTTTCTTGCGTGCGTTTACCCTTGCGAGTAAAGCAGCTGGGGATTGGGATCCATAACAGGAGGAAGATGATGAGCAGAATTGTGGATATAATGGCAAAGGCGAGCGTAATTTTCTTGTCGGTGACGTAGTTGTAGGCGACCATGGCGGACTGAACAGGAAGGAAAATCACCAAAATGAAAATGATGGTGAACCCCCAAACAAAGCGCCACATCGGAGGCTTCTGACGAAGAAACTGTGCCTTGGTCCTGCCGCGCTCCTCCTTCTCCTCGGGAGAGAGCTTCTTCATTTCATAACCAGTCAGGTGGTAGGCGGGCAGGCGGAGAAAGATGATGGCAAGGGTGCCAACGACAATTGCGAACGCCATGAGGAAGAAGAAGTAGATGTCCGCTTGCTTGCTGAAGTATCCAATGTACATGGTTCCCACGAGCGCTTGACCAAGGCCGGTGAACGTCTTGAGAAGCGCGGTAATGGGACCTTTGTTCACTGGGAAGTAGCTGATGGTGGACATGAGGGAGATGAGATCGAACTGGATGCAGCCGGCTCCCATGAGGGCGTTGAACACACTCAGACGGGCGACGGTTCCATGGATCTTGCCCATGAAACAGAGCGCCAGACAGACGGTACCGATAGGAAAGAAGATGATGGCCAGTACGGACACTGGGAGAGGACCAAAGTAGTCAAAGATGAAGGCGTACGGAAGGGCGAAATACATGAACACAATACCAACCGTGGCAATGGTGACCAAGTCACGCTGGCTGAGTGTATATCTCGTCTGCATTGTGCCGGAGATCAAGTTGAATGCATAGGAGAAAGAGGTGCAAATACAGCACAGGGCGCCGATCACAATGAGAAGAAAACGATGGGACTCGTTAATACGCTTCTGTGGTCCGACATCCAGTGTCTCGACTTTGACGGCATCTGTGGTTTCCATGGGAATAGCTGGTTTTGTTTGTTTGTAGATTTAATGAGTGAAACAGAAAAGTGATATAAACAACCTTTTTTTCTGAAAAAAATAAAAAATGAGTGGAGAGATAATCGGGAATAGTAGGAACCAAAAAAAGTATTTGTATTGTTTATTTCAGGGGTAAGGGAGTATCTCAATTTAACCTTTGATGTGACTTTCAAATTCGTAACAAAAAGACATTATATATGATACATTTTTTTTTTTTTAAGATTGGTATTTACTCAGAAAGTTTACATTTCGTTTTTTTTTTTTTTTGTTTGCTCTCAAAGATTTGCATTACACCATAATAAAACGTTCAACTCAGGCACATACACTCGAATAAAAGAATAATAACAATAAAAAAAAGAGTTTAATAATATTAGTGGAAAAAGCGAAATGTGCACCTGAAAACATGTGAAAACAATATCTACAACACCGCAAAAAAAAAAAAAAAAAACATAATAAAATAAAAAAAAAGCAATGAATGAATGAATGGACGTGAAAAATGATCATATTAAAAAAGAAAAGACTTTACAAAAAACAGTGACGATCGGGGGTCGACATCACACTCTCCATCAATGGTTAATATATCAATAACTTTCATTCTTCCTTACGTCAGTTTCAGCTTGACAGCGTCCATGAGGGCCTGCGCACGACGGTTGCGACCGTCGAAGTCGTTACTTTCTAAGCTAATCTGACTTTGACTAATGGACGGGTTGTGCCACGGGTTCAACTTGCCGCCGATGGTGGCTGGGGTGCGTACATTGGGGAGCAGTGGCGTACCGGTGCTCGCCTGCCGTACCAGCACTGGCCCCCCTCGCACCGCAGAGTTCCCACCACTGCCAGTGTCCGCTGCTCGTCCCTTCTGATGTACATTGGAGTAGCTGCAGCGCACACTATCCTCCCCCATCTCCTTCCCGAACGTCACAAAACTGTTCTCTACATTTCTCTTCGGGTGCATCTCGTCGTTATTGTACATGGTGCCCAGCATGGAGGTGAGCACCGCGTCGTCCTCGTTTGTCATCTTGATGGTGCTGAACTTGATATCCAAATTCTTGGTGGGTATACTCTTCGTGCTGGGGATGGCCCGGACCGACTTGATTTGCTTCTCCTCCATCTCTTTCAACATTTTGCGCACCGTGCGCATATCCGCCCGACGGTGTTGGTTGGGGTGTGTCATGGCAGACAGCACGGGCACCCACTCCGCTGGCACGGAGGAGGGAAGCTGAAATCCTTTCGTCAGCACGGAGCGGATTTGATTCAGGGAATGAAACGGAATCTCACCAGTAAGAAGAGAAAGAAACGTGATGCCGAGGGACCACACGTCGAGTGCGTACACATTGACCATCTTACGCTTTTCAATCTCCGCCGGGGGCCCTAGCGCCTCCAAGTCCTCCCGCCTTGCGTACAGCTCTGGGGGCATGAAGAGCGGCGTGCCTTGATAGCCACAGTTTTCTATCGTCGGTGTGGGACTACCGTCTTCGATAATCTCCGCTACCCCAAAGTCTGCTAGAAATGCCTCATTCTTCGTCGAGAGTAGAATATTCTCCGGTTTGATATCGCGGTGGACAATGTGCTGACGATGCACAAAGTGAAGAGCAGAGCTGATCTGCACGGCGATGGGGAGTAGTTCCGCCGACTTGAAGGAGCGACTCAACTTACCGTTATTATCGATGGAGGCGACCGGTCCGTCGTCAACGTATTGCAGAATGAGAAATAGTTTATTATTGTGCGGGTCGTCAATGACTTCGTAGAGGGAGACAATGTGCTCGTGATGAATGCGACTCATGACTTCGATTTCTTTCTGTAGCGCCTGCAACTTTCGCGCCGCCTCGGAGCGTACTTTGCCGTTATACCCAATCGCGGCGTCGTCCCCGTTCTGTTCCTTCTCAATGTTACGTAGACTGGCTAAGACACTCTCCGACTGGGCGAGTTGGTACTTTTTCTCTTTTGGCTTCTGGATCACCTTGATGGCTACCTTATTATTGCGCGACATGCTGTATCCCATCAGCACCTTCGCGGAGGCCCCTCGCCCTACATCCTGAAATAACAGATAATCGTTGAGAAAGCGGTTTCCCCCATTCTCCGCGACAATCGCCCTATTGTACGTTTTGAGTGGTATCTCTCTCTCCCGCCGAATGGTGTTCTCCAAGGAGTCCTCTCCTCCCTTCATAGGGGACGCCACGTCCGTGATGCCGCGGTGGTTGGGGGTATTGCTCTCCACCACCGTCGGGCTATTGGTGCTGGCACTATTACTAATATTATGGGCGTTCTTCTTGGGAGACGCCTTGGTCGGCCCGCTCGGTCGCCGGGGCTGCTGTGGTCGTTCATTGCTCGCCTTGCGGGGAGCAGAGGTCGGCCGGTACGTCGCGAGAGGTGCCACCCGTGGCCGAGAGGAGGGCGGCCGTACCGCAGTATTACTCGTGCTATTCTCCCTAGACCGCTGCCCCGTCTTGTTCTGACTAGTGCTGCGATTGCTAGCGCCTCGGGGGGCGGTTTTGGCGGTCTTGTTGGCGTTGTTCGTCACTGGCGTTTGATTTGTGTTTTCCTTCTTGGGGGTCGACCCTTTACGTCCGTTCTTGAGGTTCGTACTATTATTATTATTAGTATTATTGGCTGCCGCTTTATTATTTGGGGAAGCCGGCTTTGAAGGAAAGAGAAATCCACTAACCGGTCTTGACGTCGGCCTCCCGTTGCTAGCTGGTGCTTTCGGTTTACTATTTGCATTTGTGTTATGATTATTATTATTACTTTTGGTATTATTCACCGTTTCCGCTTTTTTAACGTCCACATTGTTTTTGCTGGCGGTATTACTAAACTTTCCGGCTGAACTACTTTTCAGAGATTCGATCGGCCGTATGTCTAACACATAAGTGGTGTCATCGGAGATGTCATCCGTGTTGTAATCACCGTACCCATCCCAGCTCATGAGCAGTAGTGTTGTTATGATTCTAAAAACAACTAAAAAACTAAAAAACAAACAAACAGAAACTATGTCAAATGAGAATGAAAAATCAACAACAATTATAACCACCACAACACAAAATAACGCCCTTTTCCCTGTTTTTTTTTTTTTTTTCACTTGAAAAGGTGAGAAGAAAAAGAAAAGAAATAGAAATCATTCGAGGTATCCACAGCGCTTTTGTGTTCAGATAAAACAACAACATCTCTAATAACAATCATAAGAATGTGATTCAACAGTAAAAGCAAACACACTGTAGTGTCTTGGGTATATGTTGTTATTTTTGGAAACATCTTTACGAAGCATTATTCAGCAGCGAATATACATTCACGTTAGGCCGTCTGCCACACGTAGCAGCGGACTTGAGCTTGAAGGCGGGTAGTGCGGTGGTCACTCTAGCCTCTGGCATGGTGTTCGGGGCGGCAGGGGCCCGGACGTGCTCGGCGATGTGAGCGGGGGAAGAGATACTCACTGCCACGGTGCGCTGTCGCTGCAGAATGTCCTCCACCTTGTTAGGGACCTCCGCGTCGAGGGCGACGAGCATCTCCTTTACCAGACTGCGCGCCCGCTGCACGGTGAGGCGCCGCTCCGGGTCGTACTCCAACAGCCCTAGCAGCAGCTCCTGCCACGCCTCGCCATAGTCGGAGGGGACCTCGAGCTTGTTGGGGTCTGGTATGTCCTCCGTGTTCTTGAAGGGCAGTTTCCCTGTTAGCAGCACGTACAGTGTCACTCCCAGTGCCCACATGTCAATCGGCCTGCCGTACACCTTTTGGTTCTCCCACAGCTCCGGTGCCATGAAGAGCAGGGTCCCCTTCTTCCCCAGCACCTGCGGCCCCCCTGGCTGGTTACCGGCACGGCTCATGGCCATACTATACATCATACTCTCCTGTAGGAGGTTCTGCATACGTTCACGGAAGTGGTTGTCGAACGTCTCGGCCACCCCAAAGTCGGCGAGGTACACCGTCCCCGACTTGGAGACTAGAATATTATCCGGCTTGATGTCACGGTGCACGACGTTGTGGCGGTGGAGGTACTCCAGCCCAGATAGCATCTGCCGTGCGTAGATCATCAGCTGTACGGGCTCAATAGGGGTACAGACGATGTCGGTGCCCTCCTCCACACTGACCGAGGCAATGGCCCCACCGTCAATGTACTGCATAATCAGATACAACTTGCTCGCCGTGGGGTCGTCGATCACCTCATACACGGAGACAATATTTCGATGCCGTAGCGCCTTCATGATCGCAATTTCTCGTTTCAATGCCAAGTACTGTCGCTGCTGCGGGTTGTGCCCCCCTAAGGTTGTCTTACGCACCGGCCGGTGTACTTCCTTAATGGCGACTAACTTACTTTCCGTTGGGTTATACCCTAGTTTTACCTTCCCGCACGCCCCTTCCCCGATCATTCGAATAATGCGATACTCATTGATGTATTTTAATCCACTTTGGGGGTCTCGCAGTCGGTTGAGGACGTCCGTCTGGCGGAGGGGGTTCGAGTCGGTCTCTGCCTCCGCCCCTGGACTAAGCAAGTGGCGTGGCTGCGGCCGGCGGCGGGCCCGGTAGGAGTGAAAGGCCTCCGCTGGTGGTTCCTCCAAGGGGGCTTTCGCCAGTGGAGACATAATTTGAGAGTCCATTTCCTAAGCTAATTGTTTTTTATTATTATTATTTTTACTTTTCTTGTGAAGAAGAAAAAAGATAAAGGGAGAAGAGAGAGAGAAATAATAAGCACTGAGAAGAGATAAAGCAAACCAACAAGACGAAGGAATAAACAGTATGATAAATGAAAATTGATGACAGATTTGAAAATGGTTAAAAGAGCACGAAAAAAAAAAAAGAAAAGAGGCCTTTCTGTTATTATTATATATAAGATAAAAGTATATTCAGGCTGTATGGATGAGGTTCCATCGGAAAAAAAAAAAGAGGAAGGGAAAAACAAACGATCCTCCCGAAATGAGAAGTAGGATAGAAGACTCTTACACAACGCGTGCCTATTTTTTTTTTTTCCAATATCTCCCCTTCTACGGCTGTAGAAAAAGAGCGTAAGTGGTAGAGGAACCTACCGTGGCACTTGACGCGTGATGAAAAAGATAAAAAAAAAGAGTTCTTCAGCCTCATTCGATATTATGTACATCATTCAAAGACGTTTTTCCCATTGTGGAAAAAAAAAAAAAGGATTTTTCAATTTTTTTTAATTGATGGGGCTCTGCCTTCCTTCTTTTTTTTTGAAAAAAACAAAAGACACCCGGCAGGCGGAGTGTGTATCGTCACACTAAATCACGAAGAAAATTAATAAACCATCCCAAGTGGCATTCTACCAGGTAAGAAGCACACTCACACACACACACACACATTAACGAAAGGACTTACCTCCTTTAAATTATTTTTTTCTTTTTCTTTAAAAAAAAAAAAAAGAGTCGCTAATATGTTTCCGAAATGCATTTATATATATTTATATAAAATGGGTATACAATAAATGTTTCAAACAAAGAAAAAAAAAAAAACTCTCAGAAACCAGTATAGGAACGAAGATGACAAATGAACACACAAAAAACAATAAAAAAGTTAAAAAGAAATGCCAAAAAAAAAAAAAAAACAAGGAAAAGAAATTCCACTCTTACACGCGAGGAAAAAAAAAAAAATTAAGAACACAAAAGTTACAGTTAGATATATAGTAATTATTGTTTTGAAGAAGAAAAAAAATGTTTAATGCCTTCAATCAATATTTCAATGAGGTAATTAGTTTAAAAATTCACACAAAAACAAAAACAACAAAAAAAAAAATAATGGCTTGGCACATTTTTTTTTTTTTTTTTTATAATCTCTTTCGTTTTTTTCAGTTCGTTTTTATGAAAAGATATAAGGTTTCTCCTCTTACTTACATATATTTTTGTCATTTCGGTAAATACATACATAAAATGATTACATATATATGTATTTCGAACCATAAAAAGCCATGAAGAAATCGTTAGTGATTTTTAGTTATGTATTTGTTTCCTGTTTAATTAGGAGTATTTTTTTTTTTTTAAAGTTTTCATCAGGTCAAAACAAGAAAAAACAAAACAAAACAATCAACCAACAGCCGAAACACACACACAGACACACACACACAAACAAAAAAAAAAAGAAAATACACACAAACAAAAAAACACAAAAAAGATTCATTTCTTCTTCTTAGAGGGCCCCGAATCCTTTCTCCCAGCCGTGGCGACGGCGGGCATGGAGTCTACGCTGTGGTACGTGCTAGTTCGTTTATGCGGCGCATTGAACTGAAGCTGACTGGCGACGGCGGTGGAGGAGGTGCGGCGCATCTCGTGCGGGGTGCCGCCCAGCGCGGGCAGGACGGACTTGGCGTGGCTGACCGGTGTCTTCTTCCCAATGCCAGGGAGCTTCTCCGGGGATTGGGTGACCTTGGGGGTGTCGCCGCTCTTGGTGAGACCACCACTGGAGGCAGACACCGGCGTGCTCATCTTCTCCTGGTCGACTGGCAGGACTTGTAGAATGGGAGTGGAGACGACGGCCTCGGAGTGCTTTCGGACCGTCTCGGCGAGGGGGTCTGGGGAGAGGAAGGAGACGGTCTGGAGGGAGCTGTCGAGGCTGTCGCTGCACACGGGGCTGGGGGGCAGGCTGTCGGCGTGCGAGGGGTCTGCCAGGCGAGAGGCCACGAGCGGCGGCCGTGTGGGGGTCACCGTCCGGTCGTACGCCGCCTGGGAGAGGGAGAAGCCAAAGTCCACCAGTGTGCTACAAGTAGAGCTCATCGCGCTGCTCGTCTCGCTCCGCTGTTCGCTGCTGATGCTGACCGAGTCCATATTGTCCTGCTGACTAGTGTTTTGAGGGGCGCAGTCGGCGAAGTGCATGGTTTGCTTCATCTGGCGAAGATACTCCAGCGAGCGCGACGAGCTCCACCGCTTGTGGGGTTCGAAGGCGAGCATCCCTAGCAGGAGAGAGTTCCACTCGTCGTGAACGTTCTCTGGCAGGGCGAATTGCCCTTTGCTAATGTCATCTGTGTTGCGGAAAGGCATATTCCCCGAGAGGAGGACGTAGATGGTAATCCCAGTCGCCCATATATCCACAGGAAAGCCGGCAGCATCCAGCCCGAGCCACAGCTCCGGGGCAAGGAAGAGGAGCGTGCCGCGCTTGCCGAACACCTTGGGACCAAGAAAGGCGCTGGGGTCGGCGGCACTCATGGCCATACTGCATCGCATACTCGCCATCATCTTATCGCGAATACGATCATTGAAGGAGGCGACGAAGGCCTCCGCGACACCAAAGTCCGCTAGCACGACGCGTCCGTTGCAGTCGAGAAGAATATTTTCCGGCTTGATGTCGCGGTGCACCACCTTGTGGGAGTGTAGAAAGTGCAGACCCTCGAGCAGCTGAATGCTGTAGTCGAGAAGGAGAGGCTCCTGGATAGGGGGGCACACCTTGCTGAGGCCTTGCTTGGGCTTAATGGTAGCGATCGGGCCTCCCTGGACATAGTCCATCACCAAGTACAAGTACTCTGCGTCGGGGTCGTTGAGGAACTCGGTGATGGACATAATGTTGGGGTGTCTCAGCTTCTTGATCGCCTCCACCTCGTTACGGAGTGTGGCCGCTAGCTTTCCATTCTTTGTGAAGGCCGCGCCGTTTTTCACTCTCTTCACTGCCAACAGTTTTCCAGTTTTCGCTTCCTTGACCAGGAACACAGTGCCGCATGCACCGCTGCCTATCTTTTGCAACACCTCGTACTGGTTAATGTGCATCTTCCCGTCTACCTCGGACTCACGGACAGTGGAGACCTCCCGAAAAGGACTTCGTGTGTTCTCTTGTACATTCTTTTCCGTGTGGGAGGAGTCTCCATCGTGGGAGATGCACGGCGTCGATAGCTGGCTGCTTCGATTGCTAACCAACTCTCTTTTCGTCGTAGGCTTCGACGGTTTCATGGCGGTAAGGAAGAAGAAAAAAAAAAAAACACAAATATATATTAAATTGAACAATTTTTTTTTTTTTGATGATTACACTGAAAAACAAAAATATTCGAAAAAAAAAAAGATATGTTAAAACAAGATGAAAGAAAAAGATTAAATAAAAATAAAACGGATTTTTCTACCTTGGGATAGGAGAGAGAGCGAGAAAAGTATACTATTGCAGAAGATGAAAAGGGATTACCAAGAAATCGATTATCAGCGACGGGAACTCATTTTCATGGATAACACACAAGTCTCAAGTTTTGTAAGGGGGTATATAAAAAATAATCATGCACAAAGAAAAGGAAAATTATATATCAAGTGCTGTTTTTTATTTGGCGTACGGCAAAACACAGGGGGAACAAAAATAACAGTAATAAAAAATGAAGCAAATGACTGTGAAAACCATATACCAACGAACCACCACCACAAAAACAACTATAAACATACTGACAAAGATAATACTCTACTTGAAAAAACAAAAACAAAACAACAACAACAACAACAAAAAAAAGAATGTTCCATTCATTAACAATATTCATTTTTAAAAAAGTCACCGAATTTTGGTTTTAAAACACACTGTACGGGGGTACCCCCTGCACAGCCCACCTCCCTCTCAACACCTCTCGTGCTCCCTGCAGCACGCCTAGCAACTCCTTCTCCGAGTTTTCCGTCAGCTCCAGTACTTCCAGTAGTTGTTTCTTCTGCTGCGGCGTCACGTCCTCCTTGAGACGATCCTCAATTAACTTCTTACGCTCTCGCCTCGTCTCGATGGTCTGTTTTAGCACTTTCACGAAAGCGGCAAAGGAGTTAATGGGGACCGATTTCTCCGGTGTATTTTGCATTTTGGTCTGTTCCGCAAACATGTAGCGAATATCCTTGAAGCGGTGGTCGTCTGGCTCCGAGTTGGTGCAGACGATCCCGCAGAGGGTGTGGCACCGGCCTAGGATCGCACTCCGCAAGAGTTGATTCATCACCTGAACCGGTTTCCCCACCGACGCATCCGGCGTGGCGAGGAACTTGGTCAGGGCGCCGCCGTGACTAATAAACAGCTGACAGGAGGACCCCAGCCAGTCGTCCTCCCCGGTGATGGGTAGCATTTGCCAAATATTCACGTGTAGCATGTGCGGCTGTTTGTACAGTTTTAGGTTATGGAGTGTCTTGAGGGCCGTCCGCAACCGCTCATCCGCCGAGGCCTTGTCCGTGATCTTCTGCAGTGGTGCGCAGGAGAAGAAGTTCCCCATCAGCAGGTTGCCCGCCATGGACACCTCCGCCCCCTCTAGCTTCGCGTCGCTCACCTCCTTCCCTAGCAAGTCCAGCACACCTTCCTCGTTGACGACGGCGAGGGAGAAGTAGAAGTGGCCGTCCTCGTTGACGGCCTTTTCCATTACGAATCGGGCAATGTACTCGCATACTTTGAGCTGCTGGGCCTCGGCGGATTCCTGCAGCACGATGCCGACGTTCACGCCGACCGCGAACTGGGAGATAGCGGTGGAGAGCAGCTCCCCTTGGACTAAACTCTTGCCATTGAACCCCGTCTTGCCTTCCCGCTCGACATGGACGACTTCATCTTGGGGAAAAATGTTTTGGGCACACCCATACCGCGACTCCACCCAGATCCGCTTCGTCTTGTTGACCTCATGGATGATCATCAGCTCTTGTATACTGCGAACCGAGTCGGTGAGGGATCCGTTTTCAATCAAGTACACTAAACTTCTCACCGCTCCCAGCTGGTCGGGGGAGGCCACGAAGGCGGAGATGTCTTTGCCAGAGGCCAGCGATGTGGTCGAGGCCAGCTTCGTCGAGATGCTGCTTTTGATACTCCTCATACTTCGAATACTTTGATTCTTCGGGTCGTCGACAAGGACGGAGGCGATCAGCTCCTCCTCTCCTAGTTCCCTCGGCGCCTCCTCGACGTCGTCTTCGTAGTTCAGAAAGTACAAAACCGGCGCGGAGTCTTGGGGGTCCTTGAGATAGGCCTCCTCGTGTTGCGTGGCGTACGTGATCTTCTGCTGTGCCTCGTTGTTCAACGCCTCTAGCTCATCGTTGGGTAAGTCCTGGCTGGTGATCTGCTCTCGCAGCTGGTTCGCCTCCTCGCGCCAGCTGTTGACGTAGACACTCACCGCCTCTGAGACGGGCTCCTCCTTGGGGCGGCTGCACACCCCGTTGAGGTCGACAAAACATTTGAGAATATCTTCGTTGGTCGTGTGAAATTTGTCAATCGTCACAATAATGTTCGTCATGCACACACCGTCTATCATGTTCCCCAGCAGTGGTGTGGGGAAGCGGCTAAAGTCGTACCGCAGGGCATCCTCAATGATATCCGTCTTCTTCAGCAGCGACAGCACACTGAAGCAGGAGAGGTTGGCGTCGTGGGTGTATCCGTAGCGTATCATTTTCATATCATTGGTGTTATCGGGAATCTCGAAGCGCTCAGTGCAGATGCACCAAAAGTACAAGTACGTCTCCCCGTATGCCTCGTCCTTGGAGAGGGTGTCGGCCTGCCGCAGAATACTCGTAATCACCTCTTGTGCGTGCACAAAGTCAATTAACGCGGTCATGGACACATCGTGCACAATGTTGCCAAAGATGGGAGATGCCGATACCCGACAGTGAAAGGGCGGTCGGTCGGTGCGAAGGTTATCGCACAGGTCCGCCAGCACCATTTTCCCCTTGAGCAGCGCCGCCCCCACGGAAAGGTTCACCTGCTTCCCATCCGTGTTGTTGCGCCGGTCGAGCATGTTCTTGATGACTAACGTGGCCGCAATGTAGGCGGGATCGGAGCTAAACGTTTGGCGTCCCAGCTGACAGGAAATCAATCCGGTGTTGCAACTATTCTCTTTGGCAAACGAGGCCAGTTTCATAACGCTGGAGAGCGTCCGTATGGCGCGCTGTGCCTTATCCCCCGCGTAAGAACGCGTCTCCTCCACCTCCACCCGCACGTTCGGCACCCCAATCCGCTTCGCCTCGTCGGCGGTGAAGTTGATTTGGAAGGAGTGATCCTCCACGTTGCTGACGGAGCACGGCGTCGTGCGTTTCGTTTCGCTTTCCAAGTTGTGCAGCACCGCAATCTTGGCGCAGAAGTCGTTCGACCCCACATCCTTGTCGAACAACTCCGATGCATTATTTTTGGAAGTCTCAATGTGCTGCTGGAAACGGTCTGCTATCCGCTTCATCTGACTACTGTTCGACATGGCCTTGGTCAGCTCGCGTGGCTTGCTAGACGGCCGTGATGGGTTGGACGGTGGCCTCGGAGGGGCGGAGTTGATGCTTCGCTCGGTGGGGCGACGGTAGCTAGAGATGGTGAGGGAAGGCTTCATGAGCGCGGAGCCGTCCTTCATGGACTTGCGGAGGCTCTCGGCCAGCTCGGGGTTCTTCTCCTTGCAGCGGAGGTACGTGGGCATCCGTACATACACATCGGTCTCCATCTTCTGGGCGGAGGACTCCGGCAGGACGGACGCGGCCAGCCCGGACGGCTTTGGAATAAAGATGGTCTGGACGGAGGAGGCGTATTCATCCTCCGTCGTCACGGCTTCCGTCTTTTTGTTCCCATCCAAGACCACATCACCGATGGAGATGAATTCCGGAGGGACGGTGTTGGTGCTGTTGTTAATGGGATAGAAGAATCCCGCGTTGCCGCATTCCCCAGTTCTCACCAGCTCCGTTCCGTCGAGGGTAATGTCGGTGATGGTCTCCGGCGTGTGGTCAAAGAGGGAGAGGTTCCGGAGACACCGCCTGACGCTTCCGCTGCTGGGGGGCTGGTTCTGTATCCCTTCCACCTTGTCGTGAAAATTCACCAACGACACCATCACCGGCTCGGAGTAGTCGCTGGAGAAGAGCTGACAGGCGGTCTTGCAGGCGCCGCCGAAGACATCGTCCACGAGCGGCACGAGAGGGGTGATGCTCTTGTCTAGCAAGAGTTTGGTTCCGGTTTCGAAGTTGTTGCCGACGTAGAACAGTTTAAAGGAGGCCATGTGCACGTGATGTTTGGTCTGACCAGACACATTCACCGTCACGGTGCGACGGAGGTGCAGGTGAAAGAGCAGCACGGTGTCGGTGGTGAAGTACGGGTGTACCTGCGCAATATGACTGTTGTACATGGCCGTCTCCGCCGCCCTGCGACCGTCTTCCTTACTTTTTAGCTGGACAAAGGCACCGCCAATGAGAGCCACCCCGCTCACTGGGTTCTTGGCCAGCCGCGCCTTTTCGGCCGAGCGGATACAATTATTTTTGGCCCGAAGTAAGTTCGTCACCCGTCCCTCCCTATCCAGCGCGTAGGCGGTTATTCGCAGTATCTGGGAGGACTCCCCCAGCGCCTCTTCCGTGATGTTCTCAATGAGTCGTACCATACTTTCCTGTGCCATGAAGGTGGTGGGTTGGGTGTTGCCCACCACCAGGTTAACGTTGTGACCTGCGAAAAAGTGCAGCTTGACGCCCTGAATGGTGACGGAGGAGAGAGCAGTTTCCGTAGACTTGAAATCACCAGTGATGATTTCATCCATGACTGCCATTTTCTCCGTGCCATTGGACGCTGGCGGCAGCGGACGGTTCTGTGGCACTGGGCGGATGGTCAGCTTGTCTCCAGGGTACTTGAGAGGGAGGTTGGTGTACGCGACCGCCTCCTCGAGATCTTCCATGATGAAGAGCGTCCTGACTTGGTTGTCCGAGTAGTCTATCCTGCACTCCTCGGAAGGAAAGTTGGGGAGGCTGTCGATGGAGTCGCCGGGATTGTCGTCCACCCCTCGCCGCGTCACCTGCTTCGTCAGGTTGGTGACATTGTCGTTGAGATAACGCTCCTTGAGGCTGCGGTCGCTCACCCGCTGCTCATCAAAAATGTTATAATACACGTCGTCATCGTCGTCGTCGTCAATCGGTTTCTCCGCGCTGCGTGTGACGTGGGCGGACGGCGGACGCTTCGACGGCTGAAAGTCGTTCGCCCACTCCGCAAAGTAGGCAAATTCATCCAATACACTATTCTTCTTGTTCAAGTCCTCCTTACGACTTCCATTCGCCATCTTCGCTGTGTCACTCAACCGCCGTATTATCTGAGACTCATTGGTCTTGGAGGCACCGAGGAAGTAATCATACTCATACTCCCCTAATGACATTAGTGTTTTTTTTTTTTATATATATATATTTTTGGTCGTCACTAATTTAATTACAAGAAATGCTTATACAATAAAAATGTGTGAAAGATCCACCAAAAAAGAAAAAAAAAATGAACTATATTAAACTATGTAAATATTACAAAGTAACCTGGTCAAAAAGTGTCAGTTATTGTACACTTTTTTTGAACGTGGAAACTTTTTTATCGTATCGTTTTTCTTCTACAAACGGTTTCTTAAATAATAAAGAACAGAGAGAGAATAATGAACCAATCATAACTGTTTGGTTTAGGATACACACAAACAGGTGAAGTTGCTTTCGTGCAAACAAGAGACGTTCTTTATTATTTTCTGATAATAGGAGAAATATAACCAATAAATTTTCGTTATTATTATAATTTCTTTTCTTAAAAATAGTTTTTTTTTTTTTTTTTTTAATAATAGTTCTGCTTACTCCTGGTCCGCCTGGCGCTTCTTCTTGGCGGCCTCCTCTTCCCTTTCCTTCTCTACCACCACTACAAACTTTTGCAGTTCCTCCTCGGAAATATACTCGGAGTGGTGGTGCTTCAATATAAGCAGTTCCACATTCTTGGACCCGCTTTCTACCACTTCTAACAGAGATTTGATGGCGAAATGCACGCACTCCTCTCGCGTCATGTCATTCTTGTACGTCTTCTCCATGTACTCTATCATACTCTGATCGTGACGGCCGATCGCCACCGCCCGCCAGGCGGAGCTCATACCGGAGGGGTCCGTTTTCCACAGGTTGGGGCGGCCGTCCTCGTTGAAGCCACCAATGATAGAGGAGACACCGAAGGGGCGACTGCCACCGCTCTGGGTGGACTTTTGCTGAATCTGAGCGACGAAGCGGACGAGGAGGTCGACGTCGACGGCATCTTCGTAGTTGAGGCGGAACCGCTGGCACTCCAGCTGCGCCTTGTTGATGAGCACTCTAGCATCCGCGGAGAGGCCGGCAAAGGCGAGAAAGATGTGATCGTCGACCTGGACAATCTTGCGGATCGTGCGGCTCTCCTGCAGCTTTTGGGCGGAGCGCTTCTCTACGGCAATCACGATGCAGTCCTTGCCCATCACGCCTACCGCCGCCAGACCCTTCTTGACGGCCTCCTGGGCGTACTCCACTTGGAAGAGATGTCCATCAGGGGAGAAGACGGTGAGTGCGCGATCGTAGCTCATGGGTGGATTTTATTTCCTTTTGAATAATACTTTTTTCAAATGGAGAGAGAGAGAGAGATAATAGGAATAAACGAGCTACAACAGGCCACTTCAATACAACACTAAAATAAGTTTTTCTGGTTGCCCAAAAGTAAAACACAATTGATTGTTACAACGTGAAAGCAGTTTTTTATCATTCAACATTTCTCTACACCATCCGTTACGTGTAGAGAAATGTTGGTTGTATCTGATAGTCGGACCCCAACAGTGCCGAGCGGACCCCTTCCACAGGGCACGGCGGGGTGTGCGGCATAGGGACCTCGCGGTAGACCCCTCTCGCTCTGTCCAGCTGGTAAAAGACACTCACAGGAGGACACAAAGAACACTTCACGACCCGCAACTCCAGCAGTGGCCCTTCCTCCGTCTGCGTGTACTCCTTCAGGGACAGTCGTGTGTGGACCGAGTGCTGCAGCAGCCGGCCGAGCTCTCCCGCCGCCTGTGCGTCTACCCCCGCAGCGCTCTTGTTGGTGATAAGGAGGACCGCCATGTGACAGGCGCCGGCTATCCGCTTCAGTGCGTGCGTTACCTCTGCGACGGCGGTCTGTCGGGCGAGGAGCTCCTCCCTTCCTCCCATGTAACTGGTGTTGACCATGTGCGTAAAGTTATCAATCACCATCAGCCGTATAGGTGTGCTCCCCAGGACGTGGTGCCGCTCCAGGTAGGGGCCCAGCTCCGCTAGGCGCTCCCGGAAGTGCTCTAGGGTGGGAGCGTGCAGGCACCGGAAGCGGTGAGACACCCGACGGAACTCGTCTACCCCTAAGAGCCGTTCTCCCATCTCCGGCGCCCCTGTCGTACCGGCGGTACGGTCGGTGTGGACCCACAGCACAGACTGCGCCTCCGCCAAGGTCTGCACCGCCCACTGCACCGGCAGCCCCGGCGGACACCCCGAGGTGGTGAACAGCTCTGTGAGCCAACCTGTCCGCAGTCCCCCTAATAGGTGTTGGTCGAGGGTGCTGCTGCTGGTGGGTACACTACCGGAGGACTGCTGAGCGAGGGACCTCAGCGGCTGTATCGCCCCCACCCATGCAGTGGCGGCCTCCTCTCCTGCATCTTCTAGTGCGCAGCGTGCCTGACGCAAACTGCGGTTGCCGCTCAGCATGAGTTGTCGCTCCGACTGCTGAAAGAGGTCTAAACCACCGGTGTTCATCTGTCTTTGTGTACGTATAGGAACACTTGAGAGAAGAGAAGAGAGGGAGAACGCAGTTGTGATTCTGTTTTTGTTGTGTCAGTAGTGACGCATACATCAACGATCAGATTTTTTTTTTGAATACACAAACAATATTTCGGCGGTTTCACATACGTGAAACAAAAGAATCGGCAGTTTGGAAGAAAGTGAGAAACAGTGATAGTTCTACGTTCCTTCCCGGCATGGAGAAATAATAATAAAAATTAAAGTGCTTAAAGTTTAGGTGTCATGTGATTATTTTATTGGTATAATAAAACGGTGAACAGTACTCTAGTAGTGAAGATAAAATAAAAACGGAAAGAATACAAAAACATTGTTTATTCGTTATCCTACATTTTAAAATGGAGAGACGTGCATTCGCTTACTTTTTCTTGGTATACTTGGCGTAGGTCTCGTTCATCACCTTCGCGAGGTCCACATCCTTCTGCGAAACGGCATTCCCGGCGTCATGCGTCGTGAGCTTCACATGCACGCGGTTGTACACGTTCAACCACATGGGATGGTGGCCCATCTTCTCGCACACCGGCGCCACCTCTTGCATGAACTTCATGGCGGCCACAAAGTCCACAAAGAGTAGGTCGCGCTCAATGTGACGGGTGGAGTTCCCATCCATCTTCCACCCAGGCAGGGTGAGCAGGGCGCTGGTGACGGCGGGGGCGGAGAGGGGAGGGACGGCGAGCAGTCTGGCGGCGGAGCGACGAAACATTGTGGACAGTAACCTGAAATGAAAATCTAAAGGAAAAGATGGAGGAGGAGAATAAGGATTATTTACGCGGAATGAGATACAAAGAAGGAATTCGGGCAATGACTTCCATCGGAGAACACCACCAATATTTACACACCTTAGAAAAAACTCGATAAAAAAGGCTTTTTCTTTTTTGAAATTAGCTCCGGGGGGAAAAAAAAAAAACATGTTCTCACCCCCCCTATAATGCGCTTAATTAATGTATATCTTTTTTTTTTTTTCATTTTTAGCCATGATGGATATTATTACTATTCTCTTACAAGAATATTATTACTCTCTTTTTTTTTGTACGAACTTAGACCTCCTCCTTCTTCTTAATCATACGCAGGTTCTGCCACATGAAGTGCGACTCCTCCACTATGCGCATCGTGAACGCCTTATCCTTGAACTCACCGTCGTAGGCGAACTTATTCTCCACGCCTCCCTGACAGATTTTGTACACACGGAACCACTCACGGAGGGCGTCGAGGCAGCCGGGGAGGTGCTTGGGGATGTCGTGGATATCCTTGATGAAGCGGGCGACAGGGTCGTTGACACTGATGCAAATGACCTTCCAGTCCATCTGCCCGTCGTCGATCATCCCCAGTACGCCCAGCACACGGACGGGGTGCACCTCCCCTACCCGCATCTGCCGCATACCAATCTCCACGCCGTCGATGGGGTCATTGTCGCCGTAGGCACCGTCCTCGAACACCACCTCTGTACTCTCCCACGTCTGGGGGAAGGCACCGTAGTTCCACATCATGTCGCCGTGTTTGTAGAAGCGAGGGACACCGTTCTTGATATCCTGCTTAATAGGGTTGAATGGCTCCCCGGTCGCGATCTCGAACTTGGCGCGGGTCCACTTGGGGATTTCACAGATGAAGTTGTAACGGTTGGCGATGGTATTCTCCGGCTTGGTACGGACGGGGTCGCGCACCCAGAGCGGGATGTCGTGCCAGGGGCTGATCTGACGGACTAGGTTGGTCTCCAGATCCTTGAAGTAGTACTGCACGCGGTAGCTAGGGGTGAAGATCTGACCTTCCTCCTTGATCTTGAGCTGCTGCTGGTGGTAGGGGACGGAGAAGTCGGCGGACACCATGGAGAAGGTGGACTGCGGCAGGTTCTTATCCGCGTTGACTTCCCACCAGTCCCACAACTTTTCAAACGTCACCTTGCCGTCGTCACTCTTGAGCGACTCGTACATGCGCTTCATCTCCTCCTTGGACGAGTCGTGACCTACGTACGCACAGAACTCCTTCAGCTTGTCCTCGTCGAGGTGACCTTTCTGCTGCACATCGAACGCCGCAAACATTCTTCGGGCAATCTTCTTCTGGACCGATGCGTCTAGCTCCTCCTTGGAGTACGCGGCCAGATCATACTCGGTCACCTTCTTGCCGTCACCGGTAGCGGGGAACGTCTCGGAGGATTCTTCCTTGGCGTTTTTCAGGCCGGTACCGAACTGCTTCACCGGCGCCGAACCGTCCTTCACCTCCTTTGTGGTGGGCGACATGACGCCCAAGACGTCGTCTACGCTGTCGGCCTGCAGACTTCCCGAGAAGAAGAGGTCCGCGGCGTGTGCCTGTCGGGCTGGGTATCCTTCCATAAGTACTAAAGTATATATAAGAATCAAAAAAACTAACTTAACCAACTACGAAGAGAGTGAGGGAGAGGAGATACTTTGAAGAGGCAGGAGAGTCATAAAATGACTTTGCCAACAGGTGCGCTCCACCTTTTTTTTTTCTTTTATTCGTTGTTAAGGATTGACTATACAATGGATGGTATCCAATTCATACCTTACGCGCGTAATCCAGTTTCGCCTCCATCCGCACAATCGTCTCTTTCCGTCTGGCAATCTCCATTCTAAAGTACTCAATGAGCGCCATTCGCCCAGTCTGAGACAACTTACTGCGGATAGCCGTCTGTATCTGACCAACCAGCCGTGTCAGGTCCGTCAGTGCCACCTCCACCTCCTCCTCCCTCTGATCCTCCTCCGCCGTGTAGCTGTGAATGGAGAGTTGGATCAGCCTATTGTAGAGGGACTGCAGCTCATCAATGAGTTGTAGTATTTCCACCGTCGGCACTAACGGGGGGACGGTGGCATCGGGCGGCTCGGCGTGGGGGGTGGGGTCTATTTTTGAAGTCAGTTGTTTTAAGGATTCCGGTACCACCAACTCGGGGCGTGCGGTAGCGCCCTTCTGTGGTGGACTAGCACTCATGAAGAGATGTTTTTTTTTTTTTAATTCTGTCCTACATTTTTTTTCAAAGAGTGGAGGAGATGAATGTTTTCTTGGGGACAATAGCATAACGGCAGGAAGCGTTGTTTGACTTCTCAATCTTGTTTTCTTTTCCTACTATTTGTCTGTGAAAATACATGAATATACAAACACACGCACCGACTTCCGCTGAGGACTCTATTAGTGCTTTTCTTTCTGCTCTCTGTTCCGTCGTAGGTGCCGTTCTACACTCTTTAGCAATTTTTCACTTGTGATTTGATCGTTCTCCGTTAAGATCAGTTCCACTAATGTTTTATTCTTTTTGAGCGCGTCCACAAATTCCTTGACCCCTTTGTCGGTGATGGCATTATGCGACAGGTCCATCTGCTCTACGGTGCAGGTCTTTTCCTCTAATATCCGCGCCACTGCCGCCGCGTCGTGGTCGGTGAGTTGGGCGTAACGACACACAAACAGTTTAATATGAAACAGTAGACCCCCGTCCAAGTACAGTAGCGGCGCAATGTACGCGAGGCACAATCGCCGCTGGGCGATATCCTGCCGTGTCTTGAGAGGGGTCTTGGTGAAGGGGATGCGCTCGTCGGGGAAGAAGCGCATGGAGCGGGGGGAGGGGACGGGATTGCCGTCGTGGTCGAACTCGGTTGGCGGCCCTGACGGTCCCACCGTCCCCAACACCGTATGACTAAGATCGATGGCAGTAATCGTGTCGGTGGCATTATTGTGGCGCAAATTGCCCAAAATATAAGAGACCAACACGACAAGCGAGGAGGGCGATGTAATGTTCGTACAGTCGCAGAGACCGTTCACGATGCGTGCCTGTATCTCTTCCTCCCTGTTCGGTGCCGTCAGTGCCCGCGACACCGGCCCCAATGGTGCCCCGTCCGCCACATCCCCTAGGAGAGACCCCATCAGGTGCTGCTTGAGATCTTTCGCCTTCTCATGGACATTGTGATCGTCTACCGTGTCCGGCCGCGGTGCCTGACGGGAGCGCTCCTCTCTGCCGGCAACACCGTCTTCATATGTGTAATAAATGACACACTTTTCCTGGTTAATACGAAGTGGATAGTTTTTGCTGAGACGATACGCCTCTGGGATGAAATAGTCGATGGCGTTGTCATTTCCGGGTAACTCGTTGTGATGATTTTCAGAAGGAAAATGCATTTGGTTCAACTTCTTTTTTATTTATTCCCCCATTATCGCTTTAAAAGTAAAAATAGAAGCAGAAAGTAAAATATTTGAGAAACACACCGATGTTTACGCCACATAACTTGTACACCAATGACCACAGGTTTTCCTATTTTACTGTATGTTTTTTTTTTTTTTTTTATCATTAAGTATTATATATCCTTACGCACTAATGTGGGAGGCACTCAAGATAGGGTTCATCCACAGACCGTCACCGAGGTGGTGCACATTCTCAATGCAAGGCCCTTTATTCTTGGACCTGATCTCCTCCGGTGACATCATCATCGTCCCCACCGCGACGGCGTGCTCCTTACCCTCCACATACACGGCCACCACATCGCCCTCCTTCGCCTTGTCCGACAGCTGACCACCCTCGGAGGTGAGTCCTTGGCACATGATGTTAGCGCCGGACACTACATACTTGCAGCCGCCAATGTCCACCTGCTGTGCTTCCAGTATAAAAGGATACTTGTGCAGTAGCTTGAGGTGGGGCATGTACGGCCCTCCGTGGTAGTTGAAGAAGAGCACCTCCGGCTGGGAGCTCACCAGCGTAATACAGTGAATCTGACCCTGGCACCGGATCTCATAAATATCACTCTTTTTCGGTAAAATCTCCTCCCAGTACTCCTCTAGAGATGGGAACTGTGCCTTCAGTTCCTTTCGCACCTGCTGCTGCTCCTTCTGACTACTGGTCGCGATCTGCGCCACGTTCGCTAACGTAAACTTTTTGAATAAGTCTGCGGAGGTTGACATATCGTAACTTTTCTTTTTCTTTTCTTTTGAAATAAAAAAACAAAGATAAAGTAAGATATTTCAAAGGTGCTCTTTGCGGCAATAGGTTGTATTCCCATCACACAGTCACTCCAACAACAACAAACATAGAAACCAAAAATTAAACAGTCTATGAGAATCATTTTTTCATTCTATATGAATTATGGCAATTTATTGTTTTAAAAATCTATTGTTTTTGATTGCTCTCTGCCGCGTCTTCATCCATGAGCGCCTTCAACTCCCTCTGTGCATCTTGTAGCATAGAAGCAGACTGACTGCCGTGCTCCGATGAAGCGTACTTGCTGTTGCACTTGTGCTTGGGGAGCATGCGCGCCACCACCTTCGCCCCGCACTTGTCACAGGGGACGACGCGGAACTCACAGTTGGTCTCATGGCTGTACAGGTCGCCCTTTGAGAAGCGCTGATGGCAAAAGATACACGCGACCGGTTCGTCCGCGTCGTGTCGGTCTGGGGTCGAGGGATCCTCCTGACCAGAGGGAAATTGCTTCCCCCCTCTTACCGGGCTAGAGTGCCTCGATGCGTCCGCCGAGTCCCCCATGTAACTGTCCATGGCGCTCGGCTGACGCACAAAGACCCCAATCGGCTGATCCTCATTGTACGGACTGTACCCGCTGGAGACGAGGGGGGCGGCCGGCGGGCGGGCGAGGGTGTCTTCCAGCGGCTCACGGTCCATGCTGATGTAGGAGCTAGACATTTGCACCGACGCCGGACGCGCATTCGACGACTCGCGCTGGAATGGCTTGTTGGGAAGGGACTTGGCGGAGGCCGGTCGTGGGAGTGACTTGGGTCGACCAGTGATTGGCCGGTCTGATCTAGCGGAGAGGGGGACGGCACGCGGTGGCGATGCCTTCTTCTGCTCCTCTGTCGTTTTAATCTGCTCCGATACCTTGTTTTCTATTTCCGTCTTCATTTGTTGAATCGTCTCCAAACACTCCTCCTTCAGCTGCCGCTGCCCATTCTGCAAGGAACTGACCATCTCCTCGAGCTGCCTGGACTGACGGGTCAGGTCACTGTCGGTACGCTGATTCAGGCTCGTGATCTGCCGCTCGACATTGTCGGTGAGTTTCTTCACATTATCGGAAACTAGCTCGAGCTGCTTCTGTACAATCATACTCACGTCGCTCACAGGTGCTGGGGCCGGCTGCTGCTGAACCACCATCTGGGGCGGTGGGGTGCTGCGCTGGGTTTGGAGGTCCAACAGGTGTGTGAGCAAGTAGTCCTCCTCCAGCCTGCTTCGTGCAAACCAACGACTCTTGGGGTGATGACGATGGCTGCGAGACTCTGTCGTGCTGCTCTCTGTGAAGGAAGTGGTGTCCGAGGCGGCGACCCTCTTTTTGCGTTTTGCCTGGCACACCGGGCACCGTGGACGACCTTTGTGATCCACCACCCACCGTACGCCATTGTCGTCCACGTACGGGTTTTCAGGTACCGGCATGTGCGGTGTCATTTGTGCTTGAAGCGCCTTGGAGTGAAACCGATCACCTTGCTTCTCGAGACGATCCACCAACTCCGCGCTGCGGGATCGCTCCGCCTTGAGCTGCTTCTGAAGTAAATCGACCGCCGTTTCCATTTGTGAGAGTGACTTGGTCAGTCCGCTACTACTCATCTGAAGAGTCTCATTCTCTCGCATCACCCCCTCCAACTTGCTTTTCACCCGTTTATTTTTCATCTCCAGCTCCGCCACATACCGCGAGGTGACTGTTGACACTGCCCCCTTATTCTGGGTTTCCACCAGCTCTTCCTTGAGCACATTCTGCGACCAGAGGGCAAACTGCAGCCCCATCTGAAACAACTGAAGGAGTTGCACCAGGTCGGTATCCGTTCCTTCCCTCACCGTGAGCAGCGAGATGGAGCTGTTGGCGAGGGAGGCGATGAGGTTGGCGAGGAAACGGAGGTCCGGCTCCTCTGCTCTAAAGGAGGCCACGTCTATCCTTCGTAGCGTCGGCCACGACAGCTCGCCCCCTCCGCTCGTGTAACGGAACCGTTTGATTTTTTCAATACTCATTCTGCTAAATAAAGGAAATGAAGGAGATGCGTGCAGTATCTGGTATATTGGTTCGACAACAGGAAACAACCAGCTGCCAACAAAGAGTAAACGGTCGTTTTTTTTTTTTTATAAATGGGGAGTATACAATGATTCTTTTTTCTTTTTTGCAAAGCAACACAACAAGGGAAAGCCCGAATATAAAAGGGGGTAAAAAAAAACTCGCATATAAATATACAAAAAGGGACTAATGGTCTAATCGCGTTTGGCACCAAAGACGCTGGCGGTCGTCTTTCCCATCGCCTGAAACCCTTTCGTCATCACCTTGGTCGCATCCTCCAGTCCGTTCAAAATTTGAGGCTGTGCCGCCCGGTCTGCCGCATATTGTTTCTCTTTTTGGTTAATCCAAACGGTCATGTCGTCCATGACACTCTGCACTTGAATGGGGAAGCGCAGCGCGGCGCTGATATTGGGTAGTACATTGATTAACCGTCGCTGCCAGAGTGGAATGTTGGTCAGACACTGCGACTCAAATTCGTGTAGCGCATTTCGCATCAGTTCAAAATCCCTTTCGTCGTCCTTGTAGGCCGCCTTTATGGCCAACTCAATCGACGACTGCATCTTCTGGCCAATGTGGGCGAACGTGGTGCTCATGACACTTCGCAGCACGGAGGTTTGGAGAATCGTGGTCAACATGGGGATTAGGTTCAAAAAGAAGTTCATACAATCGTCGAAGGAATCGGACGACTCGTTTTTCCTTTTACCACTTCGGTAGTCTAGCTGACGCTTCCAGAAGCTAAACGTGGAAGAGGACTTGAGTCGCTCCTCCAGCTCCGCCACGCACGCCTGCATGAGGGCCTCAATGCCTTTCTGCACCCCCCGTGAGAACTGAGCCGCGCTGTCCGCCAGCTGCTTAGGGGAACCCAACAGTTGCTTCTCCCCACCGTAACTGCCCGGCCACCGTCGCATGAACTGTTGCTCCACGCAGGACACCAGGACGGGCATCGCCGAACAGGAAGAGATGAAGACGGCAAACTGTATGATACTCTTGCTGTCAATGCTATACAGCTGACCCTGCAGGGACTCGGAGACCGTACGGAAGAGGACCGTCAGGTACTTGAGCAGCATCTCCTCCACATTGTTGACCTCCGCTTGACGCACGACGGAGCCGCCGTCAAACGACATCACCGAGTAGCACTGCGCCAAGAGTTGCATCGCCTTGTCGCCGATGGTAGGCACGATCGCACTGTAAGGGAGGGACACAGAACCGGATGTGTACTGGCTGGGGATGGGCAACTCGAGCAGGGAGCACTTGTCAAAGTAGAAGCGTGTCACGTACGCCTCGAACTCGGCTGGGGTGGCGGCGATGAGGGGCGTCATGCTGTCGGCGAGCACTAGCTGGGTGCAGGTGACGCACGCGTCTTGCAGCCATAAGCTGACGAGATTGTCACTCAACGTCTCCGCCACGCGGGAGAGGGAGGCCGCGCTGAGCTGCACACACTTCACGTTCTCTGCGGCGTGGTAGGCGAGGGTCCGCATGCTGGTCAAGAGGCGCACCATCACCTCGGTGTACACCGGATCGGACTGAAGTGCCCGTGAGGTCGCCATCGCCCTGTCCGAGGTAACCTGTGCGATCCTATCCCACGTCCCCAGTATCTCCGAGGTCGACTGTATACGGGGGGAGGTGGCACTGTAGACCAAATCCTCCAGCAACATGAACCCCAGGGCTGTATCGCAAAAATTCTCAAACTCCGTCACGACGTCCGACCCTGCGCCCTCGAGAGAGTACTGTGGACTAAAGATATCGGCCTTGGACTGCTGCGCTCTACCCTCGAGGTAGTACTTGGAAAAGTATTCGTCGCAGCGCAGTTCGGAGAAGATGCTCTGAATTCCGGCGCCGTTGCACACCTTGGTCACCACGTCCGCCTTGGAGAAGGGGGCTAGCTCAATGTTTGCGTTTTTAAACCGCTCCACTATCCACCAATAATTACCGTCCTCGCTCATGACCACCTTCTTTGTTAGGGTACCGGCAGAGATGGCGCCGCTCCACGTAACCGCCGCCTTCCCCATCTCCTTCGCGGAGTCTCTCAGCAGCCGCAGCCACGCGTTGAGTTGCTGTACTGCCATGTCGAAGACGGACTGACTGAGGCGGGGCACGCGGATGTGCAGCACATACTCCCCCACCGCATACTCGGCGAGGGCCGCCGACAGCCGGACGAGCTCTCTGATGGATGAGATGGCCCCTATCAGCTGCCCCCGCTGCACCTGTGACTCTGCGGTCTCAATGTACTCTGCCACTGCCATGCACCTCGCCAGCAGGGAGCGCACCTCCACCAGGTTGTTACGCGTGTTGCGTGAAACGATAAGGTTTGCGGCGACCTGCTTCATGTTGAGCACCGCCTCCCGCACTAGCGCCGTGGCGCCGCTCAGTTCCTCTCCGACCAGCTGCGCATCCTTCTCCGAGATGGACAGGCACTGCTGGGAGGCGTGGATGAAGGCGGGGTAGTGGTGCTTGCACAGCGTCTCCACCTGCCCCTCGTTCTCCTTAATGAACGACTCGAGGTCCGTCAGCAGATCCTCCTCCTCGTGGCGCATGTAGGCCGTCTTTAGCGTAGTGTAGTCCGCAAACTCACCGTCCACCAGAGAGGTGATGGCGATGTAGCGCGAGGGAGCCATATTCACTGTGGCGGGTGTGTCGTTGACACGAGCTGCCGCCCGCCTGCTCTTGGCCCCCTTATTATTGTCGTCGTCCTCATTGTCGTCGGAGCTACCCGACGCTTCATCATTCTCCTGATCCCCTCTGTCAATAAAACTGCCGGTGGCAGCACCCCGCTCCACGAGTGCCAACTCCGCCGCCGTGCGCTGGGCGCTCTGGATAAGGAAGGACAATTTACGTTCAATGGAGTTTGCCTCTAGCATGGAGCTGGCCGCCAAGGTAACATCCTTCCACTCTCTATTCTCCTCCGTGGCAGTGAGGGCCCCGCTAGGCAGCCGAGCATCCTTCTGCGTGCCGTTTCGGGTGTCCTCGTAAAGGTTTAGTTTTTCTAATTGCGTTGTCACGGCGAGAAATCGGTTGGTCCACTTGCAGTACAGTTTAAATCCCTTTTCTCGAATAAGGTACGTGAACAGCTTGGTGGATACCAGGTGCACCCGTCGTGTTCCGCCGTCTTTTTCTAATATGAGTGGACCCTCCGTCATGAACAGAATACGTGGCGCGTCGCATTGGTCACGGAGTAATTTGTAAACCTTTTTTGTGAATTGCGCATCGGTGCTCATTTTTTTTTTTTTCCTCTATTCGAATCGGTTTCTATTTCTACTTGTTTTAATCAGAGTTGATGCTCTGCTGTAGAATGATCGTTGAATAAAAAAAAGAGAGAATAGAAAATCTGTTGCACAAAGAAACTTTCACAGTTTTTTTTTTTTTTTTTTGTATGTTCTTCTCCTTTTAAACTACCTTGAAACATGCTGGTTTAGCAAACTGTTATTCATTCCATTTTTTTTTTTTTTTTTGAACTATGAAAACTAACGAATAACACCACAACGAAAAGAGTTCAGAAATACATTGAAAATCTATAAAGTAACATACAGTTTTTTTTATTTTATTATTGTTTTTGAGATCATTTTTTTTTTTTTTTTTTTTGGCTTCCAAAAAAAAAAAATAACGGTTTTCACGTTGTTTAATGATACAGTAACAAAAATACGTATATGAGAATAAAGAAACAACAGTAAAAACTAATCTACAAGTAATGGACGATGAAATGGTTGCATTAAAATACAGTATTGTAATTGATTTTTTTTTCTTTTCTAAATTCTAAGTGTTTGCTCTACGTTGCTAATACCAGGAGTCTGCTGCACCCCACCGTTATTATTATTATTCATGTCGTATTCAGTGTTTGATGGATAGGGGTTGACGGCGCGTTGCTCTTGCCACTGTTGGTTCCCTTGAACGTTTCCGTTCGGGTAAGGGACTGGGCTAGGAGGGGAGGCGGCGGGGCCCGTCGGAGGCAGTGGTGTGGTAGGCTCTAACAGAATCGGCTGCAGCGGCGGAACATTGTTCTGACGGGTCTCGGGGACAATCTGATTCTTTCGATCCGAGAAACAGCAGGGAAACAGACAGCCAAAGACGCTGCTCCAGCAACTCTTGAAGCAACTACAGCAGGAGCAGCAGGGCGGGCAAAGACACCTCCCACAGCAGCACGTCGCCCGGGACGCGTCGTCGTCCTCCTCTGGCTGTGTGGCTAACGCCTGTGGTGGTGGCATCTCCGGGGCACTAAAAGGTGGTGGCGGAGGGAACTCTATCAGCGTGTTATCGACCGGTTGTGTGTCCTGCGGTGGCGGCGGCGGGGTCTCGTCGCTGATGTCCTCAAACTCCTCATCACTGACCTGCTCCTTTGTCTTCCTTCCTTTCCGTGTTACCTGGATGGGAGGGGTGTTCGCATTGCCGTAAGGCTCGTAGTCCTCCCGTGGCGCGCCGTTTGCCCCTCCCTCCTGACGGGTCGCCGTCGCCGCTCTTTGCTGGGTCGGGGTATGATAGTCTAACTGCCGTCCGGCCCCCAAGGAGGGCTCCCCGGGCGCATGGGGGGACTGCACTCTGCCTGGTTGCTGCGTGGGGCTGTTGGCGCCCTCCGTCGGGACGTACTCTGAGCAAAGTAAGTTTTTGAACTCTTTGCTAGAGAGCGGGCCCATGTTCGCCGTCACCTGCCACATGGAGTTGGGCGAGGCGGCGGTGCTCGCCTGCTGCTGTGCAAAAGACACACTAGGAGGGGCGGCGCAGGGCCAGCTGCTGGGCAGGGCAGACCACGGCTGGGTGGTGCTGGCGGGTTGTGTGTTCACCTTGACACCAGCTGGCTGCGCTGGCGGGGTGGCGGCTGCTTGTGGGGCTGTCGTGCTCGTCGGGGCCCAGGGTTGTGGCGCGGCTGGCCAGCTCGAGGGCAGCCGAGCCTCGACCACTTGCTGCTGGGCGTAAATATCATTCACCTGCAGTGGGGCCACCACATTCCCCTGACTGGGCGCCTCTGCCGGGGGGCTCATGATGGGATTCGTGTTCCGGCGCTCCACCGGGGGCGCCGGTTCCTCCTTGGCCAGGAAGGCGGTAGCGGCGGCTTTGAGTGCCGCGTGGGAGGCCTTCCGCTTCGGGCGGCGCACTTTGACTTTGCGTGTGACGGTTGGCCGCTGCTCCGATTTGGTAGCCTGGGAAGTGGCTTGGGTGGTGGCGGTAGTGGCGTCGACCTCCGAGTTGGCATCTGATTCCTGGTTGGACCGGCCGAGAGGGTCGATGGAGTACGTGACCGGTGTGAGACTGCCAGTCCCGTACGTACCTTCGTCCTCCTCTTCCTCCTCTCCCTGCTCTCGCGGTGGTGTGGTCGTATTGACACCTTTCGGCGGCAGTCCGCTGCTGTCACTCTCGCCCTTGTCTACAGGCGGTGCGGGGGTGGCAGAGCGCGGTGCCGGGGTGTCGTCGACGGTTTCTCTCGCCGCCGCCGCATTGTTGGCGCTTTCCTGAAACGCACTGACCCGATTCAGACCGTGCCCGGTCGCCGTCTCTGACGTACGCTTCCCAGCCTCGGCGGCCGGGGGCGTCTCCGTGCGGCGGAGGTAATTTTCTAGTCGTTCCTCTCCTTCTATCGAAATCAACCGCTGCATCTGGGCCAAGGCTTCATCCTCGTCGGAGAAGGCACTCATCGACACGCGTCGCTTCACATCTTTGGAAAATTTGTACTTTTCGTCCGCTAATTCTACTTCTAACCGTTTTAGTTCCCTTTCTTTCAATAGAATCGCCTCGCACGCCGCCGCGGCCGCCAGCTTCTCCGCCGACGGGGTCGATCTCCTCGAGGCCGACCGACGACGATTGTGGGAGGAGGAAGAGGCCGTGCTGAAGGAGGACTCCGAGGACGTATCACTAGAGTCATCGTACGAGGAGGAGTAGTAGTAGCTAGAGTCGGAGCTGTCGGAGGAGGTGGAGCTGCTCACGTCGTCCCCGCTGCTGGGGCTGTGGCGGGCCTTGGGTGGGCGGGGGCTCTGTATCGACCGTTGCCGCAGTGGGGGTGGGATGTCTGTCTGCCAGCTGCCACGCCTATAATTGGCCTCATAACCGTCTAAATCCATTTGTGTTTACTCTGTTGGATTCACCTTTTTAAATGGAAAAAAAGAAAGAAAAGGATGAATGACGCTGAGTGGCGACAATGACACTGAAACGCTCTCATTGATAAGATGACGTCGGATTTTTTCTTTTTTTGCAATTAGGTTTAGTAAAATGGGTTTATTTATTTATTTCAGTTCTGTTACTCTATGACGATTTATATGCACGTGTTTAATAGCCTTATCATTTTTGTTTTAAGAAAAAACAAAAATAGTGAAAATAAAAAAATTCTACGGTGAAACAACAACAGAAAACATTCATCTTTTTTTTTTTTTTTTGAATTATTACCAATATTCTAATAATGTAAGGGGGGTGAGTGTACTTCTTTAATGATCACTATACCGACGTATCTGGTTCCATCCAAATGCGGGCCCGAAACGTCTTGTACAGATCCCTGACAAGATTTCTAAAATCCAGTCGGTGCTGGGATTGGTAGTAAAAAGTTAGCTTACGGCGATCAAATTGGTACTCGGCGTCTACAATGCGCATCGGAAGGGCGTGCTCCTGCACCTTCTCCTGGGCCACCTCCACCGCGCGACTCTCTAGCTCGGTCTGCACGCCCTGCAACTGGGTGACCTCCAGCACGCTGGCAATCCGCAGCACTTTCCCCACCCCTTCCACCCAGGACTTGTCTTCCGGCAGTTCCTTTCCTACCCACGTGTGAGTCACGAGACCAATGTCCTCCCCCCGGTCACCGCCGACGACGACGAACTCACCCGGGGCGACGTAGCAGGGCGACTCGTACTGCAGTATGCGCTTCCGCTTGAACTCCACCAGCACCTGGCAGGAGACATTCTTGTCCTGCGGAGGAGAGTTCTCGGCCACCACCGACTTGGGGTCCGGTCGCTTGCGCATCTCTCCCTCCAACTCCGGGTTGGGGAAGAGCCCGCGCGTCGCCTCCCCGGCGGTGAAGTTGGCGGCCCGGTTGACCGGTGGAGAGGACATGGGGGGCGTGCTCAGCAGTCTATCCTCGTTCCCGGTTCGGCTGGGTGTCATGAGCACATCCCCCTGCTGCTGCGAAAACCCTATGGTGGAGCTTTCGCCCGTAATGCGCTCCTCCAGCTGGCGCAGCTGGGTGAGGAAGGAGGAGTAGTTCATTTGTAGGTTGGCCGACGTCTGCTGATACCAGCGATCGATCACTCGCTGAGTCTCGTCGATCTCATTCATCAGTGCTGTACTCGTCATGATTCGTTAAGGTAAAACTACAGCAATAATACTAATAGGCTTAATAATAATAAGAAGAGAACCTAAATAGCAATGAAGCAAGGCAAATGACCCGCTATGGTTTCGTTAAAACACCTACCATCTCAAAAAATAATAGTAATAAAACATATACGCATTATAAATGACTTGTACTACCATATGACAAGCGGGTCGTGGTCTTTTTCGGAGACCAGCACCTCCACCTTGTCTCCCAACTTCTTCCGCAGTAAGGGCGCTAGCACAGCAGACAGATACCCTCTCTCTGTGTTGGTGTGCTCGCCGAGGATGACGGCCCGCCCGGCCGCATTGGCTGCTAAGACGTCGTGGTGACCCATCTCACCGGTAAAAAGAACGTCCACCTTCCCCTTTAACAACCGGAACACGCTGGTCCCACTGCCGGCGCAGATGGCAACCGTCGTCACGGGCTGATTCCTCTCCCACCCGTCTGGTATGGCGATACGGACGGTAGGGAGGTGGAGGCCGTCTTTTACAGACTCCACCACCTGGTCGAACGGCCTCGGCGTCGACAGACGGACCACCCTGCCAATACCAGTCTTGCCACCCTCCGCCTCCGGGGTGGGTTGGATGGGACTAATCTCCGCCACATTACTATTCGCGTCCACCAGAGACGCCAGCCAGTCGTTGATCCCTCCCTCCGCCGCGTCCAGCGAGGTGTGCGGGGAGTAGATGGACATACCCGCCCGTATCGTCCGGAGGATAATCTTTTGCTTCTCGTCGCGGAGGGTTAACCGCTTCATCGACGAAAAGATGGGGGGATGGTAGGACAGAATCACTTCCGCGTTCCGCTTTATGCACTCCTCCATTACCTCTGAGGTGAGGTCGATTGTCAGCATCACCTTGTTTGTTTTGTTGCTATCCGGCGACTCCACCAACACCCCCACGTTATCCCAGGAGCTGTCCGCCAGTGCCAGAGGGGCGATCTCGGCCATCACCGACGACACGCGCTTAATAAGAGACATGAATATTGATGAAAGTAGGCTTGCTCCAAAGAGGGAAGAAGGAAAAATAATAGGCAAAACACGAAATACAACAACCAAACCTAATGAAAAAAAAAAAAAAAACATCAATGAATTATAATCGACATTTGGAAGGTATTGCAGCACCCATCACGGACGGTAATGCATTCATCTTTTTTGGAGCCACCGGTAACTGTTACACTCGGGGAGTGGTATTTCGCTGGGGAGGCAGCACGCTGGGGCGGCGTCGAACCAAGAGTGAGAAAGGATTTGCCGTGCGAACGGCCTGTGTGACGGTTCCCACTGAAGCATCATCTGCAAGACCGTCGTCTCCCCTTCCTCTAGTCGATACATATTGCACCGTTGACTAAACTGATTTGTCTTTTTGTTATCGAAGCCGAATAACACACTTTTACTGCGGTAAATGGCGCTCTTCGCTGGCGGCGCGCCCAGCCAGTCTTGGATACACCGCAACGTGTCCATCTCGTTCGAAGCCGTTATGAACCGCGACCCAGTAAGGAGCTCGAACAGTACACACCCGCAGCACCACACGTCAACGGAAAAGTCATAATGCGAGGCAAAATACGGATTGGCGATCATCTCCGGCGCGCGGTAGACAATGTTGCATGGGTTGCCGGTCATTTGACCCTTTATCCGCTGGTACCGTGCCCACCCGAAATCAATCAAGGAGACAATTCCATTGTGGTCCACCATGATGTTACTAGGTTTGATATCGCGGTGGATCACCTTGTGTGCGTGTATGTGCGCCACCGCCTCCAATAATTGTCGAAAGATACACTTCACGACCGGTAAGGGGAGCAGGCCGCTCTGACGTACGCCGAAGGCATCTCTCTTCGTACGCTGTAGCGCGCTCAAGTCGTGCGCCACGATGGGAAAGAACACAATAACCGTCCCGTCTTCCAAGATGAAACTATCCACAATGTGCGTAATGTTGGGATGCCGCAGCGTTGTGAGTAACTGGATCTCTCTATGGGTGGTGGAGTGTAGCCCAACGTTTTTTCCCCGCGACGACGAGTGCAGAAAACGTCGCATACGCTTCATGGTGAGATACGTGTTGGCTACCGTATCAAAGACAATAAATACTTCACCAAACGTTCCTTCCCCAATTTTCTTGATTCGTTTGTATCTGCCATTGAGTTGCTCTTGGGTAGGGAAAAAGCGATTTCCCTCCTGGCCCCCTCTTTCCTTGACGGCTCCGCGGTACTCTCCCACGTACTTTTTATACAAGTCCAGCACCCGCTTTTGCTCCCCATTTTCGTGGTGGGAAAAGTCGTCCATCATTGACGACGCCGACTCTGAGGAGCCGACACCTTTCCCGACAATGTCGTATGATCTTTCCCGTTTCATTCCTTTGCAGTTGTTGTTGTACTAATTTTTTTTTTTGAAGGAGAGAGAGAGTTGCTTCGTTCACTTTCATACCTTTCCGTTCTGTTTTTGTCATTGACCGAGATGAATCGAAACGATCAGACACGACAGAAAAAAAAAAAAAAAATGATGTTAGTATAAAAAAATTGTATTATACCATTAACTGTTATTATTAAAAATTCAAAATAAAATGATTTATGCCTTCTCGGTGTCGTTGGGCTTCGCCTCGGTGGGGAACTTCAGCATTTCAGTTCCCATCATAAAAGGTCGGAGAACCTCAGGGATGACAACACCCTCGTCCGTCTGATAGTTCTCGCAGATGGCACACATGGTACGGGTGACGGCGCAGAGGGTTCCGTTCAGCATGTGGCAGTACTCCTTCGTGTTGGCGGCGGAGGCACCCTTCAGATTGGGGCCGTAGCGGCAGTTCACGCCCCGCGACTGATAATCGGTGCAGTTGGAGCAGGAGACCAGCTCGCGGAAGGCGCCGGAACCGGGGAACCAACCCTCCAAGTCATACTTCTTTGCCGCGGCGTTGTTCAGCGCGCCAGAGCAAATATTAATGACACGGTAGGGAAGTCCCAAACTTTCGTTAAACTCTCTGGATGCCTTGATGAGCTGCTCCAGCATTTCCCAGGATTCGTTTTCACGAGGAGAGCAAACTACAAACTGCTCAATCTTGTCAAACTGATGAACGCGGAAGATACCCAGCGTGTCGCGACCGTGAGCGCCGGCCTCCTTGCGGAAGCAGGTGGACATGCCCGCGTACTTGATGGGCTCCTTGAGCTCGGTGAACCACTTGCCACGGTGGTAGGCGGCAATAGGCATTTCGCTCGTGGCGATAAGGTACTTGTCGTCTCCGTCACCCGTGACCTTGTACAAACTCTCGTCGAACTCCGACAGCTGCGCCACCTCGCCCATCACATCCTTATTGAGGAAGAAGGGAGGATAGAGCGGCTCATACCCGCGGGAGATAAGGAAGTTGAGGGCGTAGGAGATGAGCGCGACTTGCATCTGCACGAGACCGCCGCGCAACACGAAGGCGCGACCGCCGGACATGGCAGTGACGGCCTTACCGGTATCCATCATGCCCAGACGCTCCATCACGTCCACGTGGTTCAGTTTCATGCGACGCGTCACGTTACCAAAAGTGGCGACCACTGCGTTGTCGGTGTCCTCGTTTTGGCCGAAGGGGACGCTTTCGTGAATGATGTTTCCAAAGTTGGAGAGCAGCTTGTCCCGAGACGTCAGAAGCTCCTCCGCCTTGGTCTTCAGTTCCGCGTCCTGCTTGGCAAGGACCTTGGAGAGCTCCTTTAGCTGGAGCACGCAAAGTCCCGAGAGACTGTCGACGTCTAGGGTGCCCTGCTCGGCGGCAGACAGCAGATTGTCGGGGATAGTGGATACATCACCATCCGCTTCCTTGGCCTTCTTCTTCGCGCCGACGGCCTTACTGCAGTTGTTGATCATTTTCTTGCACACGTCGCTGATAAAAAGGGCGCGGCGCCAGTCGTTATCGATGGCAATAATTTCATCTACCACCTCCGGCGGGGCAAACCGACGGCGTTGAGATTCGCGAAGTAAATTTTGAGTTTCAGGCTCGCGGAAAAGCGCAATGTCGAGACCCATTTTGATTGTTAGGGTTTGCTTTTTCTTTTAGACTGAAAAGTAGAATAAAATAATAATAAAAAAGCGGATTCAGAAAAGAGAATAGTGAAACAGTTTCAATTGGAGTGGCCCACACGGACCGATAACAGGAGAAGAGAGTTATCGGCAATGAATTGTAACTATGGAGAGAATATTTTTGATACAGAGAACAGTATTTACATATTTCATTATTCGGAAAAGAAAAGTATCCCATTACATGGGGTTCAGGGTCAATATCTTGCTCCGAATAAAATTTACAATATTTTCATCAATGCTACCAGGGGCGGCGGTCACACACAGTTCATAGGCCAATTTCACTAAAGCTTCTATAAAGTCGACCATGGTCAGTAAAAGTGTGGAGCACACCGACGCGACAAGATTCGTCTCCTGCGCACCGCAAGAGGTGCGGTAGAGCTGATAGTTGAGCATGGTGTGCGGTTGATTAATGCCGGGGGGCACATTCACCTCATCGCTATAAAGATTATAAGGAAACATGTACTGCACAACAGCGCCGACTTCGGTTTTGTGTTCCGCCAAGACCCCGGCGATCAGTGTAATGAACGACCGCACAGGCAGGAACCGCTCCCCATTGTTTAACTCCAAATCGACCAGCGTGTTGAACAGGTCAATCAAGTCACCCGCTAGCGGTCGCAGCGCATCCTCATACTTGCGTGTCAGTGGGCACACCGGATGCTCCGACAGACTGAAGTTCGCCTCCATCATGGCGTTGAACTTATCCCCTAGCGTTACAAACGTGGAGCCAACACAGACGTGAGGCGCCAAACGAACTAAACACTCGGTGAAGGTTCGGTAGTTGATGGTTCCCTTCAGTTCGTAAATGTCCTTTCTGCGCTGGGCATACGCCTCCGACCCCTCACGATTTCCGTTCTGCCTCTCAAAGACGTCAAGTGTGTGCACCACGCAGCGTAGAACGGTACTAAGGGTAACAGGCCCGTTAATGATGCGATTGTCGCTGAGGAGGCGAAGAAACTGAGGAATGGTAATTTGCCCTGGGAGACGAAGCTTCCACCAGTTTTTGTCGGTGTTGATAAACGTGACGTCCTCCTTTTTGACGCAGTATTGGCTGAAGAGCGTCTTCAAGACGGTATTGTAGCGCAGCAGCAAGGAGTTCATGGTGGCGTTCAGCTGCTCGAGACTGCCGTCAGAGAGACCGCACATGTCGGAGATGAACACCTCGGGGACGAGTGACATGTCGATCGGGTCGGCGTGCCGCTCCTCGCCGCCCACCAGCTCGTCATTCTCATAGGTTCCCTTGACGAGAGTGCCTATGGAAGTAGTAAAGCTGCCGGAACCGCACTTTTTACCGGCCTTCCACTCACCCTCATAGGTGCTCCCATCCGCGTAGTAGAACACCCCGACGCCGTCGCGCTGCCCTTGACAGTGCTGGCCAACGTACACGTTCACTACCGCGTTCACCGCGGGGGCAAAATCCACAGGACTATCACAAGGGATCGCCCCCTCCTCATCGCTGTCTACTACACGAATATAAGTGGACCGCCCGTGGCCGTGTGGGACACCGTCCTTCCACTCCCCGTCATACAGCTCCGCGTACGCCGTGCCACCGTGTTTCCAGCCCATCACCCCTTCCCCGCAGATAACGCCCTTCTCCCAGTTCCCATCGTAACAGTCTCCATTCTGAAAGCGAAGGAGACCTTTCCCATGCCGCTGGTCTTGCTTCCATTCTCCCTCAAAAGTAGATCCATCCGCGTAGACCTGTTTACCGCGCCCCTCGCGGCACCCGTGGTACCACTCGCCAACGTAGACGCATTTTTGGTCTCCTGTAGTGAGCTTACCCTCGCCGTGGCGAACATTGTTCAGCAATGATCCCTCGTAATAATCCTTATTCGCCCACTGTATGCTCCCCACACCGTTCACCAGCCCGTCCTTGAACTCCCCAGTGATCACGCAGCCGTCCGCCCACTTCATGGACCCATCACCCTCCAAAACGCCGTCAGAGGTATTTCCTTGATAATAATAGCCCATGCAGGTTGCGATCATCCCCTCCCCACTAATGTTGTTGTTCGCGTTGAAATCCACCTGACAACAGTCTACGGTTTCCATCACTGTTTTCGTACCAGCCTTCGGCTTCACGTCTTTTAGGGCGTCAAAGATGAGATACACCTCATCTTTCATTGGGGACCTAAATGTAAAAAAAAGAATATGAAAATCAAATAGAGTTTCTGTTAAAAAAAAAAAAAAAAATGGGGTCATGAATTCAAACACGTTCGGAAAGTGCCATCACTGGGGGTTCTTCTTACTATCACTGCCTACAAGATTTCTTTTTTTTAAGTTTTATCATTATTATTATTCTTAATCGACAGTTAAAACAAAACAAACAACCTGACAGAGTTTCAATCGAGTAAAAAAGAAAAAAAATATCACTTAGAGTAACGACTTATAAACTGTTGAATAAACTGTGCATCCCTTTCAATTTCATTATCAACCGTATTTCGCATTGCCTTCTTGCGAATCTGATTCATCCTACGCCGCACGATTTTGCTCTGGTGTCGGTCCAACATGAGGTTCAGTTTTAGGCTTTTCACGCCCAGTAAATCACGCTGGTTGGAACCGTCTAGTTTCTGCACTGCGTGGAGCGCCATGGCCTTATTTTTAAATGTCAGCACAGCGAACTGCGATTTATTCAGAGCGTTACCTTTCTGAGTTTGTCTCAGCTCAACTTTGGGCTCATAATCATCGAACACGGTGCGGACGGCATTCTTTTCCGTACCCGCCCCCACAAAACAATGAAGTCGGTAAAAAGTTTTCTTCTTTTTCTTATCCGTTTTTTTCGGCCTTTTAACGACCTTCTCAGGGTCACTAACATCGCTACCAAAGTCGGACATAACATCCGGGTCAATCGGAGTATTGTCGTCCATGGCGAATGAGACTGTGCTTTTTTTGTCCGATCCCTTCCGCTTCGGGAAACGGGAATTGCCGTCCGTCTCACTGCCCCATATAGCGGCCAGCTCGAGCTGTTTTTCCTTTTCTAAGTCCCGCTTCATTAGTTTGGTGAATTGCCCTATTTTCTTGGATTTTCCGGAGAGAGGGAGAAAGAAATAAAAAAAGAGAGACTTCGAGTCGGAGAACACATTGCCCATGGGGGTGAATGTAGAATACAAACCTTTTTCCCCTTTTTCGTTTTTTAAATATAACGATATCTTGTACAGTATAAAACAATGAAAAGCCCAGATTGTCGTGCTAGGCGGTGCGCTCTTATACAATGACAGTTTCTAATGAAAGTTGGGGCAGAGAGGGTTATTTTTTTTGACGGTTTCCTTTTCCGCATTGGTCAATTCGAGGACAGTGGCAATAGCGGGAATCATCTTCGGTCGTAGATTTTCTGGGGCGGAGAGGAATTGCACAACAACGTTTTTGATGTACTCGGTCCCGATGAGAATGCGCTCGTTAGATTTGAGAGTTTCAATCTCCTTTGTATATTCCACAATGATACGGTTGTTGTGCTCCGATTCCTTCGACAAACGCTGGTTTTCTTTTTCCAAGTTCGAAATAGTCGACTTCAGCCCTTTTATTTCGGAGTCCCGCTGACTCTGAATAGCTGCCAGCGACAACATATCTTTATCGGCCACCCCTCCCGCCGCCGCGCGAAGAGCCGCCTCCGTATCGGAAAACGGCTTTAATCCACTACTCGCATTCTTTTCAGCCTCCTGCCGCTCTTTCTGGAGTGCCTCACGGTGACTTCGAACCTCTTTTCTAAGCTGATCACACTGCTCCTCCAACATTTTGTTTTCATTTTGCAGCTGTACCAATTTTTCTTCGGCTACTGACGACTGCTGAAGTTCGGCTATTTGCTTTTCCCATTTGCCGATTTGGTCTTTTGCCGCATCCACCTCGGCTGATTTTTCCTCCAGGCGGCCCTTCAGCTGATCAAGTAGCCCCACGAGAGACACCTTATCTGCGTCGTCACAGTTCAACAGTCTCGCAAGAGACTCTATTTCCGTCTCCACAACCGTCTCTAACCTAGTGTAAACGGCACTTCCCTCTACGTCAGCACTATTTGTGGCATCTATTCTGTTCAATATCAACTCGGCTGACTTACCGACAGAATTCAACTTCTCCTCCAGTTGGCCTACTTCTTTCTTTAACGCGGAGATTTCCTCCATATCAGCAATCTTTGCTGTCTTTGCCTTTTCTTTCCAATTTGTCACAGTAGTATTTAACGTCTCGTACTTCTTCGCACCCTCGTCGAGTTGCTGGCGGAGTGCTTCCGCTTCCTGCGTGGCGGCACTGAGCTGCTGTTGGACCGCGTCGTTGCCGCTCTCGAGCTGCTCGCGCAACTGCTGGAGGCTCTCGTCGGCCTGTTGACGCGCCTGGTTCGCTTCGTCGAGCTGCTGGCGGAGTGCTTCCGCTTCCTGCGTGGCGGCACTGAGCTGCTGTTGGACCGCGTCGTTGCCGCTCTCGAGCTGCTCGCGCAACTGCTGGAGGCTCTCGTCGGCCTGTTGACGTGCCTGGTTCGCTTCGTCGAGCTGCTGGCGGAGTGCTTCCGCTTCCTGCGTGGCGGCACTGAGCTGCTGTTGGACCGCGTCGTTGCCGCTCTCGAGCTGCTCGCGCAACTGCTGGAGGCTCTCGTCGGCCTGTTGACGTGCCTGGTTCGCTTCGTCGAGCTGCTGGCGGAGTGCTTCCGCTTCCTGCGTGGCGGCACTGAGCTGCTGTTGGACCGCGTCGTTGCCGCTCTCGAGCTGCTCGCGCAACTGCTGGAGGCTCTCGTCGGCCTGTTGACGTGCCTGGTTCGCTTCGTCGAGCTGCTGGCGGAGTGCTTCCGCTTCCTGCGTGGCGGCACTGAGCTGCTGTTGGACCGCGTCGTTGCCGCTCTCGAGCTGCTCGCGCAACTGCTGGAGGCTCTCGTCAGCCTGTTGGCGGGCCTGGTTCGCTTCGTCGAGCTGCTGGCGGAGTGCTTCCGCTTCCTGCGTGGCGGCACTGAGCTGCTGTTGGACCGCGTCGTTGCCGCTCTCGAGCTGCTCGCGCAACTGCTGGAGGCTCTCGTCGGCCTGTTGACGTGCCTGGTTCGCTTCGTCGAGCTGCTGGCGGAGTGCTTCCGCTTCCTGCGTGGCGGCACTGAGCTGCTGTTGGACCGCGTCGTTGCCGCTCTCGAGCTGCTCGCGCAACTGCTGGAGGCTCTCGTCAGCCTGTTGGCGGGCCTGGTTCGCTTCGTCGAGCTGCTGGCGGAGTGCTTCCGCTTCCTGCGTGGCGGCACTGAGCTGCTGTTGGACCGCGTCGTTGCCGCTCTCGAGCTGCTCGCGCAACTGCTGGAGGCTCTCGTCGGCCTGTTGACGTGCCTGGTTCGCTTCGTCGAGCTGCTGGCGGAGTGCTTCCGCTTCCTGCGTGGCGGCACTGAGCTGCTGTTGGACCGCGTCGTTGCCGCTCTCGAGCTGCTCGCGCAACTGCTGGAGGCTCTCGTCGGCCTGTTGACGTGCCTGGTTTGCTTCGTCGAGCTGCTGGCGGAGTGCTTCCGCTTCCTGCGTGGCGGCACTGAGCTGCTGTTGGACCGCGTCGTTGCCGCTCTCGAGCTGCTCGCGCAACTGCTGGAGGCTCTCGTCGGCCTGTTGACGCGCCTGGTTCGCTTCGTCGAGCTGCTGGCGGAGTGCTTCCGCTTCCTGCGTGGCGGCACTGAGCTGCTGTTGGACCGCGTCGTTGCCGCTCTCGAGCTGCTCGCGCAACTGCTGGAGGCTCTCGTCGGCCTGTTGACGCGCCTGGTTCGCTTCGTCGAGCTGCTGGCGGAGTGCTTCCGCTTCCTGCGTGGCGGCACTGAGCTGCTGTTGGACCGCGTCGTTGCCGCTCTCGAGCTGCTCGCGCAACTGCTGGAGGCTCTCGTCAGCCTGTTGGCGGGCCTGGTTCGCTTCGTCGAGCTGCTGGCGGAGTGCTTCCGCTTCCTGCGTGGCGGCACTGAGCTGCTGTTGGACCGCGTCGTTGCCGCTCTCGAGCTGCTCGCGCAACTGCTGGAGGCTCTCGTCGGCCTGTTGACGCGCCTGGTTCGCTTCGTCGAGCTGCTGGCGGAGTGCTTCCGCTTCCTGCGTGGCGGCACTGAGCTGCTGTTGGACCGCGTCGTTGCCGCTCTCGAGCTGCTCGCGCAACTGCTGGAGGCTCTCGTCGGCCTGTTGACGCGCCTGGTTCGCTTCGTCGAGCTGCTGGCGGAGTGCTTCCGCTTCCTGCGTGGCGGCACTGAGCTGCTGTTGGACCGCGTCGTTGCCGCTCTCGAGCTGCTCGCGCAACTGCTGGAGGCTCTCGTCGGCCTGTTGACGTGCCTGGTTTGCTTCGTCGAGCTGCTGGCGGAGTGCTTCCGCTTCCTGCGTGGCGGCACTGAGCTGCTGTTGGACCGCGTCGTTGCCGCTCTCGAGCTGCTCGCGCAACTGCTGGAGGCTCTCGTCGGCCTGTTGACGTGCCTGGTTCGCTTCGTCGAGCTGCTGGCGGAGTGCTTCCGCTTCCTGCGTGGCGGCACTGAGCTGCTGTTGGACCGCGTCGTTGCCGCTCTCGAGCTGCTCGCGCAACTGCTGGAGGCTCTCGTCGGCCTGTTGACGTGCCTGGTTCGCTTCGTCGAGCTGCTGGCGGAGTGCTTCCGCTTCCTGCGTGGCGGCACTGAGCTGCTGTTGGACCGCGTCGTTGCCGCTCTCGAGCTGCTCGCGCAACTGCTGGAGGCTCTCGTCAGCCTGTTGGCGGGCCTGGTTCGCTTCGTCGAGCTGCTGGCGGAGTGCTTCCGCTTCCTGCGTGGCGGCACTGAGCTGCTGTTGGACCGCGTCGTTGCCGCTCTCGAGCTGCTCGCGCAACTGCTGGAGGCTCTCGTCGGCCTGTTGACGCGCCTGGTTCGCTTCGTCGAGCTGCTGGCGGAGTGCTTCCGCTTCCTGCGTGGCGGCACTGAGCTGCTGTTGGACCGCGTCGTTGCCGCTCTCGAGCTGCTCGCGCAACTGCTGGAGGCTCTCGTCGGCCTGTTGACGCGCCTGGTTCGCTTCGTCGAGCTGCTGGCGGAGTGCTTCCGCTTCCTGCGTGGCGGCACTGAGCTGCTGTTGGACCGCGTCGTTGCCGCTCTCGAGCTGCTCGCGCAACTGCTGGAGGCTCTCGTCGGCCTGTTGACGCGCCTGGTTCGCTTCGTCGAGCTGCTGGCGGAGTGCTTCCGCTTCCTGCGTGGCGGCACTGAGCTGCTGTTGGACCGCGTCATTGCCGTGTTCTATTGTAGGGTCTTGGGAGCGGAGGGCGGCCAATTCACCTTGTAGTTGAGCTATTTGGGCGTCGTCTGTTTTTTTCATTTCTATTACCTTCTCTTTCCATTTGGCTTGCTTCGCGTTGTTTTCCTGAACGGTCTGCTGTAACTCTGTGTAAAGTGCTTGAATCTTTTCGTTTTCTTCTTTAAGCGTTTGGGATTCTTGGCTAATGGTCGTGAGAAGCTCTTTTTGTGTTCCGAGGTGTGCTTCGAGGGATTGTATTTCTTCACGTAAAGCCTTTTCGGTGTTATTGTCTTCGGAGCGGTGGCCTTGTGATTGGAGTTGGGCGACTTCGTTTGTGGCGGTGTCCCGTTGTTGTGTCAGCTGTTCGATTTCTTTATTGAGATGGTCCTGCGTGGACAAAAAAAGTGTTTTTAAGTTTTCTAACTCGCGAAGTTGCTCCTTTAGTTCGGCGTCCTTAGCGTGTACAGCAGAAGTAAGTTTGGCGTTTTCTTCCTCTAAGGATTGCTTTTCTTTTTGCTGGTCCTCCTTTAGCCGTTGAAGTGCTGTCTCAATGGAGGACTGCGCATCCTGGGAGAGACCACCCTGCAAGTTGGGGTCGATGGATTCGTAGATCCGCAACTTCTCTTGGAGGTCTAAAATGGTTTGTCTGTCAGAGTCCGCGATGGTTTTGACACGTGTCTTCCACGAGTTCACTTTTTCTTCGTAATTCTTGTATTTTGTTTTCTCCTCATCCAGTTGCCTTTGGAGTGACGCCGCCACTTCCTCGATTGTTTTCATTTTTTGTTGCAGCAGTTCATTTTCCTCTTGCATTTCAGAGGTCTGCTGAGAGTTTTTCCTAAACAGTTTGTCCATGATTAATCAAAAACTTTCAAAAAAAAAAAAAAAAAAGGCAGCAGTAGATGGAGCAGAGACAGAGCGTATAGAAGAGTGAAAAAACAACAACAACAACAACCGAAACGATACGCTATAAACTAATCTTACCTCAATTTTTATTGGTGAGTTTTCCTCTGCATTTCTCGGATATGTAATTGATCTTGTATTGTTGTTCATTTACTTTTTTTTGCCGTTCCCAGCTTTTTTTGTTTCTTTCAGACGACCATAGTTAATGAATACGGCTAACGCATCGTCTTTTACGCTGTATAGAGGGAGCACGGTGTGATTGGCGCAGTGATCATCGAGAAAAGACTCCAATATCATATTACCCTTATCCTTGTCCTTTTGTTTGTCAGACGTGGCGGTGTCCTTGATTTCCTTTCCTTCGCGAACAAGGGCGTCTGTGATTTCCCTAACGCTTTCTCGGAAGACCAACACTCGGTTCAGGGAGCTCACAAATTTGTCACACAGAGCTTTAGCTTCTTTTCGAATGGGATCAGATTGCGAACAGTCGGCAAACTCCACCTCTATTTTACTCCCCGAAAACAGGCTGCGCACCTCCTCGCAAATGTTGTCGGGTGATACATCGTCATTTCTCGAAATGTTCGCATTATGAGAGCTGTTCACTAATCGCTTTCCGTCTATTAAGCACCACCGCATATTCTTCCTCTTCAGCGTCTTATTGAAAATATGCGATTCACCATTGAGACAGAGACTGGCTCTGATATTCCCCCGCCAGAGATTAACCGAGGCCTCCATCACACTCGCCGTGCACGTGGCGGAGTGCTGCAGTCGACGGACAGCAATGCCGTTAAGAACTAAATCCTTCCTGGGAAGTGATTTTACGTGTTTTCCAATGTTACACAGCTCTAGCAAGTCCACGTTGATGCAAAAAGCCGACAGCGGCACATCAGACACACAGCAGGCGGATATGAAGTTGTCCAGCAGACACGCGAACGCAATGGGCGACTTGGCGATTTGGCACTCAAAAAGCACCCCACTTGTGAGAAAGCTGCGGTTTACTAGTGATTCACTGGGAACGAAGGAAGGGTCCAATGTTAGGGTGATAGGGATCCCAAATAGTTTCGCTGTTTCGAAAATGCTCTGACAGTACTTTTTAAGTGCATCCTCTTGCTCCGATAAAATTCTTTGTGTTTCACGGGAAATTTTGCACGACTGCGACAAGACACTTGATATTTTCCCTATTTCCGTTGCTATCACCTCGACTGACTCGACTCTACTTCTTAGTTTGGCAATTTCCTCCGGTGGCGGACGGCTGCCGATTTGGCGTGGGTGCACCGCGTTGAGCCAGATGGCGTGGGATACCGTGATCTCGACACTTCCCGAAAAGTTAAAAAACGTCAACAGGTGATAAAAAGACAAGAGGGAGTCGAGGTAGTGGTCCTGGACTCCATCATTTCGGGGTAGCGGAGTGGTGTAGAGTACAAACGGTGTTTCCTTGTGATACAACTGGTAGTAGGAGTCGGGGACACTGTCCTGCATGCCCAGGAAGGACGCGCACGACAGGTGGGGTAAGTTGGAGAGGACGGAGCTTCGGCCGCCGCTGTCCACCACAAACTCTGCCCCCAGACTCTGATTAACAGGGGTGGGCAAAACCATCTGGGGTGCGAATGCAATCGGGACCGTGCCGTGCAGCTGTCCGATAATGTGAATGGTCTGCACAATGTCAAAGAACACTTGCTGGGCAACTTGACTAACGCGTTGCCGGAGTTTCGGAGGGGGCTTTCTGGGCCATTCTTCCTTTTTGACATTGTTGTTGTGTATTTCCTGAATCACACGACCCGCGATGCGATCTCCGTACTTTTCCACTGTTTCCAGTGCCTGCACAATTTCTATTGGATCCCCAGGCAAATCTGCGGTGGCAAGTACTTCTTCACACGTTTTTCTCTTTTCGGGGTTTATATTGATGAGACCTTCTATGATTTCCGCCATTTTTGGTTTTCTTTGGGTGAACCACTCCGGCAGTATCCCGGACCGCCACACCTCGCTCATGATATTGAAACGGTCCCGAAAGCCCTTTCCCAGTATCGCCAGCCACATTTCAAGCGCTATCATTCCTATACTAAATTCATCCACCTTAAAGTTGTACTTGAGTCCTTTTTCCTGCTCCGGGGCACAGTACAAAACCGAACCACACTCTCCTGTAAGATTCGCATTGCCAAATGCGTCGAACTCCAGAGGAGTTTTAACATCGTCGAACTCCAAGGAGCTGGCGCTTTTCTTGACCATATTGACTTCTCGTGCCAGCCCAAAATCCACCACCCGAATAAGACCAACATCTTCACTGTTGTCATTTTTTTCTACTTCAAACAGCACATTATCCGGTTTCAGGTCCCGGTGCACAATGTGCTCATGGTGCGTGTGAGAAATCACATTTAGCAATTGCCGCAGAATCGACGCCGCGACGGCTTCTCCCTTTTCAGATATAAAAAGCCCCTTTTTACCATTCTGGTCGCTCTCGTCGATAAGGTGTCTTAATGACCTAGCGGAACACAGTTCCATTTGAATATAGAGAGTTTGGTACACTTTACATTTGCCACGCTCCGACAGCGTCCCGTCACTTGACGCGTCGTCACTGTCGTCCGTTGTGCCAGAAAAATCCGAGTCATCGCTGGAGGAGTAACTCCGGCTTGAGCTCCCTCCGCTACTCGATGAGTGTTCGCTGGCCGACGAGTCCTCCTCCTCAATAAATTGCACCAAATCCTCCCCGCACCCATCCTCCACCCAGGCATCGTAGTATCGGACGACGTTCTTGTGATTAATGGCGGCGAGCGTCTGGACCTCGCGGATTACCTTCGCCGAGCGTTTTTCGTCCATGATAACCTTTTTGACCGCGTAGAGAACACCGTCAATTTTCTTTCTACAAACGTAAACGGGGGCGAAGCCTCCCGATCCTAACAACCGCTGTTGGATAAACTCGTTTTGGTATCTTCCTTTGAGGCTCTTTTGCTGTTTCGGAGCTTCTCCGTCCGTCTCCCAGAACCACTTGAGTAGGTCTTCTTTGGTGGGGGCGCTGGATATTGATTTTTGAATCTCCTCGTTAAAAACACCAGTAAACATGTCTGTTTTCCACGGTAGACACTTCAGAGCAGATTCGGGAACGATACCGCTACCCTTAATAAGATAGCGCGAGAGCCACTCGAAATTACAGTTCATCTCCTCTACGGACTCGGGGTCCTTCATCTCGCAGCATTTCCGAAGGAGGTGGAGAGTAAGAAAGCTAAGTTTAAGCGCGTCCTTCGCTTTCAAAGGAACAGGCGTCGAGGAAGGGGACCGATTGCTGTTCTTGTCCACTATGTCAATGTCCATCTGCCGCTCTTCCTTCTCTCTGGGGTCATCCTCTATCGCAGCCGAAACGATCGCCGTCACTTGCAGCAGTAACGGCACGCCGCTCGCTCGGCATATTTCGATGCATCCCAAAATGTCTTTCCGAATGTTTTGTATTTCATTTTTGGAAAACGGACTAATACCCGACTTGGGCGCAATTATACGAAGCGTAATGTCCGGCGGGGCGTAAGGGTAACCAGGAGCTAGAACAACATCCAGGTGGACGCGTCGATTAGGGACGGACTGTGAAGCCAGTGGAATAACAAGCCTGCGGTGAGTTTTCTTTCCACTAACCTGGACATTTTCGTAAGTGTCGCATATCATTTGAATCTCCTCCTCTATTTCTTCCTGCACATTCGCATCCCTTGAAAAAATAATGTGATCCAGCTGCGTTTCAACCGACATTTCGCTTTCTAAAACTTTTTTTTTTTTTTTGAATCCTCTGACAAAAGAAAAAGGAATATACCAGTGATTAATGACATGCGGGTGGATACTGGGAACAATTAGAGAAGAAACTAACAGCAGCAACAACAACAATAACAACAACGAACAACCATTCAGCAGAGGATTCTAGTGCTGCGTAAGCCTCAGTTTAACAGCCCTACCTTGATGGTTCACAGCGAACATTCGTGCCGCGCCAGCGGACACCGTTGTTTCCACGGTTTGGGATGTGGCACTGCTCACATAATGATTTTGCTCCCCTCGAGTTTTTATTGCATGGCAAACAACACACAGCGTTTGCATGTTTTCCTGTCGGGCCTCCCCCCCGCCCATACAAACCGGTATTATGTGGTCTGCATTCCAACACGCGCCAGGAGTAGGATTTGTCACAATTCGCTGAAGTAATTTCGGATGGTTCAACAAGTCCGGATGGTACACTTCCACGATTTTCACTCTGTCGGCCGGGGAACTCGTCCGTATAAGGCGCATATAGAGTGATTTACAGTCCACCCCGCACCGTGCACAAACCCCACCATCATCGTCTGCCAGGGATCGGCGAATAAATCCAGATGACCTTTGAAAGTAAAACCGACGCCTGCAACTCCCACTGCAAAAGAGGGACACGTCGCACTCTTTTCCAATCACGGCACCCGGCACCGGCCTCGTGCGGTTGCCCAGCGAGACACCGCAATAGAGGCAGGTCGCATCATATTGAGCGCCATCCTTCCTTAGTGTGCAAAAGTAAAAGTGCGTTCCATACTGCCGTCTTATTTTCCACCAGAAGCCCCATCCCGCTCTCAGCGAGCGGGTGTACCGCGAGCGGGAGGCCGATTGAGCAGGGGACAACTTCGGGTTGCTCTCCCCGAAATTTGAAGGCGAGACCCAAGTCCCCCGTAACTTGCGACGACCGTACGACGACAGCCGGTAGTAATTCGCCAAAAACTGGTCAATTTGCTGCCAGAGCGGCAAGCTTCTCCGATGGACCACGTCGTGTGCCTCATCGGGGGAGAAGGTCCAGTAGGAACTCCCGTCGACCGACTTGACGTGAACCCTCTTGGTGTTTTTGCTCACGGTGAAGAGCAGTTGATGATCACTTGCTAGAGACGGTGCTTGGAAACAGCCAGTGTTGTTCAACCGCTCAGCGGCACGATTTTTCACCGTTGTGGGGAGCGTACAAAACTCAAGAAGATCCGCTTCGGTGATCCTCCTTGTTTCCTGGTGGCTGAGCTGTATTTTTTTCAAATGCTCCTCGTCGAAAGCATCACCCTCGCCGAACAAATAATAAACCGTTACGGCATTCTCTTGTCCCATTCTGTGGAGCCTGTCTTCCGCCTGCCTCATCCACGAAATGTTCGGGGGAAGTTCGCAAAAAACTGCGCACGTCGCGGTGGCCAAGGAGACTCCGACCGCACACGCCTTAATACTGACGATAGCGACGTTAACCTTTTCTTGAGAAAAATCGTCCAACAACCTGCTCCTGTCGGGCTGCGGGACCGTCCCGTCGATCGTCAAATATAAAATGCCCCTACTACCCAACTGCGCTTGAAGAAACCCAATAAGTTCTTTGTGGTGAGCAAACAACACCAGCCGTCCGTGGCAAGATAGGAGGGACTCCACGGCCCGCATTATTCCCTCGCTCTTCCGCCGCCAGGAAGCACAATACTTGGTCGCAAAATTACCACCCCTATTCGTAGAACGGGAGGATACTTTTACTGGGTAGAGAAAACGCGCTTTTTGTGGCAAATCAAGTACATCTTTTTTAAGACGTCTGATCATGCATTTTGACCGGACAAAACTGGAAAACTCGTTCATTCTGGTGCATTTTCCGATGCGCAAATAGGGCTCAACGAATACATGGCAGTATTGCACTGCGAATTCCCATCTTGTTTTCCCCAGGGCACCGGGGCACACCATATCAATTTGGTTAAACATGTCAAATACCGACAGCGACAATGGGGAGCCCGTGAGCAGAAGACAAAAGGGAATCTCTCGAGAAAGTCGGAGCAGGAGTTCAGTGTACTGGGCGTCCTTTCCTGAGCTATTTGTATGGATAAAATGACTTTCATCGCAAATCACATTTACCCATTTTATACCGGAAATAATGTCTTGAAGTTGGACAAGCATTTGGTAGCTTATGATCACAATTTTTGGGGTTTCCTTTAACGACGGCATATCACTAGAGTCGTGCACTACCAAAACGTCTTGAAGGGAAACTTGCTCGAACAGATACTTTTCCACTGCTTCGGCCCATATAAACTTAATGGTTGAGGGACACACAATCAAGCATGGATAGGATTTCAGGGAGGCAATGACACCGAGTGCGAACAACGTTTTTCCTACGCCCATCTCGTCTGCCACTAATGCTCGACCTCCCATTGAAAGAGCCCTGACTATACCCTCCCGTTGGTGTTGCTTGAGAATTAGGTTTAGCGCACTCGGAATATCAGCCCTGACAGTGTCGGCTTCTCCCTTTGTAGAGGTAAACAGATGTACCATTTTATCAGGTGGAAAATTTACCACGTATTTTCCGAGGGTGGCTGATTCAAGCTCCTCCAACAAATTATCGTATAGTTCCCTCGCCACGGAGTACCGATTCTCGCTCTTTTTGGTTAGAGACTTTCCAAGGGCGGAGGAGAACTCATGAAGCACGCTAAGCGTCTCGTCCACGTGTTCAAAGTTTTTGAACAAAATCTCAACCTCGTCGGTCATAAAGTTGAGCTCGACACTGATCAACTTCATTTTCGCCGTGCTCATTTTCCCTGCCGTTATGCACGGTACACATTTTCGGAAGGCGCGGTGGTTGAGGTCGTTAATCCTCTCAATAAATTTCTCGAACTCAGCGGCGAAGTTCAGAGTTTTACATTTGCACACGAAAGCACACCCATAGAGTAATTGCTGAAACTCTAGTGGATTTCGACACTCCAGGCATATGCGTTCCTCCTCAGGGAGAAATAGCTCCATCTCATCGAGGATCGGGAGGGGACGGCGGCAGCAACGCGGATCTTTTGTCGTCACCCTTTTCTATAAAACTTTTATTGCGTAGAAGAGGAAGAATAGACACTGAACCTTTTACCATGATTTACTTTTGACCCATGCTGTTCACACCTTTCTCCCGTTCGTTTTACTGCTTTTTTTTTTTTTTTCCTCGCGTTAGGACGCGAACACCGCAACAAAAATAGTGAGAACAAACAAAAAAACAAACAAAAAAAAAATTAGGAAGCAAATAATGACTGCGTTATGGAGTCATTTTTACTAATAGGAGAAATTTCTTTGTGCGCGGAAAAGGTATGATACTCGGAAGGAGTGCGGTACTCCGCCTCCACACCCCGGGTTTCCACCTTGTCGTCGCCGCCCAGTTTTGCAAAAGCGGCTTCACGAACTTCATTTTCGATAGTTTCAGTGGTTTGCACCCTCCCGTCACGCACATAAATAACGCGGTGCGCGTATTGCTTCATGTAAACGTCGTGAGAAACCATCACCATTGTGAGTTTTCTTTCGCGGTTTAGTTTAAGTAGGATTCTCATCACCAAGGCGGTATTTTTAGTGTCCAGATCACCCGTCGGTTCGTCTAGGAACAAAACGTCGGGGTCATTGGCAAGCGCTCTTGCTATGGCCACTCGTTGTTGCTCCCCACCCGACATCATGGAAGGAAAGTGCGTTAGGCGTTCTCCGAGTCCCACTTGTTTAAGCAAGAACGTGGCTCTTTCCTTGATTTCGTGCACCGATAGCTCCCCGGCAATTACCATTGGCAATGAAACGTTATCCACCGCGCTCATTGTGGGCAAGAGATTGAATGACTGGAAAACAAACCCAATACGCTCGGAGCGAAGGGACGCCAGCTGCGCATCGGGCGAATTTTGAGTTATGCGGTTTTCAAACATGTAAAGATTTCCTTTCGTCGGTGTGTCAATGGTGCCTAGAATATTTAAAAGCGAACTTTTCCCTCCACCACTCGTCCCGTAAATGAGCAAAAACTCACCACTAAAGACTTCCACTTCAACGCCTCGTAACGCAGATATACCTTCAGTGCCCAAGAGGTACGTCTTGTGGATATTTTCACACTTTACTACCGTGGTTTCCATGCCGATCAATTTGTGCCGAGCGAAGAAATTCTGCGGAAATGAACAACGGCAAATTTAGTGAACCCGAATGACGCGAGGTAATTGCCTAGTATTTAACCACCCGGTGGTTTAACTTTTCGTGCGTCTTTTTTCTTTTTTTGCTATTTCTACTACTTTTTTTTTTTTTGCGGAGAACCTTAAAAAAAAAAAAAAATGGAGCGGAACATATATTTGAAAAACACCAGATAAATATTAACAAAAAACACACAGACACACAAAAAGATAGGCATAACTACAATAGTTATGGTATGTTTTTTTTTTTTTTTTTGATTTTCACTACTATTTCTACATCTACAGCTATGAATTATTGCCTATTTAAAAAGAAGTCCTAGTTTCTAAAATAAATCAATAAAAAGATCTGACTACTGAAAAGAACCAGGGTACTGGACGTCCCAGAGAGCTGGTTTGCCTGGGCCTCCGTCCATCTGCTCGCGGGGAGTGAGTCTACCGGGAGGCTTTCTATTGGGTCTCGGAGGCTCCTTAATGTACATTGCGTTTCCTCTGATCTCACGGTTATTCTCTGCGTATCTCGCCCAGTTTTCTCTGCCCTCGCGCTGATCCTCCAGGTCTTCCCAGGTTAGTTCCCAGGAGTCGTGGTGTTCGATCGCCAGTAGTACCATGTGCTTTGCCGCTTTAATAATTTCTTCCTTCTCTTTCTCGGTTAAGTCGGCTATCTTTTGTGCTGGGTTACCGGCCCACATCTCCCCAGACGGAATAATAGCTCCGGTTTGTAGGACGCTCGCGGCGGCCAGCATGGCGCCGGATTCAATTTGGCTGCCTTTCATGACAATCGCGTTCGCGCCAACAAATGAACAAGAGGCGATATCTGCCGACTCTACAATGGCCATAGGCTCTATTGTAGTCCACTTACCGATAGTGGTATTCCCTGTTATGACTGCTTTTTCCTGAATATTGCAACTTTCGCCTAAATATATGGTCTCACCTTGTTCTGCCCGGATAATCGCGTTGTATCCGATGTAATTCTTGCGCCCAACCCGAACGTCGCCGGTGATCAGGGCGCTGGGAGCTACGAAACAGTTATCCATCACGGAGGGGCGCTTTCCGTGCACTCTCAAAAGTCTGGGAATGCAGTAGAGAGCTTCTTTTGGTTGTGCCCCCATGAAATAATTACTAAAGTTGGTAACTGCCACTCCGGCCTTCTGCATTTTTACTCCAAGAACATCCAGTTTTTCAGAAAGCCATGTTCTCCTTTTCACGGCCCACGAAGGGAGTTCGTTCGGCATGGCGGCCGATTTTGAAGCTTCCCTAAAAGCTCTGCTACGGAACATTATCTCAGGGATTCCTCCTTGTTTTTTCTTTCTTTTTACCGGTTTTCTAACTATTCAGTCGGTATAACAATAATAAAAAAAAAAAAGGGAAAATAAATCGGATAAATAGGCAAACACGCTGATAGGCGTGTAGAAATACTCAGGCAAACGTCAAAATAATGCTTCTGAATTTTTTTTTTTTAAAGGGGTGGCGCGTGGGGTGCGTTCGTTTCGTGTGGGTGGCGGGTCGGTGCGCTTCCGCGGCGGGGGGCGGCCGGGGGCGCGGTTTCCGCGCCCGGGCAGCCCGGTTTGTGGGGTTTTCGGAGGGCGCGTGCGGGGCGGTGGTTTTTCCTCGGCCGCCCGCCATCGCCGGCGCGCTCTTTCCGATTTTGAGGCCCTCCCTGCGGCCCTTTCGGCCCTTCGCCCACCCCGGGGGGTGTCCGCGCGTTGTCCTCGGCCCCGCCCCCGAAGGTTCGTTCCCGAAAGACTCGCGCCCCATCCCAGACGGTGTTCTTGAACAGTTGGTTTGGACCCCCCTTCCCGTTCTTCAGCAGTATATCTCACAGCGGTGCGTCACCATATATGTATATATTTAAACCCATTTAGAGTTTTACTTTAGTTTTGATAAAGGCGGTTGTATATACCTATAAAAGGAAATCCTTGACCCCGAAGTATTCGTTTGCTTCCCGAATGCAGGAGTTTAAATGATTACCAACCAAACAAGCCAACAAAAACAATAAAAAAACTCGCGCGGCATGCCGTCATACCCGTGAATCAATATCGCCTCGTTGCTTAAGATTACCGTCCATCATTGCCCCCCCGCTCCCTTTTACAAAGACAAATATTCATCGTATATATATTTCGTTTGTTCTTCAAAAATTCATTGGCTGATCCATACTACTGCAAATGTTTACTAAGGTACCGTGCCTAGCACGTGCGGCGCTGGTCGCCCTCCTTCTTTTCAGTTCCACTACGACAGGAAAAGGGAGATGCATTCAAGATGAAATTCAACTGCAGGAAGCACAAAGCGGCTTCATTGCGCCCGTCGTGGAGATTCATTCCCCTCAGTCAGCGAGGCAGTCTCGTGCGGCCATGAGAGGCATTAAATTTCGTATAGGCGTAGAGGACCTTTACAACCCGGAAAAGTATTGTCAGACGGCCGGTCAAAAGGTATCCGACCTCCAAGGTTCAACGTTGACTTGCACCGAAAGCCAGGTTTTGACAGAGGCGAAGCGTGACTATCTGATCAACACGCTTCTTCCGAAAGCTACATCTGCACTTAGTAATGCCCTGAGAACGACGCCAGCCTCTTATTCCGTTACCCAAAGCCAGCTAATGGGTTTATGTGGGAGGTTTACAGCATCTGCGGATCTCGGGAAGGCGGCCGACGGTGATTTTATTCTTTTGGTTGCGGCAGCCCCTACAGAGGGCACTACTGTGGCGTGGGCAACGCGTTGCGTGCAAAACCAGGGTGAGAAACCCACAGTGGGCGTAATAAACATATCCCCTGCGTACATAAATCATCAATTATACGGCGTTCGGACGGTGATGCACGAGATAATGCATGCCCTTGGATTTTTACAACTGGGTGGTAACCAAGTGCAAATGAGGGGAAAAAGTGTAAATCTGGTAACATCACCGAAGGTCAAGGCGAAAGCGGCAGAACACTATGGTTGCCCCGATTTGGAAGGCATGGAGGTGGATGATGATGGCGGGACTGGCACAAGAGGGAGCCACTGGAAGTCACGAACGGCAAAAGATGACCTTATGGCTGGATACATCAGCAATATCATGTTTTTTTCCCCGATGACGCTCGCATTTATGGAGGACACCAGATTTTACACCCCAGACTATAACCAGGCGAACATATTACCGTACGGCCACGGTGCTGGGTGTAACTTTGTCAGGCAACCCTGCATCTCAGGCGGCGTTTCGGCTTACCCCCAGTATTTTCCTACTTCTGATTCCATGCAGTTATGCACCTCAGATTATACAGGAGTCGGCGGAAGCCTACCCCGCAATGTGGAGTGTCGTAACCCACTGTACAATTACTTCGGGGACGGTAATTGCATCGACGACACGAGTATGGATTTCTGCCCGTATTACGTGGCGAAGTATTTTTGCCCTATTTCCGACACAGAGTGGACCCGCCGCTGTTTCAATAGATTCGACGGATCTAACGCAGCGTGTCTTCCTATTTCTTGTAATTTCGACGCGCAAACCTATACAGTTGGGGGAGCCACCTGCACTCCTGGTGAAAGTGTAACAGTGGACGCCGCATCCTATAAGTGCCTTCACTTTTACGAGGCTTGCCCGTATCGTCTGACCGGCGACCCGGTAAAGTCGTGTACGCCGGATTGCAAGACGTGCAACAATGGTGTCTGTGAAGCCTGCAATGACCCATACGTACTTTCGGCCTCCAAAACGTGCGAGCTGCCCACTCCCGACTGTACCCCGAATTGCAAGACGTGCAACAATGGTGTTTGTGAAGCCTGTAATGACCCATACGTACTTTCGGCCTCCAAAACGTGCGAGCTTCCGACTCCCACCTGTACCCCGAATTGTAAGACGTGCAACAATGGTGTCTGTGAAGCCTGCAATGACCCATACGTACTTTCGGCCTCCAAAACGTGCGAGCTGCCCACTCCCGACTGTACCCCGAATTGCAAGACGTGCAACAATGGTGTCTGTGAAGCCTGCAATGACCCATACGTGCTTTCGGCCTCCAAAACGTGCGAGCTGCCCACTCCCGACTGCACCCCAAATTGCAAGACGTGCAACAATGGTGTCTGTGAAGCCTGTAATGACCCATACGTGCTTTCGGCCTCCAAAACGTGCGAGCTGCCCACTCCCACCTGTACCCCGAATTGTAAGACGTGCAACAATGGTGTCTGTGAAGCCTGCAATGACCCGTACGTGCTTTCGGTCTCCAAAACGTGCGAGCTTCCGACTCCCACCTGTACCCCGAATTGCAAGACGTGCAACAATGGTGTCTGTGAAGCCTGCAATGACCCGTACGTGCTTTCGGCCTCCAAAACCTGTGACTACCCCTCCGGTACGTGTACCACAAATTGCAAGACGTGCAGTAATAACGTTTGCACCCAATGCGAAGACGCGTATATGATTACATCTGAAAGCTCGCTGTGCGTCGGCAAGATTGAGAGTTGCGTTTCTGCCTCCGATGACGGTAAGTGCACGTCGTGCGACGGTAGCCGCAAACCGTCCGAGGATGGCTCAAAATGTGTCAGCAAAGGCATTCCGTGGTGGGTATGGCTCATTATCGGCATCGTCGGAGCAGTGGTGGTATTAGCCATCATCATCTCCGCGATTTGCTGCTGTTGCTGCAGCGACACCAATCTTTACGGTGAGAGCAAGTCATCCCATTCCTCGCGGTCCTCCTCGAGGTCCAGCCGCGGCTTTGACGATTCCTATTCAGACTCTTACTCCGGCTCGTACTCCAGCTCGTACTCCGGCTCTTACAGCGGGTCGAGTAGCAGCTCTAGCTGGCGAACAGGATCCTCTTCCGGAAGATACTACTAACCGTCCCATTTTGTTTGACGTCGTTGTTCCCTGCATGGGAGCACTTCTAGTCACGCGTTTCGTTGACGGTCGTGCAGTCTTTGAGATTGTGTACAACTGCGGAAATGCAAGAAGGGTATTTATTTCTTCCTGCCGTTTGAACGACTCTGTCGCCCTCAACTTCTATAAAAAGTGTGCACCGCACTAACCGGATTGATTTATAGGTGATCAGGACGAATATCGAGGGATTAGCACTCCACCGCAAGTGAAAAAGCACCTACCGTTTTCCCCAGTTTGTGCGTGTTTACATGAAGAGAAATACATTACAGTATTACGAGTGTTGATAAGCACGGGCATCCGATCCCAAATATGAAGACACCCTTTTTTTTTTTTTATCTTTTTTTTTTTGTGTCCCCCTTCATTTTTCATCGTGCTTTTCATGGCGACATACGACTATTTTTTTATTTTTGTAGAATGCCACCCTTCACATAAACAACAACACGAGTAAATCATCATTCATTTATTTTTTTTGTGTGTGATTTTGGGTGTGCGTTTAGGATTATTTTTTTTTGTAATTTTATTTTTTTTATTCACGCCTTGCGATGAGAGCGGAAGGGATTGGCATCCGCTAGGGCGAAGGCGCTTGAAGAGGCAAATGCGTAGATATAGTATAAACAAGAAGAGAAAGTAATTTTCGTCAGTCTTTGGGGAGTGATGCCTGAGACAACAGTTTTAAAAAGAATTCTTTACTTGTCTAATAAAAACCATCGACGTGGCGGCAGAAAGAGGATTCATTCTTCAACTCTATTCCTTTCCATCTCTTCAATTGGCTAAGGAAAACGGTGACTTTTAGTCCCCCTTTTTTTTTTATCATCATCACCCTGCGTATCTTTTGCAGTCAATGAGCTACTCCAGCCCCAGTTCAGATCTAAGCGGCGTGTTTGCACCCCGTATACAGCCCCCTGTGTACTGGGTTGCGCAGGGCAGCGTGGTGGAGAGCGGCAACTTCACTGAGCACGCCGGCGTTTGCATCGGCGACAGGCAGGAGATCCTCGATGCCTGTGCTGTGCTGGGGATTGATTTTGAGGAAAGCTTCCCGAAGCTGTACGCGCTGCTGATGGCGAGCCACTCTTTGCACTCCTGGATCGTCGAGCTGCACACTGGCGGCTACAACCTCCTCACAGCGGATGAGTTCGGGGATAGGTACAAGAGCGTGAGGCAGTATTTGAGGGAGAACAAAGAGTATGACAGATTCGAAGAGCTTCTGTATATTGCAGAAAACCGCTGCGGCAGAAGGACCGGTGGGTACCACTTGTTACTGAACAACTGTCACGGCTTCTCCAGTTACTACTCTCCCCCCACCCCCTACGATCGCAAGACGGCAAAGACCTCTGTGGCTCTCCTGACGGTGGCGCTCGGTCCCCTCGGTATCGCCGCACTCCTGTTGCTGGCGAGAGCGAACGCTGCCACTGTTGATGGAGGTGAGTCTGTTGATTTCCATAAAGTCAACTACGCTTGGTCGTCGCGGGCTTGATGTCTGTAGGACAAGAATGCAGAAACTAGGGCTTCAAACAGGAACTTTTGTTGTTTAGAAGTCAGTAAACGCCTTTGGTACTTGTGTTCCGCATGATGCACGTCTAGGGGACTGCCCGCGTTTGGCTCACTTACGCTTTTATCCCAAGAAACTACCTCTTTATTATTATCTGTTTTGTTCCTCTTTTCATTTTTTTTTTTTTTTTGGATTAGTTTTTTATTTTTATTTTTAAATTCCACCCTCCCTGTCGGTATTTCAGTAGAATCCCACGTATATCTGGTCTTTGCACTTCATTTTCTAAAATGACGCTAGACTTTTTATTTCTATTAGCATAATTTAATCGAACCCATTCGGACTAAATCGTGTTGATCACCGTCGGTTAAAACGTTTTAAGGGGTTAGTGTAGACGAAAGCGTCAATCCAACTTTTGCTTGCCTCCTCTCCTCCCTCTTTCAAAGGCTGTGTTACTTTTTTTTTTTCTCTTTTTGTTCTTCAAAAATTCATTGGCTGATCCATACTACTGCAAATGTTTACTAAGGTACCGTGCCTAGCACGTGCGGCGCTGGTCGCCCTCCTTCTTTTCAGTTCCTCAACGGCGGGAGAGAGGAGATGCATTCATGATGAAATTCAACTACGGCAAACACAAAGCGGCTTCATTGCGCCCGTCGTGGAGATTCATTCCCCTCAGTCAGCGAGGCAGTCTCGTGCGGCCATGAGAGGCATTAAATTTCGTATAGGCGTAGAGGACCTTTACAACCCGGAAAAGTATTGTCAGACGGCCGGTCAAAAGGTATCCGACCTCCAAGGTTCAACGTTGACTTGCACCGAAAGCCAGGTTTTGACAGAGGCGAAGCGTGACTATCTGATCAACACGCTTCTTCCGAAAGCTACATCTGCACTTAGTAGTGCCCTGAGAACGATGCCAGCCTCTTATTCCGTCACCCAAAGCCAGCTGAAGTATATTTGCGAATACTTTACAGCATCTGCAGATCTCGGGCAGGTGACCGACGGTGATTTTATTCTTTTGGTTGCGGCCGCCCCTACGGCGGGCAGTGTAGCGTGGGCAACCTATTGCTTGAATAACCAGGATGGGAAACCCACAGTGGGCGTAATAAACATATCCCCTGCGTACATAGGCCCCGCGGCGAGCAGTTGGCGGGCAGTGATGCACGAGATAATGCACGCCCTTGGGTTTATGCAACTGGGTGGCGACCAAGTGCAAATGAGGGGAAAAAGTGTAAATCTGGTAACATCACCGAAGGTCAAGGCGAAAGCGGCAGAACACTATGGTTGCCCCGATTTGGAAGGCATGGAGGTGGATGATGATGGTGGGGCTGGCACAAAAGGGAGCCACTGGAAGTCACGAACGGCAAAAGATGACCTTATGGCTGGGTACATCGGTGAAGTCATGTTTCTTTCCCCAATAACGCTCGCATTTATGGAGGAAACCGGATTTTACACCCCAGACTATAACCAGGCGAACATATTACCGTACGGCCACGGTGCTGGGTGTAACTTTGTCAGGCAACCCTGCATCTCAGGCGGCGTTTCGGCTTACCCCCAGTATTTTCCGACCGCTTATACCAAGCAGTTATGCGCCTCGGACTATGGAGCGGTTGGCCAAATGCAAATCCGCAGTGTGGAGTGTCCTGACCTGTACAATTACTTCGGGGACGGCATGTGTGCCTCCGAAGCGCGCATGGATTTCTGCCCGTATTACATGCCGTTGCAAGTTTGTTCCGTTTCCGACACAGAGTGGTCTACTCGCTGTTTTAATAAATTCGACGAATCTGGCGCAGCGTGTCTTCCTATTTCTTGTAATTTCGACGCGCAAACCTATACAGTTGGGGGAGCCACCTGCACTCCTGGTGAAAGTGTAACAGTGGACGCCGCATCCTATAAGTGCCTTCACTTTTACGAGGCTTGCCCGTACCGTATGACCGGCGACCCGGTAAAGTCGTGTACGCCGGATTGCAAGACGTGCAACAATGGTGTCTGTGAAGCCTGCAATGACCCATACGTACTTTCGGCCTCCAAAACGTGCGAGCTGCCCACTCCCGACTGTACCCCGAATTGCAAGACGTGCAACAATGGTGTCTGTGAAGCCTGCAATGACCCGTACGTGCTTTCGGCCTCCAAAACGTGTCAGCTTCCGACTCCCACCTGTACCCCGAATTGTAAGACGTGCAACAATGGTGTCTGTGAAGCCTGTAATGACCCATACGTGCTTTCAGCCTCCAAAACGTGCGAGCTGCCCACTCCCGACTGTACCCCGAATTGCAAGACGTGCAACAATGGTGTCTGTGAAGCCTGCAATGACCCGTACGTACTTTCGGCCTCCAAAACGTGCGAGCTGCCCACTCCCGACTGTACCCCGAATTGCAAGACGTGCAACAATGGTGTCTGTGAAGCCTGCAATGACCCATACGTGCTTTCGGCCTCCAAAACGTGTCAGCTTCCGACTCCCACCTGTACCCCGAATTGTAAGACGTGCAACAATGGTGTCTGCGAAGCCTGTAATGACCCGTACGTGCTTTCGGCCTCCAAAACCTGTGACTACCCCTCCGGTACGTGTACCACAAATTGCAAGACGTGCAACAATAACGTTTGCACCCAATGCGAAGACGCGTATATGATTACATCTGAAAGCTCGCTGTGCGTCAGCAAGATTGAGAGTTGCGTTTCTGCCTCCGATGACGGTAAGTGCACGTCGTGCGACGGTAGCCGCAAACCGTCCGAGGATGGCTCAAAATGTGTCAGCAAAGGCATTCCGTGGTGGGTATGGCTCATTATCGGCATCGTCGGAGCAGTGGTGGTACTTGCCATCATCATCTCCGCGATTTGCTGCTGTTGCTGCAGCGACACCAATCTTTACGGTGAGAGCAAGTCATCCCATTCCTCGCGGTCCTCCTCGAGGTCCAGCCGCGGCTTTGACGATTCCTATTCAGACTCGTACTCCGGCTCGTACTCCAGCTCGTGCACCGGCTCTTACAGCGGATCGAGCAGTAGGTCCAGTAGCAGATCGAGTAGCAGCTCCAGCTGGCGAACAGGATCCTCTTCCGGAAGATACTACTAACCGACCCATTTTGTTTGACGTCGTTGTTCCCTGCATGGGAGCACTTCTAGTCACGCGTTCATTTGAGGGTTGGGCAACCATTGATCTTTCTCGAAGCGGTCACAGTGCAAGAGGAGGAACGATTTCTTCCCGCCGTCCGAACGGCTGTAGTGCGACAATGAATGTAAGGATTAGCTACCCGATTAAGGGCATACGACCCATAAGAGCGGCGTGCACCGCGCCAACCTAATGCATTTTCTTTTGTTTTTTTTTATGTTTTTATATATGCGCAAAGTTATTATGAAGGGGTGTGCGCTCCACCCCAAGTGAGACAGTACCTACCATTTTTTTTTTCCCGAAACAGTTGGGTTTCACCGCCCTCTTTTTTTTTTTTTAAATTTATGTTTTGCAGTTTGTGCGTGTCCACGCTAGGATAAATACAATGCAGTATTAGGAACGTTGATAAGGACCTGTCCTCTGCCCCAGATAAGAAAACACCCATTTTATTTTGCATCGTACAATTCATGGCTCCCCATAGCTGTTTTTTTTTATTTTTATTTTTCAAAGAATACCCCCCCTCCCAAAAACAATAACAGTGTCCATTGATCATCGTACATTTACTTTTTTTTTTTTTGTAAGAGTTTTTATTTTTTTTATTCGAGCCTTTTGATGAGAGCGGAAGAGATTGACGTTCGCAAGGGAGAAGGCGCTTGAATAGTCCATTCAGTAGATATAGTATAAACAATGGAAGACCGTAATTTTCGTCAGTCTTTAGAAAACGGTGTATGAGAGAACACTTTGAGAAACGTGATAACCATTCTACTCTTCCCTGCTTTTTTATTCTCTCTTTCTCCTCTGTTATTAGCTTACCGTCCCGCATGTTCGGGATTCAAAATATCTCACAATACATGGATTACTTTCGCGGTCCTATCCCACTTTCTCTCGCGGGCGTTAATTCGCATGCCAGAGACCGTGGCGAGCGCCACAAAAAAGGTGTACTGGGCTGTAGCGTCACTTCCGACGAGTGTGGAGTCAGACGTGTGGTAAAAGCGAATTCGCGGGACGTGGCGTGTGTGGAGCTTGCCCAATGGTGGATGGAGAGGCGGCGTGATTATCCGCTGCGGATTGTCGCCGAGTTCAACGGTACAAAATCGTCGTATGACATTCCCGCGTGGGAAAGGCTCTCCCGACGAATTTCCAAAAGTAAAGTTGAGCACACGTTTGACTTAAACCTTGTTGGTATTGACTCTCTTGAACGCTTTGCCGAACTGTTAAAGCGATCGGGAGTTGTTAATTTGGATGACTGTGACTTGTCTACACTAGAGGCGTTGGAAAGACTTGAGCGACTCAGAACAGTGGAATTATTGTATTGCCGTGGTGCTCTCGACATTACCTTTCTTGCAACCTGCGCCAATCTGACAACTGTAAGTATTTTATTTTGCCACGGCGTGACTGCGGTAGAGGCTTTGGGGGGGCTTCAAAGCCTGGTGGAAGTAAATTTGAGAGGTTGTGATATCACGAGTGTTGATTTTCTAAAGAACTGCACCTTGCTAGAGTACATAGACGTACGGCTGTGCGAGAATGTCACCTCGCTAGCTGGCCTCTCGGGACTCGGGAAGTTGAAAGGCGTGGATGCCTATCACAGCGGAATTGAGGGTATTGGAGATCTAACTGGGTGTGTGGCACTCGAGTCGGTGGACGTCAGCCTCTGTAGGAATCTAACCTCCCTTGTCGGTCTAACGGGGCTCAGGAAGCTGAAAGACGTGAATGCCTATAACAGTGGAATACAGACTATTGGGGATCTGGCTGGATGTCTGGCGCTTGAGTCAATTGAAGTGGGTTACTGTAAGAATCTCACCTCCCTTTCGGGTCTGTCTGGACTAGGGAGGCTAAAAAGCGTGGACGCCTATCGCAGTGGAATTGAGAGTATTGAAGATCTAACTGGGTGTGTGGCGCTCGAGTCGGTGGATGTGAGCTACTGCGAAGGTCTCACCTCGCTCGATGCCCTGAACGGACTACAAACTCTACGGACCGTGGACGCGATTGGCACCGGTGTCCCCCACGGCACCACCCTCAAGGGATGCCCTGCACTGGAAAAACTCATTTTATAGGGAGGCGCTTTCGAGCCATTGGCTACCACTGATCTGTCGGAAGGTGTTTGTTCACCCAATCTTTCGTTTTTTGTGATGGCTCTACCGCTACTAGCAGTATGCCAAAGGCATTCTTTCTTTCATTCTCATTTTTCACTATAGTGGTTGCCCTAATTCATTTGGTGAGACACAATCTTTTAGTTTCCGGCAATTCCCCTCTCTATCCCTAGTTGTCATCTGGGAAGAGTAGTTTGTCACTAGTCGTAGTACGTCTTACTTTTTGTTTCGCATTGAAAGTATTTTACTGCCGTCTCTTCACTCCACATTTGCTATGCTTTTTAGTTTGTGCTCTACGCAAGATATCAACGTTTCTTCTTCAACATCTGTCCGGCTACACCGACTATTTTAAGAAGTCCCCGCCGCTTGCCCTTGCCGGCGTTAGTGCTCCTGCTAGAGAATGTTGTGAACGCCACGAAGCAGGTGTACTCGGCTGTATGATCACCTCTGATGCCTGCGGCTCGCGCCGCTCCTTAAACGTTGATTCACCAAATATTTCTGGTCTGGAGTGCGTTCAATGGTGGTTGGAGAGGCAACGTGATTATCCACTGAAAATAATTGCTACTTTCAACGACACCAAATCGTTGGTTGATATTCCCGCATCAGAAAGGTTTTCACAACAACTTTGCGAAAAACCGGTCGCACACTCGTTAAATTTGACAATTGAGGGCGTTAAGTCTCTCCGATCCTTTGCCACCCTGCTTCAGCAGACAGGGGAGGTCATTCTAAGACAGTGCGAGTTGGCGTTCGATGAAGCTGGACGTCTGAGAACCCTGGAGCTTTCAAAACGTACTGATACTGTTGGCCTTGATCCCCTCGTTTCCTGCTCTAACCTGACAAGTGTGATTGTCGAATTTTGCCACTTTGCGCCGCCGGAGTCGCTCAGACGTCTTCGTAATATGAGAGAATTGGTGATAAGAGGATGCACAGGGACGAATGTTGATTTTCTAAAGGAGTGCATGTCTCTGGAGTCAGTGGATGTAAGTGGCTGTACAGTTCTTACCACGCTCTCCGGCCTGAACGGCCTGCGGAACCTAAAGGTCGTGATTCCTAAAGGTGTCAATATCACTGAAATTTGTTGCCTGGCTGGGTGCACGGCTCTGGAAACAGTTGACGTAAGCTACTGTGAAGGTCTTACCACCCTCTCCGGCCTGAACGGCCTGCGGAACCTGAAGAGGGTGAACGCCTCTCGCACTAGTATCACCGATATTGGTGCTCTAGCTGGGTGCGTGGCGCTGGAGAGAGTGGACGTACGTTACTGTAGGGGTCTTACCTCAGTCCTTCCCCTCTCTGGGATGCAAAACCTAACAGAGATAACTGTCGAAAGGAGAGGGGTCAACCGGAGTGAAGAATCCGCATTCAAACCCGGGGTTTTTGTGTGTGGCGTTGATCCTCCCGGTAATGTGCACAGCGTACACACTGGCAGCGACGAGACACTGGATTCTGAGGTGGAAGACCCGTAACATTTCGGCTACAATTTGTGGGGTTAGTTTTCTTCGACACATGCGGCGGGATTTTGTTGAGGCCCCAAACAAGAATGACGGCTGTGAGCTTTAGAAGAGTTTTACTAGGGGTCCAGGGGGAACAAAAGAATAGCTCGAATCAGTCCCTTTTTTGTATCATTAAACTTGTCCATACTTTTTTTAGTGAAGAGTTTCTAACGGGCAGTCTACATGAGCTCAAGAGTGCTAGGGTATCCAATCCGGACGCTCCCTTGCATAATGGGCGTATTTTGACGAACTTGTTGGTGCGAACCTTGGGATGCGGTACCGCACTCTCAGTGTTCATGTGTAATGATGCGGATGACCCAGAGGCACAGATGGTTCCAAGGAAAAGCACGGTAGCTGTCCAGTCCTTCCATACGAAGGTGTTTACGGTGGTGTTTTTGACCGATTCCATCCCTGGTGTCACATGATTCAGTGCACATGAAAGCAGGGGGCACACTGCCTTATTTCAAGATCGCCATCTCGGAAATTGTTCCCCTCGCGGTTGGCAACCTTTCTCATTTTTCATTTTTATTCCGGCTAGAGGGTAGGGTATTCCCGCTGCTGACGCAGTGCCCCTTCTCCTCTACCTGGATGCCCACGTGGATAAAGTGACATCTTTATTTTTGCCGGTAACAGCTGTTTTGTTTTACCTTTTCTGGAACCAAACTAGCACAGTGACTGCATTAGCAAATCTCGCCCTCTCTGTCCCCCCCCTACTACCCATAGCACACAGTCATCCCTTTGTTTTAAGCAGTCCATCTAATCCCTTTGCACAAAATGCTTCGATGTAACGAGTTGTATGAATATAGTGCGTATTTCGAGTATGGCACACCTCTTGCCTTTGCCGCCGTGAGCCCTTTTGCTAGGGAAAGAGCGGAGTCCTGTAAGCGCGGAACGCTCGGGTGTGTGACACGTATCGTTGACGGCGAGGCGTGGTGCGAGTTGCGTATCCGTGATGAGGAATGTGCGGCGCAATTAGAGTCGGTAGAGTGGTGGCTGACGCGTTCTCCTGCGGTGCCACTGAAAGTATACGTGACCCTCAAGAACGACAAAGACTCGCTGAACACGGTGGCTTTACTGGAGGAATTCTCTGTTCGTCTGGAGAGGCGTGGTGTGCATTTTTTCTTTTGCTTGACGCTAAATGGGATCGACACACTCGAACCTTTTGGCACACTGCTGTCACGAGCAGAAGTAGTTACTCTCGATGGATGCAGTGATTTGACCTGTTTGCGGGGTTTGGACGGACTGCGGTATCTAAAACGTGCATACTTTTGCCGCTCTGGTATGACAGACATCAGGGCTATTCGCACCTGTTCTGCATTGAAGGCTGTTTCCTTTGCCTCTTGCTTAGCCTTGACGTCACTTGACGGGCTGCAAGGACTTCAACAGTTGAAGAGCATGGATGTATGGGAATGCGCTGTCGCCAGCTTGGATGTACTCCGTACGTGCCCTTCACTGGAGAGTGTTACTTGTGACTCTTGCCCAGCCTTGACGTCTCTTGATGGGCTGCAAGAACTCCAACAGTTGAAGAACGTGAATGTGTCAGACTGCCCTGTCACGAGCGTGGGTGCACTCCGTACGTGCCCTTCACTGGAGAGTGTTACGTTTTGCTCTTGCCGTGGCTTGACTTCGCTTGACCCGTTGCAAGGACTCCATCACTTGAAGAGCGTGCATGTATGGGACTGCCCTGTCACCAGCTTGGATGCACTCCGTACGTGCCCTTCACTGGAGAGCGTTCGCTTTTCGTCTTGTCCAGCCTTGACGTCACTTGACGCGTTACAGGGACTTCAACAGTTGAAGAGCGTGCATGTATGGGACTGCCCTGTCACCAGCTTGGATGCACTCCGTACGTGCCCTTCACTGGAGAGCGTTCGCTTTTCGTCTTGTCCAGCCGTGACGTCACTTGACGCGTTGCAAGGACTCCAACAGTTGAAGAGCGTGGTTGTGTCAGACTGCCCTGTCACCAGCCTCGATGCGCTGCACACCTGTGAGACGCTCGAAGGGTTGCACGTTAGCTCTTGCAGATGTTTAACCTCCCTCGAACATTTCAAAGGACCTCCTAATTTGAAAGATATCGCTATTTCGGAGTGCCCCATAACGAGTATTCGTTCACTAGATACATGTTTCTCCCTTCGTACTGTGGATGTCACTTCCTGCCCCTTTCTCCTCTCTCTGGACGGACTAGGTGGTCTGCCAAGTCTTGAAGAGGTTCATGCAAGCCAAAGCGGTATCACCGACGTTGCTGCCATCGCCCAGTGCCCTTCTCTTCAATACATGGACGTACGTGATTGCCCCCAACTTCAGTCGGTCGATGTATTGTTGAAGAGGGGTGATGTAAAGGTGGACTACGACAAAAAGTGACGGACACGGTAGCCCCACAAATTCTCTCATTTTTCATTTTTATTCCGTCTAGAGGGGACAACACGAGCACGACGCAATGTCTTCCCTTCTAGTGCCTACTTGGAAAAAATGTAATTTTTTTTTTGTGATAATACTCGTTTTTTTCGGGAATTAAATTAACAAATGTATGATAAAAACAAATCTTGCCCTCCACACCGCCCTCTTTTGCCTCTAGCAGAGTGGTTATTTCTTTGTTATAAATAGTTAGCATTATCTCCCTTTTTTTTGTAAGCAAAACAAACAAAAAAAAGAATTGCCTCAATGTAGAGAATTATATGAGTACGATGCGTATCTCTGGGGCGGCCTGCCTCTTGCCTTTGCCGTTGTCAGCCCTCATGAAGTATTTGTATGTTTATGAGGGTGAATTTAACTGGATTTGCGAAGAAGATTGTTAAGGCGTACACTACTATAGGAATCTTACTTAACTCGCCGGCCTGGAAGGGCTTCCAAACGTCAAGATGGTAGAATCCAGTTGCATTTGTATTCCTGATTCGGAAAAACGTATTCTCTTGAAGGAGGATGACACTCAGAAGCGTGGTGTCTATGATGTGAATGTATTCTATCATTTTTTGCGATTTGATAGCAATACCCAGAATTTATCCTAGACAAGGGCGCTGAGCTTTTTTTAGGGCATCGGAACACTTTGAACAGATGAAAAGTGTGGAATAGTGGAGTTGCGGCGGCCCCATTAGCGCGGATACAACCTGATGAATGCAATTACGTCACGGTTTTGCGACATGCTGTCAGCAGAGGCGTTAGAGGAGATTCAAAGGTCGGAGAGAGGGTTTTTTAGAATAATTTTATACCAGTGACCTTCATGTCTTCGTTCGGCCGACGGAAGAGACTACGGGAGATAAATATCCATGGATGACCTCTCCTGTTCAAGAATACTCATTGCTTTGTTTGGTACATGAGTGTGGAAAAGGTGAATTTCGGCATGGTTACCGAGCCTGAGAACCATCTCAATGTGGGCTCTAAGAGAACTGCTGTTCACTTAGATCAAGCATGCTCGAGAAAGACGAATATCTGATACTGCTTGTTTGAAATTTCTTTTAGTCACCTTCATATCTGTATTATCTGCAGTGGGGTGATAGTGCGTCACAGGAAGGGGATGACAGTTGGATTTCCAACTAGGGGTGTTCTCTTCCCGTGCCTTCTTGGGTGTGCTGTTTATTTTATTGCGTGGAAAGAGAAAAAATAGTGTAAGTTGCGTCTGGTTTATTCCCTAAACGTGTACTACCTTTCTACTCTACGTTTAGTAGCGTTTGTTTTCCACTATTTTTCTTTTTCGTTAATTATGCTTCCATTTCAAAATATGTCTGACTACATGGGCTATTTTAAGAAGGCACCACCGCTTGCTCTCGCAAGTGTCAGTGCTCATGCAAGAGTGTCCGGGGAGCGCCACAAAAAGGGCGTACTTGGATGGAAAATCACCACTGGTGATTATGGAACACGAAGAGTATCAAATGTGCATTCATTCGTTTCAGAAAAGTTGCGGTGTTCCATATGGTGGCTGACGAGTCAGAGTGATTATCCGCTGCATGTTTCCGTTCTGTTCGGTGGTGAGAGGGTGTTGGACGACATTTTCATTTTGGAGCAGTTCTCCCAAAAACTGTCCATTCAGAATGTTGAGCATACGTTTCACTTGGATATTAAAGATGCCACATCTGTTCTACCGTTTGCAGTTCTCCTACTTCGGACGGAGACTATTTGTCTAAGCGGTTCCTGGTTGACCTCTTTACAATTATTGGAAAGACTTGAAATGATGAGATCGGTGAAAATTACTGATTGTCCTGGACAAATTAACGTTGCTCCTCTTCGAAGCTGTAAGAACCTGATACATTTGGACGTTGCGTATTGCAAGGGATCAACTGGTTTGGAAGCGTTAGGGAGCCTTCGCAGTCTAAGAGTTGTAGATCTGAGAGGCACAAGTATCAATACCATCGAGTTTCTAACGAACTGTGGCAATCTGGAGACACTCTATGTGAGTGATTGCAAACAACTAAGATCACTTGACGGACTCTCAGGTTTGCAAAGCCTCACCTATGTGACGGCGAAGGAGAGTGGAGTTGAGAATATTCGAGGACTAAGTGGTTGCGTGGCTGTGAAAACACTAGATGTAAGCGAGTGTAAAAGTTTGGCCTCACTTGAAGGACTTTCAGGGTTGCGAAATCTCTCCGTCGTGGGTGTGAGTGAAAGTGGAGTTGAGAATATTCGAGGACTAAGTGGTTGCGTGGCCCTGGAGGTGGTTGATGTAGAATACTGCGATAATTTAACTTCTCTTGATGACCTTTCGGGGTTACAGAAGTTATTAATTGTTAGTGCTAAATGGACGAGGATTACCCATGTTCTTTCTCTAGCTGGATGCATTTCGCTTCGAGCAGTAGACGTAAGCGGCTGCGGTGAACTGGCCTCCCTGGAGGGATTGTCAGGGTTAAAAAACTTGGAGGAAGTATCTGCCTGGTGTACAAAGATTACTAGTGTTCTTGCTCTAACTGGGTGCGTATCACTGCAGACGGTGGACTTATGTTGCTGCCATGAATTGACTTCACTGGAGGGCTTGTCGGGGTTATCAAAGCTCAGAAAGGTTGATGCTCGTGAAACGGGAATCAGAGACTTGGATGGTCTAACCGGTTGTATGGCACTGGAGGAGGTGGATGTGTCAAAATGCCGGGAACTAAGGTCTATGAAAGGACTGTATGGGCTTCCAAAACTCAAAAGTGTGTATGCCAGAGGTACTTGTGTTTGGTGTAGTAACGTCCTAGACGAATGCCCGGGGCTAAAAAACGTTTTGTGGACGTAATTACCGTTGTCGGATCTTAGTAGTGTTAGTAGGATATTGTTTGAAGTGATCGGTTTACCATTGGTCAAGTTTTAAAAGTAAAGGGTTGTGTGGAAAAGTGTATCTAGCACCAAAACGTGTGCGTCACACTCCTGTAGGGAAGTGACTGTGCGCCACTTTATGTGAAACATTTTAAGTTTCTTGAATTAACCTGCGTTAGGTTTTTATAGGATTATAGTGTCTATTGGTGATTCTACATTCCGATTGAGAATTCTAATAGTATTTATGTGTAACTATTTAATGTAAGTTTGCTTTGACTGTTTTACCTTCCTCTTTTTATTCTCTTCTTGACTAAGGTGATTAACTTTGTATTATAATGCGTACTGGAGGCATTTCGAGGTTTGCATGTAGCGCCACGCTGTTTATCGACAGCTATTTGGTGGGAATCTTTCATGGTGTTGGGGCCGGTTCTGTCGGCTGCGGGGGGGTGGCCTCCTTCCTTTGCCTCTTTGGGCGTTGCTTGGTGGGGGTTGTGGTCGTTTAGGGTTAGGGTTAGGGTTAGGGTTAGGGTTAGGGTTAGGGTTAGGGTTAGGGTTAGGGTTAGGGTTAGGGTTAGGGTTAGGGTTAGGGTTAGGGTTAGGGTTAGGGTTAGGGTTAGGGTTAGGGTTAGGGTTAGGGTTAGGGTTAGGGTTAGGGTTAGGGTTAGGGTTAGGGTTAGGGTTAGGGTTAGGGTTAGGGTTAGGGTTAGGGTTAGGGTTAGGGTTAGGGTTAGGGTTAGGGTTAGGGTTAGGGTTAGGGTTAGGGTTAGGGTTAGGGTTAGGGTTAGGGTTAGGGTTAGGGTTAGGGTTAGGGTTAGGGTTAGGGTTAGGGTTAGGGTTAGGGTTAGGGTTAGGGTTAGGGTTAGGTTAGGGTTAGGGTTAGGGTTAGGGTTAGGGTTAGGGTTAGGGTTAGGGTTAGGGTTAGGGTTAGGGTTAGGGTTAGGGTTAGGGTTAGGGTTAGGGTTAGGGTTAGGGTTAGGGTTAGGGTTAGGGTTAGGGTTAGGGTTAGGGTTAGGGTTAGGGTTAGGGTTAGGGTTAGGGTTAGGGTTAGGGTTAGGGTTAGGGTTAGGGTTAGGGTTAGGGTTAGGGTTAGGGTTAGGGTTAGGGTTAGGGTTAGGGTTAGGGTTAGGGTTAGGGTTAGGGTTAGGGTTAGGGTTAGGGTTAGGGTTAGGGTTAGGGTTAGGGTTAGGGTTAGGGTTAGGGTTAGGGTTAGGGTTAGGGTTAGGGTTAGGGTTAGGGTTAGGGTTAGGGTTAGGGTTAGGGTTAGGGTTAGGGTTAGGGTTAGGGTTAGGGTTAGGGTTAGGGTTAGGGTTAGGGTTAGGGTTAGGGTTAGGGTTAGGGTTAGGGTTAGGGTTAGGGTTAGGGTTAGGGTTAGGGTTAGGGTTAGGGTTAGGGTTAGGGTTAGGGTTAGGGTTAGGGTTAGGGTTAGGGTTAGGGTTAGGGTTAGGGTTAGGGTTAGGGTTAAGGTTAGGGTTAGGGTTAGGGTTAGGAGTTAGGATTAGGGTTAAAATTTATTAAAAATTAGAATTAAAATTAAAATTAAAATTAAAATTAAATTTAAATTAAAATTAAAATTAAAATTAAGTTAAAATTTAAAATTAAAATTAAAATTAGAATTAAAATTAAATTAAG